>WAAF01011119.1:31194-347129 GCA_013400475.1 Tricholaema leucomelas | reverse complement strand
AGTTCCCAGGTTCCTCCATCCGACCCTTCTTGTGGATGGGGATCACGTTGGCCACTTTCCAGTCTCCTGGGACCTCTCCGCTGAGCCAGGACTGCTGGAAAATAATGGAGAGCGGCTTGGCCAGCTCAGCTGCCAGCTCTCTCAGCACCCTGGGATGGATCCCATCCGGTCCCATGGACTTGTGGGTGTCCAGATGGCTTTCTCTCTCTCTAACCTAACCTGATTAACCCACCTGCTTCCTAGCCCCCCAGGCCAACCCTCCATTCTTCCTTGGGCACAAGGAAACATTTGGGGTAAGGTAGAGTGGAGTGGGAGAAGATGGAAGGGCAGTTGAGAGCCCATCCTGGGGACTCAGGTTTCTGGGAGGTGTGTTGTGTTTCCTTTGGTTTTCACCAGTTGACAACTGTTTGCTTCTCATCCCCCTGTTCAAAAGCAGAACTTAGAAAGTATATTTTAAAATTTCTGTTCATATTTTCATTTCAGCACACCTCTAATATCTTTGAAGAGTGTTTATCCTGTTTACAGGTGTGTACTGGAAAAGATCAGTTACTCAACTATTTGTTTTCAGTCCAAAAATTAACTTAATGTTAATAACTATTTTTAACATTATGAGCAGAATAGAATAGAATCAACCAGGTTGGAAGAGACCTCCAAGATCATCCAGTCCAACCTATGAGACTTACCTGCACCACTACTGAGCTTCAAACTAATCAATAAATACATTGTCATTCTGAGGCTTAGATAAAAGCAGCTTCTTTTGTTTTATTACTTACAGAAACTGCTGGAAAAACAGTCTAACCAAGAGGTGGCAGCCATGACTTGGCAAAGTTTGCTTTTAACAGTCCTCAGTATCTGTAGGTAATGATAATGCTGACAACCAACAATCTGCTCCTAATTAAGGAAATGTGATCCACCTGTGGTGCTTTGCAACTAACACTCTAGCCTAGTTGTAAATTATAAACAAGAAATAGGAACTTTATGGACACATTTGAGTAAAAGGTGAATAAAGCAATGCATGAGGAGCCCAGGCTTTCTAAATCGTTTCTCAAGTGACTAGCATTTGTGATTCTCTCTCAATGTCATGAAATCATGCTGCAATCTCACAGTTCTCAAAACCATGATTGTCATTTTACAGGAGCCAAGGAGTCTTGGTTGTTTTTCTAATCAAGGTGCAGCATCTAGATATCACAGTGAGAAGTACTTTAAAAATCCACTTTATCAACAGCCAAGATATATTTTTTTTTATATATTAACACAATCAGTGGGCAGTTTCCAAGGCATGAATTTAGGCAACTGTGAGGATTTTAAATGAGCCATGATTTTCTATCAGTGAAACAGATGAAAAGAAAATGGAATGGGAAGGTAAAAAAAAAAAAGGGAAAAAAACCCACAAAGGAGATTAGGTTTTACCATTGTCCCTATCAATACATGCTTCAGGTGACTCAAGTAAATTTCAAAGGGGATATGTTACTTCTGCCTAGCGATCTCTTCTCATCAACCTGCACAAAAGCCTGAGATGAGCCTGCATGTGATCTGAAAATACATGGAAGCATATTGAAAGAAAACATTGCCTGCAAGCTGAGTATCTTTGCTTGGAAGCGTCTGATCCTTCCATTTTATAGTAGAATACAGATACTGGGTTCCTGCCACTATTAGCTCTGTTGCAAATACAACTTAATTTGCTCTTAATTTGCAAGTTGTTCTATTAATTCTTCTTTAGAAAGCAGCAACAAAAAGGCAAAGATTTAATTCTATTCATGAAGAAACTACTTTAAAAACAAGGCAGTCCTGCTAAGTCTAAAAATATTCAACAATCAGCAGGGGAAAAACAAACAGCAATAACAGGAAAGGTCATCTTAGCTCTTTTATCTCCTTCAGGTAGAAAACCAGTCTTAAAAAACTGTTCATATGTCATTGTAACAGTATGCAGTGAGATCATAAATATTATTTTGACCTATCTTGGCAGTAGTAGTTTTAGAACACAAAGTCCTATTTTAAAGGAAACAATGAACCAAAAGTTATCAATGACACACACACACACCTCCAGCAGGCATTCTGAGCCCAGGTGAGCACTGTTTGGACCCCAGATGGTTGCCCATCATAGCCTTTCCTTCCCACTGCCATTGTCTCTGTCAGAACGTGATGCTCAGCTAACTGCAGCTTGGATGTGAAGAGAAAAACTGCTGGTCCTATCTACCAAAGGAAAGTGTCTCCAGATAACTTGTTTGTGAAGCAGTGTAAGCAGTGACAGAGTTGAACAGTCTTTACCTGATTGCATGAAGGAATCATAGAATCAACCAGGTTGGAAGAGACCTCCAAGATCATCCAGTCCAACCTAGCACTCAGCCCTGGCCAAATCATGATACTAAGTGCCTCATCCAGTCTTTTTTTGAGCACCTCCAGGGACAGTGACCCCACCACTTCCTTGGGCAGCCCATTCCAATGGCAAATCACTGTCTCCATAAGGAACTTCCTCCTAACATCCAGCCTATACCTCCCTCTGGCACAACTTGAGACTGTGTCCCTTGTTCTGCTGCTGGTTGCCTGGGAGAAGAGATTGTGTGCTTGTATATATTTCTCTAAGTTAGGATGTAGCTCCGCAGATGTTTTCTCAGAGGAGTAGCCACTTTATGAGACTCCTACTTTGGCTTCTGGTCTCTATGCATCCACCACAGCTCTCAGATGTATCAGTTGTGAAGCTTTTCTGAACAGCTATCCTAACCCAGACCACTGGTACCAGTACAACCACCAAGTTAGACAGCTGACCTGGGAAAGTGGGAACAGGTACCCAAGATCAGAGATCTCCTCAGCTGCCTTCATATATGCAAATGGGTCCTGAAACTGCATGTCCAGAGTAGCCTGAATGTTTTTTAATCACACTATAAGAAAAGTATTAAAAAGAAATGAGGCCAAGCTTAGCAGTGACGCACTGCTCAATGCTTCAGCTTCTCACCTTCCACTAACACCACTAGATTAACAGCTACTGTGTAAAAAAAAAAGTAAAGCCATCTCTATACAACAAAAGAAACAGATTAGAACAAGGAGAGAACACAGAGAAGGGATGAAAAGAGTGAAATCGAAAGATGTAACCTTTCTCACAAGGGAAGAAGATAAATGAAAAACAAGCATAGGGTTCTCTTTGAAATCTATTTTCTTTCCACGTGTTGTCATGGATATCCTCCTCATCATCCTCCTCAGAGAAATCAGTATGGTGTACATAACTAGGGAATTGTTTTTTGCAAAAGGATAAGAGATATTACTATAAAAAAAGGTGGTTGTCTACAATACTCCCTTTCTTCCACCAGCTGTAGAGTTCTTTTGTTTGCCCCTTTGCCTTTATGAATCACTAGACAGAACTTTCCTCCAAATCACAAACACAGGCTTTCCCAACTTTTTTATTCAGTGACCATCAGAAAATGATCCCGAAGTGACAGAGTCATGCCTCATTATGCAGACAATATCTCTATGGCAGCACCAAGTGTAGAGCAGACACAATGATTTGTTTGAATGTGCCTGTCCTGGCACTCACCAGACATCACTGACCTGATAAGAGTATTTGCATGTTTACAACTAAGAAAAACTTTGATGTTTGGCATGATTAAATCAGTTATGATAAAGTGATTTTACCTCTGTAAATGAATGTTATTCATTCTTGGGGGGTGATGCTTTAAGGACCATCCAAGTTCACTGTGATCTCTTCAGGTCAGTGACATTTCCATTAAGACTCCTAACAAACCCACAGTCTTGTCATCATCAGGTAATGTGCAATCTGTATGGTGAGAGGCAACACTACGAACCACTGGCAGCTTGCACGTGAGGAAAATACAAGCCCACAGAAAGTCCTTCTTTCTTCAGCTAACATGCTATTCCCTGCAGGCCAAAAATCAGAGTTTTGTCAACCCTGCTTGATGTAGCAGAAGGAATGGGAAGCTCTGGATCTTACCCTTCCCCCAGCCCAACTCTACTTGCTTAGGAGTCAGCTGGCCCTGTGGCTACCTGTGGCCCCAGAAACTACACTGATTATTTTGTTGCCTCGTTCACCAAGCATGACATTATTAAAGCTGACAGATATAAAGACACTTCTCTTGCCTTGCACATACTTCAAAGAGGTGAACAAATCATTCAGGTAATCTGTAACTCCACAGTCGCTGTGGTATTAGAGGGAGAGCACAAGGTAGGGACTTACAGAGAGATGGCAAACCCCACCTGCAAAATACCCCTGTGAACTGTGCAGCTAGGCAGGACTGGGACTCCCCTGCTGCACACAGATAGATCTGCTTCCATGCAACTGCTGGCACATCCTCCTGTGCTCTACAAGCTATGAAGGAGAAGAAGCTTCTGTACAGAGAAGGGGAAATTCACCATATATCACATGAGAAACTGGCTGAAGGTCTGATCTCAAATGAGGCTAGATCTGACTGGCAGCCACTCACCAGCGGTGTTCCTCAGGGTTCAGTTCTAGGGCCATTTCTGCTCAGTGTCTTTATCAATTATTTGGATACATGAGTTGAATGCACCATTAGCATGTTTGCTGATGATACTAAAATGGGAGGTGATGCTGACTCTCTTGAGGGACAGGAAGCCTTGCAGAGGGATCTAAATAGATTGGGCTGTGATTAATGGGATGGAATTTAACAAATTAAAATGCCATATTCTATACCTAGGATGGAGTAATGCTGTCCACAGATATCAATTAGGAGAGGAGAGGCTGGAGAGCAGCTCTGCAGAATAGGATCTGGGGGTGCTGCTTAACAGCAGTGTCAGTGTGAGCCAGCTGTGTACCCTGGCAGTCAAGACAGTAAATTGCATCCTGGACTACATCAAACACACTATAACCAGACAGCCAAAAGAGGTGATTATTCTGTGTGCTGGACTAGTCTCAGCTTAAGCTTCATGTGCTGTTCTGGGTCCCACAATACAAGAATGATGTGAAGGTACTTGAATGTGTTCAGAGGAAAGTAGCAAAGCTGGTGACAGGGCTCAAAGAAATGTCCTATGAAGAGCAGCTGAGAACACTGGGTTTGCCTAGTCTGGAGATAAGGAGGCTGAGGAGCTCCCTCATTGCTCTCTACAGCTTCTTGAGGAGGGAGTGAAGAGGGAGGTGTTGAGGTCTCCTCTCTGGTACCCAGTGACAGGACACATGGCAGGGAATGGTTCAAAACTGTGACAGAGAAGGTTTAAACCGGACATTAGGAAGCATTTCTTTGTCCAGTGGTTGGTTAAATACTGAAACAGGCTTTCTGGAAAGGTGACTGGTGTCCCAAGGCTGTCAGTGTTTAAGAGGCATTTGGACAATGCTCTTATTAATATGATTTAACGTTGCTTTAGCCCTCAAGTAGTCAAGCAGTTGTACTAGATGATATTGCAGGTGCCCTTCACCTGAAGCAGTGTATTCTACTCTATTATTCTAACTCTGTTCTATTCTATAAATTACAGAAAGAATGCACTGTATAGTTTGGTTTTGCCACATTCATGTGCCACTTGAAGACACAGTAAAGTATAGCTGTGTGCTTAAGCAATCCCAGTTGCTAAACCGATAAAGTGAGGAAAACATCCAAGGACTTCTCTTTTTTTTTTTTAACTTATGAAAAGGAAGGGAAAACCAACATAATTTGTACTCAACACTGAACAGGCCACACCTTGAGTACTGTGTCGAGTTCTGGGCTCCTCAATTCAAGAGAGATGTTGAGGTGCTGGAACATGTCCAGAGAAGGGCAACAAAGCTGGTGAAAGGCCTGGAACACAAAGTCTATGAGGAGAGGCTGAGGAAGCTGGGGCTGTTTAGCCTGGAGAAGAGGAAGCTCAGGGGGGACCTCACTGATGTCTACAACTACCTGAAGAGAGGCTGTAGCCAGGTGGGGGTTGGTCTCTTCTCCCAGGCAACCATCAATAGAACAAGGAGACAGAGTCTGAAGTTGTGCTGGGGAAGGTATAGGCTGGATGTTAGGAGGAAGTTCTTCATGGAGAGAGTGATTTGCCATTGGAATGGGCTGCCCAGGGAGGTGGTGGAGTCATCATCCCTGGAGGTGTTCAAGCAAAGCCTGGCTGAGGCACTTAGTGCCACGGTCTAGTTGATTGAACAGGGCTGAGTGCTCGGTTCAACTGGATGATCTTGGAGGTCTTTTCCAACCTGGTTGATTCTATGATTCTGTGATAATTGTTCTAATTGACTGACACTTTATTTTGCTCATCCATATGAAAAACAAAAGGCTACATTAGTAGCAATTACAGCAACTTTTTTTTCCCTCTGGGAACTGCCTTGAGCCCTGAAGGACTTTTCTCACTATCTAGGAGCATGGTACAAAAGCAATGGCACATCTTTTCCCAGCAGGTCTCTGGCCTCTCAGCCTATTCTTTATTTCCCCAGTGGGAAGTGCATTGAGAATATGGCCTCATTTGCAAACACTTTCAGGAGTGCCCACAATGCAGCTGCCAGAGCCTTTACCCTCAGTTCCAGCACAGCCTATGTAACACAGCTCTCTCTGTATGTGGGGCAGCAAGATGCTAGGAACTGCTTCAGCAGGAAGCAGCCTGAAAAGCACCAGCCCCTGCTGTTTCATTCTGTGCCGCACTATAACCCAAAGAGGAGCAGTAGTAGTAGCTGTTACATATAAACACTCTGTCCCAGAGATTAAGGAGATGAGCTTTTCACATAAGGATCAATAGGCTGGCAGTCATTAGCGGGAAGTCAAAGCAGTGCTCTTCATGGCACCTTACAGGGCCAGTGAACCCCAGTGTGTACAGTTCCTTACAGGGTAGTCTCCTTCTTCCTTTTTGCCCTTTTTTTTTAAATTTGAATAAACCTAAGCAAGAGAAATATTACAACAGCATGCTCCAATAGTTTCCTTTACTTCTTCAAAATGCTTATACTGGATGACTTTCCAAGTTTTGCCCTCTTGAAGGAGAAATAGCCTGAGGCTGTGAAGTTACAGGCGATTTCTGACTACGTAACTATATTGTGTCACAGTATCATAGTATCATCAGGGTTGGAAGAGACCTCACAGATCATCAAGTCCAACGCTTCACCACAGACCTCAAGGCTAGACCATGGCACCAAGTGCCACGTCCAATCTTGCCTTGAACAGCTCCAGGGACGGCGACTCCACCACCTCCCTGGGCAGCCCATTCCAGTAGCCAATGACTCTCTCAGTGAAGAACTTTCTCCTCACCTCGAGCCTAAACTTCCCCTGGCGCAGCCTGAGGCTGTGTCCTCTCGTTCTGGCGCTGGCCACCTGAGAGAAGAGAGCAACCTCCCCCTGGCCACAACCACCCCTCATTGTGTCCTCTTACACGCACTGATGTAGACACCAGTGCTAATTTCCTCAGCAACAGCAAACCAAGGCCAACAGTCAGCAGTCACATTGAACAGGCATACTGTCTGTTGTGGGCTACCTTGCTTTTTCCTCTGGCATACTCACAGCTGTCACTACTCAGTCTGACTGAATATTACAAAAACACTGTTCCCACACCTTCCTACATATACTTTGACCTGCTCCAGCACTAGAAACCTTTATAGTTAGCATTTGGTGAGAAAGAGCTTAAGAAGGTTATGAAAAAGCATTTTTTTAGTCTAACTAGTGGTTCCCAAGCAGTCTGGCCCAACAGATTGCTGTGAGACCTTGACATCTGTCCTGGACTACTAAACACTGTGCCACTAACAAACGTGCCCATCACCAACCAATGGACATATAGAGCTAAAGGCAGAAGTGGTGACTCCTAGACGAGAAGGAATATTAAAAGTATTCACTCAAGTGAATACTCCAGAACTGAAAGAAGTAATCCACAGGACATACTGTAGGAGACCATTACATAAAATACGGACCTTGGAAAAGGACAAATTAATCAAAGTCATGTAATAAAAACATTGCTGGAAACAAAAGCATGAGATGTATAAATCTATTAGCTTATCGAAACCAAGAGTCTTACAACTACATTTATTTCAGCTTGAAAGGTGTAAATAAACTTTAACTTGAGATCAGCCGTTTGTGTTGAATTCTCCCTTAGCCTCTCTAAAGATGTTGCTTGTGGGATGAAGAGGGTTTCCCTTTGTGCCTGCAACTGGGAACTGAGCATGAATGAGTCATCACCAGAAGAACACTGTTCCAGGGCAAAGCTCATCTTTTATTACCTAATCACTACAATTGAGCTGCTTTATTACAAATATGATAAGTTGCTGCAATTATGGCATTATCCTGTTTCCAGGCAGTTTCGGTCTAAGCTGAAGCCTGATTTTTGTAGCCTGCACTTCCCATAATCATGATCTTGTTTGGTAACTTTTGAGTCTTGTTTAGATGGAGATTTTATTCCTCCTGCCACTTCTTACCCATAACTGTTTTGTTTGGCTTCTCTTCCCTCAATCCCTCTCTCTGTTCTAGGTGAAATGTAAAAGGCAATAATTTTCACAGTATGCTATAAAACATCTCCAGTAGTCAATGCTACAGCCTCATTAGCATGTTAAGAACTTACTCTGTGTCTTTTTTACCTCTATGTCTTACTCTATGTTTTTTCATTTCAGCCACTGGCATGAGAGAGTTTGAGCCTCTGAGGTATTTTTAGAATAGAATAGAATAGAATAGAATAGAATAGAATAGAATAGAATAGAATAGAATAGAATCAATCAGGTTGGAAGAGACCTCCAAGATCATCCAGTCCAACCTATCACCCTGCCCTATCCAGTCAACTAGACCATGGAACTAAATGCCTCATCCAGAGTTTTCTTGAACACCTCCAGGGATGGCAATTCCTCCACCTCCCTGGGCAGCCCATTCCAAGGGCAATCACTCTCTCTGGGAAGAACTTCCTCCTAACATCCAGCCTATACTTCCCTCGGCACAATTTGAGGCTGTGTCCCCTTGTCCTGTTGCTGGTTGTCTGGCAGAAGAGACCAACCCCCACCTGGCTACAACCACCCTTCAGGTAATAAATGGATCATCTTAATGATGCATGAGCAGTTCCACAAGGACAACGTCTCAGGTTTCATAATACTCTCTTTCAGTGTGATGGCCTCTGTTGTGCTGTACCAGAGCCAGTGGAGGTGTCAGCAAAGACCATTACCTCTTTACTTCCACAGGACAGCTTTTTGCCACTTTCTGTAGCTCTAAGACTTCCAGGGGTCTGCTGACAAGAATTCAAAGACTGCTAGATCCAAGTGAATCAGCATACATCAGTCAGCACCTAGAAGGTCAGTAAGTTCCTTATTTTGTCCTTGAAACCAACTCTGAGTTACATTATTATCTTAATCTCTCATCCTTCTTTGTCCCCAGACAGCATTACTTGCTTTGCCAACCTGCATTGAGCTGCCGAGACTTCACGCTTTAAAACTGTGTCAAGACACTGATGATGTTTTGACAGTGCAGGCTGTAATGCAGAAGCTTTGACACAGCTTAGAAAGAAGTGGAAAAAAAATTGTATTCCAAATACAGGAACAACCGGTTTTAGAATGTTTCATTAAAAAGCACCAGGCTATGATGGTAACAAACCATCCATAGAAATAGATGTACTGGCTGGTAGAGTAGATTATTTTAAGACAGTGTCTTCTTGAGACAGAAACTCAGCACTACATATTATTATGCTCTAAGGCTCGAGGTTTTAAAATATTATCGTCTGGAGTCAGCTTGCTAAATCAAACATAAGTGCCATATATCCCAAACTGCTGAACACCAGCAAGTCCTGCTGCAACGCTCTCAACTTCTGTGGCGTGTCGACTTTAACACGATGAATACCTTGATAAGACCAATCCATTTATTTAGATGTCTGAATAAGTGCTGAGCCAGCATGTCAGATTTCAGACTGATGAAAATTATTTTGCATCAAAACGTGAAACATCTCTGCAGGGGAAATGCTCTTAAGAGTAACAGCAAATCAAATTCCTAGAATAGCCTGTGCATATATCTTCTCAGAAACACGGTGCCATTAAACCCATTACGACTGCCATTTTATTCCCCTGTTACATGAATGCTCAACATGACTGCACCAGTTTGAGCCTAGCTTGAATGTTCTGGTGAGAAGAATTAGATTATAGGCTGTGGAAGGAAAACAAGGCTGATGTCTACCTCACTCATTGGCTTGCTGAGATGTATAAGAAACAAAACATAGATAAGGTACTTCTGCTGGGGAGCAGGGAGATGCATCTCTCTAACCTCACCCTCTGTTTCTCTGCCGTTTTACTGATTAATCCACTTTGCTTCCTAACCCCCTGGCCAAACCTCCATTCTTCCTTGGGACTAGGGTAAGGTTGAGAGGGGTAGGGGGAAGGTGAAGGGGCAGTTGAGAGACCTTCCTGGGGACTCAGGTTTCTGGGAGGGCTGTTGTGTGTCTGTATTACCTTTTACTTTGTATATTTCTGTCTATAACTGTATATACTGTAAATATCTGCCTGTATATTGTGCTAGCTGTAAATATAAGCTTCATTCAAATTTCCAGAGCCAGCTGAGTCTAGTCTGGGTGATTTCCAAAGTGTGTGTGTGGGGGGAACACCCAAACCATCACAATGACCTAGCAAGCAGGAATGTTTATGAATGTATGTGTATAGTGCCTGAGCAAATGGGCAGATAATTGTGGAATCATCATAGAATTATCAAATGGTAGGAGTTGGAAGTGGCATCTGAAGATATTTGAGTCCAACCCCCCTGCCAAAGCAGGATCACCTACAGCAGGTCACACAGGAACACATCCAGAGAGGTCCTGAAAGTCTCTAGAGAAGGAGACTCCACAATCTCTCTGAGCAGCCTGTTCCAGTGCTCCATCACCCTTAAAATTTTAACTCATGTATGAAGCAGAACTCCCCGTGTTCTAGTTTGTATCCATTGCTGCTTGTCCTATCACTGGACATCACTGAAAAGAGACAAATACTTTCTTCTTTACACAAACCCTTCAGGTATCTATAAACATTCATAAGATCTCCTCTCAGTCTTCTCTTTCTCAGACTAAACAGCCTCAGGTCTTCCAGCCTTTTCTAGAAGAAGCAGTAAAAATCACATATCTGTGTGTGCCTGAGAGAAAAGTCTATATTTGACATTTGTTAAAGCCACCTGTGCCTCCAATGTATAACTGCAAACAGAGGTTCAGGGAGCAGAGGTGCAGAGAAGCAGAACTAGGCCCTATGAGAGGCAGAGAATCATGTATTAGTAAATTCATGATCACCTAGAGCCTATCAAACATCTACATCTTTTATTTCAAGAGATAAATACACAACACCTGCACGGTGTAGAATAAGGACACATTTCAAGGCATAAGCAACGTGGGTGTGTTTTTGTCTGGCTCCTAAGTTTGATTTATTGCTAAGTTTAATACATCACTTTCCAAGTTTAGCCCTTGATTTTTCTCCTGTTCTTGACAGTGGCTGCTTGGGCATTTTCCACATTAGACTACACTTTACTTTTATTCCAGTAATACACTGGACTGCAATAAGCAAAATATTCAGGATGAACCTTTATCAATAAATGAGGACTTGTATTTCAAACCAAAAAGGTACCATACCACCTATGCCATTCACAAAATGTTGCACTGCATCTTCATGAACTATCCATCACAAGATCACAGGGTCACATGATGTTAGATTGGAAGGGACCTCCATAGATCATCACATCCAATGGTCCTGCCAGAACAGGACCGTAGAATCTAGTGCATGTTGCACAGGAATGCATCTATATGGGTCTTGAAAGTCTCCAGAGAAGGAGACTCCACAATCTCTCTGAGCAGCCTGCTCCAGTGCTCAGTGACTCTCACAGCAAAGAAGTTCTTCCTCATGAAGCCACGAAGATGATCAGAGGGCTGGAGCACCTCTGCTATGAGGACAGGCTGAGAGAGTTGGGGCTCTTCAGCCTGGAGAGGAGAAGGCTTCGAGGAGACCTTATAGTGGCCTTCCAGTATTTGAAGGGAGCCTACAGGAAGGCTGGGGAGGGACTATTTACACGGTCTAGTAATGTTAGGACGAGNATTGCCCTTTGTCCTACCACAGGGTGCAACTGAGAAGCGTTTGTCCCCTCCCTCTTGGCACCTAGCCCTTACATATTTATAAATACTGATTAGATTCCCTCTACATATTCTCTTCAACAGACCAAAAAGCCCCAGGTCCCTCAGTCTCTCCTCATAGGGCAGGTGTTCTCAAACTGGGGAGCCCAAAACTGAACACAGTGTTCCAGGTGCGGTCTCACTAGGGCAGAGTAGAGGCAGAGGAGAACCTCCCTCATTCAGCTGAACACACTCTTCTTAATGCACTTCAGTATCCCACTGGCCTTCTTGGCCACAAGGGCACATTGCTGTCCCATGGATAACTTAGTATCCACCAGGAATCCCAGGTCCTTCTCCACAGGGCTGCTTTCCAGCAGATCACCTCCCAGTCTATAGGTTGGACTGGATGATCTTAGAGGTCTCTTCCAACCTGGCTGATTCTATTCTATATTCTATTCTATTCTATACTAGTGCTGTATATGATTCCTTCCCAGATGCAGGACTCTGCACTTATCCTTGTTGAACCTCATTAGGTTCCTTTGTACCCAGCTTTGCAGTCTGTCCAGGTCTCACTGAATGGCCACACAGCCTTCAGGTGTCTCAGCCAAGCCTCTCAGTTTGGTATGATCAGCAAACTTGTTAGAAAGGAGACTATGTAGCCAAGCTACTGGGCATGACATTCCCCATCAAACCTATCCCCATCTCAAATGTGCCTCAAAACTTTCTTACCAGTCGTGCAGCAATAAGCCCACTAGAGCCATCTTCCCAATCACTGTGTCTTCGCAAGAACCAGAAGCTTACAGCAAGACAACCACCTGCTTTCACACATGCCCTTAGTCCATATGAAATTCATCCACAGCATTCCTTCAGTTCTTCATTCTGCTTTCAAGACTTTCATGTTTCTTTGGAAGTATACAACAGAAATCAAGTAACTTTTAATGGCACAGCAGAAGAGTCACAAAGTCCAGTGCAGAAGAGTTGTGCTAGAAGTTTACTAGATTAAAAGATCTACCATACATACTGCATTACAGCTCATAGGCTGTCATCCATTCCCTAGGAGAGGCAAAAGACCCTTAAGCTCCCTCACTGAACCCAAATGCATTCACTCATTAAGAGCAATAGGATAAATAAAAGACACCTAATAAAATATTATTTTCCTCTCTTTCAGCATGAAGCACTAGAAAGAGGAGACCGTACTGCAGAATTGTTCACGACTGTGATGTTCCCATTCTTACTAGAAATTCTGTTAGGAAAAGCAGCACATTAGCTCTCTTGAGAGTATGAAACACTCATGTACATGTGAATAAAGCACAGAATGATTCAACCAGTATGAAAACAAGGACTGTCATAGAAACCTATGACTATCTGTCTTCTGGTCAATACACTTTGCATTGCTACTCCACTCTCTTGAAGAACTGAGTGTTAGGAGAAGTAAAGGCATCTGGTCACAAAACAAGCAGACAGAAGCATACAAATTCTTTCACAACAGCACTCTTCATAGTTAATGTTT
Source organism: Tricholaema leucomelas (assembly GCA_013400475.1). Classification (NCBI taxonomy): domain Eukaryota; kingdom Metazoa; phylum Chordata; class Aves; order Piciformes; family Lybiidae; genus Tricholaema lacrymosa; species Tricholaema leucomelas. The sequence continues at coordinate 333,667 of WAAF01011119.1, read as the reverse complement.
GCCCTAAGACCACAAAGACCTTCAGTAACTAGGCTGCTCACCTGGATTTGTGACTGTTACTGAATATCTAGCTACAGCCACTGGTATAGCAGCACCTTCCACTTTCAAGGACTTATGGTTGGACTTCATCTTGTCAAATGAAAGATGAACTATAATGCCCTTATATGCAAAGACTCATTATTTACATAGATGTAGCTAGCTCTGAGTATTCTTTACAAATCACCTCTCTATGACACTTCTAATCTTTAAAGGAACTAATTCAGTCAGAACAAAAAAATCAATGTCATGTCATTAAGCGCATCACCACCTGCCTGACCTGTAAAATGGTGAGTCAAGCTCAATATTATCAAGACCTCCTTTTTAAAAGATGATTGTCATGTAATCACCTTCATGTGCTTCTCCAGAAAAACCTATATCCCACTACAGTAATAGGACCGCAATTTCCATTTGCAACAGCGGAATGCATAAAAGTATCAGACCTTTTCCTTGACATCACAAGCAGTGCTGAAGGAAAAACACATTCTCAGCCTTCACAGAAAATTGAAAAAAAAACCCTACTGTCCCTCAGGAAATCTAGAGAATGATACCATTTTGTTACTATTTTGGACGTGGCAAAGAGAGTAATCGTCAGGGGCATGCACTTCTTTGGTTTTGCAGTGTTCCTGAGTAATACAGAAATCAACCCCTGAACAAAGAAAGATCTGCTTTTGATCTTTTCAGTGGAGTGCTTCGGCTCTACAGATCAAAGCAGAACTGCAAGTTACTTAAACTGACTACATACAAGCAAAGAGGGAAATGCGTAAAGTGATTCATATGAACGTTGAGATAGGCAGAAAGCAGAAAGCCAGAAGAAAGTCCACTTGACCTTGTTGACCTTCACCAATAGACATAGCTAAGCCGAAGACAGTTGTTTATCTCAAAATGTTTGTGTGACTTCTTTGTCTCTCTTTTCAGTGTGAGGTACATGTCACATTTCTCACTACATTTCTATTCAGAGCCTGAGCTAGGAAAATAGTTATGAGTTTTCTCATTTTTATAAATTACAGATGGAGGAATGAAGCTGTTACACACTACAAAAGCAGCACTTCCTCAAAGCCACCAAACAAGTGCTTTAAAATAGAATTGTTTTGAACTAAAATAATCACTGACATTGCAGTTACAGACTCCAAAATGCTCTTTTTAATCTTTAACACACATTTCTGTAACTCTCTGTGAAGAAACCACAATCCTTAGTCTTGTTACTATCGAGGTTTCTATGGAAAAATATTTTCTATTTTAGAAACTAATGACAGATTAAAGATTCTATACACACCCACGTGCACATAAACACATTTTCTGGATTACTGGATACAATCATCTCCTGTCTGAGAGAAATACAAAAATGTCCAAGTGCAGTACGTGAAATGAGAAGGTGACTTAGAGGCTGTCCCACAAACCAGGTGTAACGCTGACTGTGCATTTTCAAACACTCTTTGGCATTACTATCACATCTGGAGGATTACAACCAAGTTTCCATAGATAGAGGTGTCTACAAGGCAGCCTGAACTCTGCTAGCTTTGAGCCCTGTGATTAGCTTCATCTCTAAGCTGCACCTACGTGGCCTTCAAGAAACCAATGTTCGTGCACTTGACCAATAGCTGACCAAGCAGCACTGACTCAAGAGCAGCTGCATGGCTGCTCCTTCTCTCCAGTCACTGGGGAAGATGGAAATGCATCCAGTCTTCAGCCTTTTTGCAAAAAAATAGGAATGGATGGTAGACACAGCAGCTTGCAAGTGGGTAAAGTTAAAGGGGATGCAGTTTTTCATGAATAATAATGAATGACTGAAGAATGCTATTTATAGCATACAGGTGTAAAAAATTGCTAGTGACAAAGCTCGGCTTTAAACAGACAGTGCAATAAAAATGATAATAGTAAAAATCAGCAGTGGCAACTACAGCCATAGCAAAGATGAAAATCAGAAATACATCTTTTTTCCAGAAAGGGAATTGTGACTGAAATGAAATAAAAGGCAGGATAATATACATGCCTTGCTTAGCAGCCTGCTGTGTAAGACAATGATTCAGTGGCATGTAATTGGTAACTTAAAGAGCTGCTTTGACATTGTTTATCTGTGAAAGAATACAATATTTAGCAGCATTTCAGATGCAAACAAAGTAATTTAAAGGAATGAACTAAACTGAAGAACTCAAAATATTATGATTGTTTATAAAGATATACATCAATAAGAAACAAAAAAAAAATCATTACTTGCAAAGTGTTACGAAATGTACAGGTTTGCTAGACTTCAATGAAGGAAAAACATTTAAAGATGATAAACCCTAAAGTAACAGAAAAAAAAACCCAAACAAACAAAATTTAAAGAATAGTGTGCTAAGTATTGTCACTCTCATAAGACACTGGCTATTATTTATCCTCTACTGGTTTTCTATGTCCTATAAAATGCTACAAAGGAATCACACAGAATTATCAGCACGTGGTTACTGCTGGTACAATAAACACATTACTGCAATGAATATTTAAAACCTAAGCAGTGTATATGTGTATATATATATATATGTAATGAAATGAATTCTGACATTTACAGCATTGCATGACCTTAAGGCAATGCAGGCAAAGTACCTGCAATGCACCCAAAAGCTGCTGTATCTGTCAATAAGTTGTAAGGTTGCCTGAGCTTTGAAAAGAGACAGAGATATCCAGAGTCTGAAACAACCAGAAGACAATACAAAAAACCAAAAATATGTAAACATGACTTCTCAGATTTTCCATCTCATCATAGTAAAGACTGTTGGCAATGCTGCCTTTTATTATGTGCTTTAAATTAGAAAGAATTAAGACAAATAAATTACAATACATGCAATGCTTTGGCTGCAAATCTACCCTGTACAAACTCAGTGTATACAAAGCAATTTCATTTCTTCAGAGACCACGACGTTTATAAATTACTCTCTTATAAAATGAGATTAAGGCTGCTAAATGACCCACATAGGCACATTTTACTCAAAAATGAGATCCATAACTCATAACACAATATTGGTATATGGACATCTGTGCAACACACTGATCCTTTGTACTGCTGCATGTTTCTAACACTGCTGACTTCTGTCACGTTTCCTTTTCTTCAGTCATAGAAATATAACACAGCAGCATTTCCAGAAAGAGATTTCATAAAACACACGAATGATGCAGGGAAATCCCTGAGGCATTCTTTTTCCTCCTCAAGCAAAGAGTGTGGCTCCCAGCTACAAGTTATTTCAGAGCGTGCCACAGCTGTGGCAGGCTGATTATGAAAGTGAGAAGCTAAACTCCTCAAAGTCTGTATACATAATCATATACATTAATAAATTGTTAACCTTTGTCTGTATTTAAATGACACTCTCATGCCCNCCCTTGTTCTGTTGCTGGTTGCCTATGAGAAGAGACCAACCCCCACCTGGCTACAGCCTCCCTTCAAGTAGTTGCAGACAGCAATGAGGTCACCCCTGAGCCTCCTCCAGGCTAAACAACCCCAGCTTCCTCAGCCTCTCCTCATCGGGTTTGTGTTCCAGGCCTTTTGCCAAGCAACAGGTTTTGAAAAGGTCCTGACAGAAATACAAAGACTGCAAGCCCTCTGAGCACACCATGCAGCACATTTATCTTTTCAATACTACTGTGAGGTAGAAAAGTGTCTTCTCCATGTTGTAGTTGAGGACCTAAGAGATATGATTTATTTTTCAAAACCTTCCAGGAAATCTACAGAAGGAAGAAGAGCCAAGATGGTCTCTGCAGTGCCAGTTAGCATCCCTCCTATTAGTTTTGAAATAATTTCTAACATTTAAAGTTGAAAATTCATTACAAAGCATCCAACAATTCACATTAACAGTAGTGGACTGATAGTCAATTCATTCAATTTGTCTGCTTTTTGAAGGAATTTCTCAATACCTGGATTTACTGTACTCTGAAGACACAGGAGATACTGTGTGCACCAAATTTCTGATCTCTCTTTTGTCTGTGCATGCAGGTAATATCTCAGAGTTACAAAGTATTCTGCTGGGGACAGGTTGTAGTTTGCATTTATTGTTGTGTTATCTTGAGTCAAATATATAGTCGAATAGATAGCAAAACTTCACAAATTCTAAGCACCAGAATACCACGCTGCAATGTGAGGTGTTCTGGTGTTTGACCAGGGAGAAAGATACAGTAACTCTCATTATTCAGATAAAGATATTTACAAAATTATGGTGCAATGTATGCAGAGTTCCACTTCATAAGATACAATGTGAGTTCTCTTAGCTGACATCTTAAAGGAATATTCTGCCATGACACCGTTACAGCGTACTTACGTTGGGCAATACCTACAAGCCTCAAGCAGCCAGAAAGTAAGCATCTCAAAAGGACACTGTAAATATTGACTCTGTACAGAACATAGAATCAACCAGGTTGGAAGAGACCTCCAAGGTCATCCAGTCCAACCTATAATGTTGTATGTTGTATGTTGCATAACAGTTGAAGTACATAATACGTCACACTAGAAGTACACATAATTGGATCTGTAGAGATCTCCTGCTTTTTGCATTCCCAGTCCTGTCTTTCTTTTCCTGATTAAATTCCATAGGACATCATACCAGTACTTCAAACTGGTAAACCATAAACCTGTAATGGAAACAGACTTGATTTATGCTGTGATTATCCTGAAATCAGTAGTCTATTTTTTTTCAGCCAGACCATGAATATTACTAGGTAACTAACTTACTCTAGCAGCAAGTCTCTGACAAGTGGGCAAGTACTTGCTGGTGAGAATTACTGTGATAGGTTGGACTGGATGATCTTGGAGGTCTCTTCCAACCTGGTTGATTCTATGATTTGGACAGCTTTATTATCAGAGATACAAACAGCTGTTCCTGAAACCAAGCTTCATTTCAATAAGCTTTGCTCACCATTCTTCCTTCCAACACAAGAACTGGTAATAGCACACACTGTTTAAATCCCCTTCAGTTTACCCTGTCATATTTTATTCCAACAACATAAACTGTGATATTGCAAGACACTGAGTGTTACAAAGCACTGCATGACCTTTACTCCTATGAATGCCAATTAGAGCTCAGTTTCTTACAAAACTAGGGTGATATTCCCTGTCTACTGCGAACAAATAAACCATGAGAACTAAAAATAAGAACAAAAATTACTAATCCTAGAATGCTACATTAAGTGTACTTCCATGGAAGAATATAACATTCTTCTTGCAGACGGTGGCAAATAGTGCAAAAGTTTTTGCTAGCCATGAAGTGAAGGCCATTGGTAGATTACAGAGCTGCAATCCCCAGATCTAGCATCTTCCTTATAGTTCACAAGTGAGAAATGTTAAGAATCTGTTACAAACTTTGACAGACTTATATGGAGCTGCTGCACAGAATGAACCTTCATCAGACCACCCCCTTCTAATGTCCACTACTTGAATGTTTTACCTGGAAAGTAACAGCAAGTTTATACTTAAGCTATACTGAAGTGGGCGTAGATACAAACACATCCTTATACATCCCAACCCTTTGTGGGGTTTAATCTTATAACGGTAGAGATATTGCACCACCATTTCCTCTCAATGTCTACAATTAGCAAATCTGAGGAGGTTTTGCAATTGGTTGTCCTCCTGGTGTTCAGTTTAGATGTTGCAACAATCTGATATGGTGATTTCAAGTATAGCTGAGTCTCCAGCCAGCACATGAGGCATTTGAACCACTGCCATCTGCGTTAATTCTATCTATACTGGCCCGGAGGATTTCTGCTTACTGCTGTGCATTTAATTTAGTCTGCATAACACTGGGTATCCCACTTACTCAAGATAAGGAATTATTCTGAGAAATAATAATAGTGATAAGAATAATTTAAACATGCAAGAATACTGTGTGATAAACAAGAAAGAATTTGAAACACAATTTTTGACATTCAGATAGAATTAGGAAAAATTTTCACTTACATAATTGGAAACTATCCAGAAAAATACATAAATCATCATTAATGGAGATGTAGTTATTTTACAGATCCTGGTTTATTGGTATATCTATGATGCTTTTAAGCTATTCAAAGTAAAATGCTTCTTGCAATGAAGCTGCTGAGAAGCCTGGAACACAAGGCCTATGAGGAGAGGCTGAGGGAGCTGGGGTTGTTTAGCCCGGAGAAGAGGAGGCTCAGGGGGGACCTCATTGCTGTCTACAACTACCTGAAGGGAGGCTGTAGCCAGGTGGGGGTTGGTCTCTTTTCCCAGGCAACCAGCAACAGGACAAGGGGACACAGTCTCAAGTTGTGCCGAGGGAAGTATAGGCTGGATGTTAGGAGGAAGTTCTTCACAGAGAGAGTGATTGGCATTGGAATGGGCTGCCCAGGGAGGTGGTGGAGTCACCATCCCTGGAGGTGTTCAGGCAAAGCCTGGATGAGGCACTTAGTGCCATGGTCTAGATGACTGGGCAGGGCTGGGTGCTAGGCTGGATTGGATGATCTTGGAGGTCTCTTCCAACCTGGTTGATTCTATGATTCTATCATTTAACTGAACTTACAAACAGTTCTGTGCTAGTTTGAAGCCAGCTAGAACGTTTTGAGACGGATTAGATCACAGGCTGTGAAAGAGAAACAATGGAGATGTCTACTTCACTCATAGGCTTGATGAGAAGTATAAGGACAAGACCATTAACATAGATAAGGCAGTTCAGGCACACCCTGGGCTTTGAGCAGCCTTTCTCTCTAACCTCACCCTCCGTCTCTCTGATTAATCCACTTGCTTCCCAACCCCTCCGGCTGACCCCCCATTCTTCTTTGGGGAACAAGGAAATGTCTGGGTTAAGGTAGAGGAGTGGGAGAATGTGGAAGGGTGGTTGGGAGCCCCTCCTGGGGACTGAGGTGTCTGGGAGGGCTGTTGTGTTTCTGTATTACCTTTTATCTTGTATATTTCTCTATATAACTGCATATACTGTAAATATCTGCTTCTATGTTGTGCTAAGCTATAAGTAATAAGCTTCATTCAATTTCCAGAGTCAGCTGGAAACAAAACAAACCCCCAATATCAAAAATTCCCTCAGAAATTCCAAGTGCAACCATTTAGCTTTAGTTAATCTGTGTATTCAAGATGAGGGCTCTGTCCTGGTGAGACATCAGCTTGAATACTGTGTTCAGTTTGGGGCTCCCCAGTCTAAGAGGGACAGGAATCTGCTGGAGAGGGTCCAGCAGAGGGATACCAGGATGATTAGGGGACAGGAGGGCATGGCTAATGAGGAGAGGCTGAGGGACCTGGGGCTTTTTAGTCTGGAGAGGACTTAGAGGGGATTTGATAAATGTTTATAAGTATCTGAAGGCTGCCAGGAGCAGGGGGACAGGCTCTGCTCACTTGCTCCCTGTGATAGGATGAGGAGCAATGGGTGTAAGTTGCAGCAAAAGAGGTTCCACCTCAACACAAGGAGGAACTTCTTTACAGTAAGGGTCACAGAGCACCAGAACAGTCTCCCCAGAGAGGTTGTGGAGTCTCCTTTCCTGGAGACTTTCAGGGCCTGTCTGGATGTGTGGCCTCTGTGATCTGTGCTAGACTGTATGGTCCTGCTCTGGCAGTGGGGATTGAACTTGATGATCTCCTTGGGTCCCTTCCAACCCCTAACATCCTGTGATCCTGTGATCCTGTGACTAAACAGTGACTGCAAAAATGTGAGAGTTTTCTAGCTGAAGCATGGAACAAGTTGTGTCTTACTGCTTCCAATCATTAAGAATGAGAATTTTTTTTTAACAGAAAAAAAATAACATTCCAGCAATGTCTGTTGGCAAAAATGACCTGCTGGATCTATGTCAGTCAGACAGCATTTTGAAAAACCCTGAGACCTTTCCAAGTCATGCTAAGATCCAGTTCATCTTGCACCAGTGTTGTGCCAATACCAGCCATTTACTGTGAAGGAGAAGCTCTAATTAGGCTGAGACATGCACTGCACTGCTAGTTCCCAATGGTCCTGTGGCTTAAATTGTGTGCCAGGAGATCACCTCTTGATGTACACACAGGGTCCTCCAGCAGCTGGTGCTAGTAGATAAGACTGTGTTATCAACTATGAGACAACATTGTGTGGCTGAACAGCAATTGGCTGCTGATCATCTATTAGGATCACAGGGTAAGCAGGGTTGGAAGGGAGCTCAGGAGGTTTCTAGTCCAGCCTTCCATTCACAGCAGGTTAAGCTCCAAGATCAGACCAGGTTTCTCAGAGCACTGTCCAGTTTGCTCCAAAACACCTCCAACAATGGAGTCTACACAACCTCCTGGGGCAGCCTGTGAATTTAGACATACAGCGAGTGCCCACAGTTGCCATATGGCTTCAGCTTCATTGCCCATATACACATATTGTGCACTTAGAGCTCTGGTCCTTCCTGCTTCTTGCTGCACCAGTGTGTAATGGAGGCACACACCATGTGTGCCAGATAAATCGTAGTCTACGAATCCCACCACCCCCTCAGATGCAGTAAATGCAGCTCTGCTTGCAGCATCAGAACTGCCTTCTGAACGATGTACCTTATTAGCTGTGACTTCAGGAGAAAGGGAAATCTTGAACTCACCTAAGTCACATGTTCATATACTTAAATAATCAATATTAATCATGTATTTGGAGCCTGTCCTCTAGAGAGATCTTTTAAAAGTAGCTTCTATGGATGATTTCATGTGTGCAGGAGTGATTCTCCTGATACGACTCTAAGGAATTGATTGTTTTTTGCTGTCTCTTTAGAGAATTAAATCAGCAAGAGACAATGACAATCAGGTCCTTATTTATGTAATAACTCGTAAAGGGTTTAGCTAATACAAAAGAAAGCCAGATTTTTTTGTGAATTTAACCTCTTAGCATCATTTTCCAGTGAATAACACAAAAGAAATATAAAATGGCATTTTCATAATGCAGTTAAAATGTTAGTATGCTACTAGTTTTTATAAGACAGTTAGAGAAGGGACTTAAGACAGAGGCATTAACAGAGAAATAATTTTGTCTGTGGTTAATGATTCCAATGGTCTGAAAGGTCTGTTTGCTTATGTCAGCATCACATTGTCATTCTCTGATTTAGTCAAGTTATTCCACATCACACTAAATCAAACATAAAACCTTCATACACTGCCTAACAAGATCCCTGCACTTTATAAAATGCAGTCCTTTGAAACTCAGCATTAGAGCTTCATCCTTCAAGACGACTACTCTGAATCTTATTCATTTGTTTTGCAGTATTGTTTCATCTATGACGAGATGCTACTGTGTCCTACGACTTTTCACCCACCTCTAGAAAGAAGTTATCTTCTCCAGCAATTACTGCAAAAATAAAGGCAAGGGAAAAGGAGAGGTTTGCCATGTAGGCTACATGCAAGAGTAATTAAGTCTGGGAGTAAAAATAGGTTTCTCCCTAAGGAAACCATTCTTGAAGAAAGCCTCATACAAAGGTTACCTTTCTTCTTCTAATTGCATGAACAGAAAATGGTATAGAAAGACCATTTTAATTATAACTACGTTCACGTCTATCAAAGCTGCAGGTGTACACACTTACAAATGTACATTCAATAAGGTTCTCCCTCCTTTTTCAATTCTTACCAGATAGAAATAGCTAATCTGAAAACTCACCTTTTAATTGCACCTCTTGACATGTCAAACCCTGTACAGGCATTGTGTTCAAAGACAGCAGTGCATAATCACATTGTATATAACCATAATGCCTGGCTTCTGGCATATACAGAACTCTATATATGAACATGTGATGGCATAGATAATTTCATAAACTACTTTACTCTGCCTTCCAGATTGGATTTGATAAGATGATGCATACATAAATATATAGAAATGTGTGTGTGTGTATGTGTGTGTGTGTGTGCACTTGCACATATATACACAAAGTTTAGCAGATATTTATTAGTCTAGAGAAACAATGACAATAAAGTTTACTTGGTTTCTCTCATTAAACTGAAATTGTGCTTAATTTACTTCTTAACTGGTCAGTCCTGCTCTTCCCTAGGATGTTTGTATTTTCATTTGCCATTGGAATGGGCTGCCCAGGGAGGTGGTGGAGTCACCGTCCCTGGAGGTGTTGAAGAAAAGCCTGGATGAGGCACTTAGTGCCATGGTCTAGTTGACTGGATAGGGCTGGGTGCTAGGTTGGACTGACTGATCTTGGAGGTCTCTTCCAACCTGGCTGATTCTATGAAAAGCATACATTTCTATGAAGGCATCACATCTCAGCTGCAAATCAGCAACTTAATCTATACAGAAGAGTAAATATCACCCAGCACATCTCAACAGAGCACATATCCATACCCACTTGAATTACCAGACTTGGTTTGGGACTGCATGCATTTTCCATGCAATATCAAGTTTGATACCCTAATCCTTACTTCTGGAAAACTCAATGTCTGTGTACCAAGATGTGTAATGGTTCAAAAGCAGTGAGTATCTGGCAAATAATATCATGCTTCTGGCAAAATGCATGTTTCTACAGTAAAGCTTTCCTCAGTAAAATGCACTGACACCAGAGATGGGGCTCACCTTCTATGTCAAGTGCAAGGTGCACTTCTTTGAATCTTCTCTAGCAACCATATGCCATCTTTCTAAAAAGTAGAACAATTTCACAGTATGCAGTTCTCATCTCAGGAAAAGTATGAAATAGCTAATACTAGATTTCATGTCATAGATCGTCTTATTATATTAATTAAATTATTAATGTAATTATTATCATATTATACCAAACATGAATAACTTTTAATGCATTTCTGAAAGGAGTAACAGTGAGAGGAGAAACTGTATTTGTACATAAGAATTGTCAAGTACAAGACAAGGCTGTGGTCATTTCCCTTTCCTTATTCTGCAATTGCTTTGCTTTGTTCAGGTACCACAACTGATTATGGCAAAATGGGATAAATGCCATGTTTTCTGCCATAGAATAAACTAGCTAAGACTAAACACTAGATTAAAACACTACAGCTTTCTGGATCACAGGATCACAGGATGTTAGGGGTTGGAAGGGACTCAAGGAGCTCATCAAGTCCAACCCCCCTACCAGAGCAGGACAATACTATCTAACACAGATCAGAGAGGAACACATCCAGACAGGCCCTGAAAGTCTCCAAAGAAGGAGATCCCACAACCTCTCTGGGGACCCTGTTCCAGTGCTCTGTGACCCTTACAGTAAAGAAGTTCCCCCTTGTGTTGAGGCAGAACCTCTTGTGCTGCAATCTACACCCATTGCTCCTCATCCTATCACAGGGAGCAAGTGAGCAGAGCCTGTCCCTCCTGCCCCTGGCAGCCTTCAGATACTTATAAACATTTATCAAATCCCCCCTAAGTCTTCTCTTCTCCAGACTAAAAAGCCCCAGGTCCCTCAGCCTCTCCTCATTAGCCATGCCCTCCTGTCCCCTAATCATTCTCGTAGCCCTCTGCTGGACCCTCTCCAGCAGATTCCTGTCCCTCTTAGACTGGGGAGCCCAAAATACTGAACACAGTATTCAAGAAGAGGTCTTACCAGGGCAGAATAGAGAGGACACACCCATCCACATATGTCCATGTTCACAACCCAAAGACTGTATCATTTTCTTACCATACCAATCTAACTCAAATAGTCCAGTTAGGGCATCTTGGTTTCTACCACCAAAAAAAAGAAAAGGTAACCAGGAGAGCGAGAGAGCTCCTTATAGATTGTATGCAATCTGATTCCCTTTGTTTCCTAAGGTGTCATGATCCACTGTCCAGCTCAAACTAGATCAAACTAGGTGCTTTTGGCACAAACTCAGCAAGATTCACGCTCTCACTGCTGGTTTCACATACTGACTGCACTGCTCCATCTGACCTCAAGCCACCACAATAAAGTCTCTCCGCTTTTCAGAGGTATACCAAGATATTTTGTGTTCATTTCATTTTTATATAGTCTATTAGAAAGCATTTCTCATTACACAATGTAATAAATCATCCTTGCTATTTCATTCAATCCCCAATTCACAGAACTGGGTCATTTTCAATGGGTTTACTACATGAAACTGAGAAATAATAATAGCTAACAATTAAGTCAAGTTTAGCTGTTAGTACTCAACAAGAATTGCCTAGGAACATGTTTTCCATAAATACATTTATTGTTCAAACTTTTCTGGAGCATGTTTTAATGCATCCACCTCATCTCCCAGAGAGTTTTAACAAACTGCTTATTGCAAGAAGGTATCATAAGGTGGGTGCTCAGAATGCAAAATTAATGTGACAAGTTTCAAGCTAAATGTGTCTTTTGCTGATTACAGAAACATAATACATTTGCCCTTCAGCATGTTCATTCATGACCCTGGATCCAATATTTACACTGCAATAATATTCTCCAATAATTAAAAAAAACCCCACACCTGTATTTCTAACTACTCCTAAGATCACCATCTCCTGAACAGAGGTCAAGCAGTCTACAGGGGTAAATCAGAGAACCAGCTTCCTCCAGTAGTGTTCCTACTACACCTACAAATCCAAGAATCTGTGTACTTGAAATCTTATTATGAAGGCCTAAAGAAGAAAAATACACTCTCCTTGCCATGAAATTAAGATGATTCTATTCCTCTTCTGTTTGTGCAGGAGAAAAATATGGATCATGGGCTCATCATACCACAGAATAAGTGTCCATCACTAATGATTTCATAGCAAATACCTAATTGATCCACTTGCTATGCATCGTGTTTGATACTGGAACATGTACGGAGAAGGGAGATGAAGCTGGTGAAAGGCCTGGAACACAAGGCCTATGAGAAGAGGCTGAGGGAGCTGGGGATGTTTAGCCTGGAGGAGGCTCAGGGATGACCTCATTGCTGTCTACAACTACCTGAAGGGAGGCTGTAGCCAGGTGGGGGTTGGTCTCATCTCCCAGGCAACCAGCAACAGAACAAGAGGACACAGTCTCAAGTTGTGCCCGGGGAAGTCTAGGCTGGATGTTAGGAGGAAGTTCTTGACAGAGAGAGTGATTGGCATTGGAATGGGCTGCCCAGGGAGGTGGTGGAGTCGCTGTCCCTGGAGGCGTTCAAGTAAAGCCTGGATGAGGCACTTAGTGCCATGGTCTAGTTGACTGGACAGGGCTGGGTGCTAGGTTGGGCTGGATGATCTTGGAGGTCTCTTCCAACCTGGCTGATTCTATGATATGGTGTCTCCCCTTAAAGGCATTTTAAAATACGTGCAGACTCTGCAGTACTTCAGACTACGTGTTCTTCTGAAGCATTTTAATTTTTGATCCAAAATAGAACCACACACCTACTGTGAAGTTACAATTTTCCATCTCTCTCACTTTAATTTGAACTGTAAGTTGCAAAAAAAGTCAACACCTTCATACAATAGGAATCATTCAGGTTGAATACTCATTATGTGACCAAAATAGAAAGTGAGGATTTAGAACAGGGATGCTGCATTTATAATGTCCTTTGACTGCATCCTAGCTTCAGTTTCCTAGCACAGAGAATCAAGTCTTGAAATTAAAAATAATCTTCGAGTCTTTGGTCTTTAAGTTAAAATTAGTACTTGAAAATGTTCACACTTCAGGAACTATAGCTCCAGCAGCAAATCTCACCATTTCAGTTACAACATGTGATAACGCTCTTCTGCAGCACCCAAAATGCTAACATAATGGGATGTTCCCTATTAGGTAGAGACTCGGGAGGTGTAGCAGCTCCAAGCTGGGCGTAAAGAGGGGTCTGAGCCTGAAGCTAGAACATGGTGCCGCAGATGCTGTACTACATCCAGCTTCCATCCCACAGACTTGGGGGAGCAGTGTCAGGTTGATGACGACAGTGTCACAATGCAACAAATGTCAATCTGCTTCAGGTCCATGTGTCAATCTGCTTCAGGTCCATGTGGCACACCTCCAGCTCATACATTATTTCAGTCACCAGCCCTCATCCCACAGCTCATACAGTTCACAACCATGCAAAATGAGAATGCAGTAAGCAGCCTGGTCAGATTCGGTATTTATGTTTCGCACAAATACAGGAAGACTCACACAATGCATAGCAATAGTCTGCTTAACATTTCTCCAAGTTGGTTACCAGCTGGCTCTCACTCCCACATATTTGTAGACAGCTAAAAATGACAACTTTTCTTCATTTCAGCTGGCTCCTACTGATTGTTTACCACGGTGTGAAATTTCCAATCTGACCCCTGAAGTAAGTAGGAGCCTGCAATAAGATGAGAGAGTCACTGAAGTTCTGTTTCCCAGCCACAGTTTGGCACAAGCAAAAGCTCCTGCATAGACTTATTTTCCTGGCTGTCTTAGACTTCACCAGAACTCATTAAAGGTAATATTCATTGGAGTAAATCCAGAAGGATAGAAGATGGTCGAAGTGCTGCAGTATCTGTTCTAAAAGGCTGGAGTATCTCTTCTATGAAGACAGGCTGAGAGGATTAGGGTTGTTCAAAGAGGGCACATTAATACTAAATATTAGTAAGAAATTCTTCACTGTGATAGTGGTAAGACACTGGAATAGGTTGCCAGAGAAGTTGGAAGTGCCCTATCCTGGAAGTGTTCAGTATTAGGTTGGGTCGGGCTTGAGCAACCTGATCTAGTGAAAGATGTCCCTGCTCTCTGCAGAGAGGTGGAACTAGATGATCTTTAAGGTTCCTTCTGATCCAAACCATTCTATGATAATATTGCCTAACACTATTATATTGAAATAATTGCAGTAAACATGTCCATATGATTGTCAATATCATTAAACTAATACCTCAAGGGAGTAATTAGGTATTTTGTCAAAAATCCAAATACACAGGGCACCAAATTAATAAAGACATAGCTACCTCTTCAGCATTTAAATATCACAGTAATGGAGAAATACTGTAAAGTGTTTTATTGCCTCTTATTCTCTTTCAATTTGCAAATTTCCTCAAATGAGTTAGGGGTTTGTGTGTGTATATATATAGATATTCACACACATAAAGTATTGTCAGCCTCGTGAGACTATAGCTCACGAGAAAAAACAAAGACAGTCACAATACTGAAGAGAGCCATCTTATCTTGGCTTTAGCCATTCTTTGGAGGAGATCACTTCTTTTTCTTCCATTTTTTTTGAGTGTTTGGGGAAAACCTTCCATAGAGACTTTCATACTCTTACCCCTTTCTTCCCCTGGCATCTGATTACATACAAACAGTGCAAGATGGGGAAATACATGGATTCTAGGCACCTTCTACATATTCTCCTTTGCAACTCTCTTTCTCCTAAAGTAAAGGGAAAGGTTGGATAACAAGATGCGGGAGGCTTCCTGGTTTGCCCCACAGGTTGCTGATCCCATGAGAGCTGAAACAAGTGCAGGCTGTGCAACAGATCATAGAATCATAGAATCAACCAGGTTGGAAGAGACCTCCAAGATCATCCAGTCCAACCTAGCACCCAGCCCTAGCCAGTCATCTAGACCATGGCACTAAGTGCCTCATCCAATCTTTTCTTGAACACCTCCAGGGACGGTGACTCCACCACCTCCCTGGGCAGCCCATTCCAATGCCAATCACTCTCTCTGGGAAGAACTTCCTCCTAACATCCAGCCTATACTTCCCCTGACACAACTTGAGATGCTGGAAACATCTTGCATCCCAATCCAAAGCTATCTTCTACCTCCCACTCTGGCAGTCATCCCACCCTCTGCAGCCACCACTGAAGCAGAACTGCTGATCTGTCAGTAACTTCTCACAAGAGGCCAACTTTTACACTGCATAATTGTGGCAAAAAATAATAAGAGAAAAAAATCATGAGAGTTGGCAACCCATGTTAAATTTGCATGCATATCTGATTAGTTGTGTCTTTAGAATACACAGTCTTACAAAATATTGCAAAATTATTCATTTTATTTTTTTTTTGAAGTCTGGATTGAATTCTGTCAAAATATAAAGCCTGTTTTCTTCTTCCTTCCCTCCCTCCAAGTGAGTATAATCCAGTTTTCCCTCAAAACTGTAACATGTTATTTTGCATTGCTTGGGAGTTATGAACAAAAAGAGAAAAACAGTAATAGGAATGAAAAAAGGAATTTGCCATATTCATCTTTATGTAAGCAGCCAGAGTATGAAATAGGACATTTTCCTAGTTATTCCTCTTCTTCCACCCATTTCCCCACAAAATATCAAGAAAATAAGGTTCAAAAAGGGCAAAGCTTATGGAAATCATTCTCAGCAGTATGTCCTTAGCTTGAGAGCTCAAACTACTGAGGTCACCACACAAGAAAGGAACAAGAATGTTACAGATCTAGGCGCTAATGGGACACCTGCCTTGGCACACCTAGACGGTGTTACAAGGCCAAAACCATAGCTGCCATCCAGAGTTGAATGAAAAAGTTTTAGTGTGACAGCAACAGACAAGACCTTTGTCAGTTTGAAAGGCTGGTTAGGATACATTTTCTGAGCCTGGAAACTAGAGTGTTGCAGAAAGATTCACGGAGGAGAGCTGGGGTCATTTTTTCTGACCCTGCAGAAAAATTTGGTTCTGAAATGCTATTTCACCTTTGCTTGTGAAAATCTGGATGACACATGCTGGTTTTCAGGTGGTTAGGGCTGTTGAACAACCATTTCATCTGTCAGCTGGCAGCTTGGTCTCTTGTGGAAGAGCTGCTTGTGAAGACACGACACCTTTGGCACTGCTCCTCACGTCACATCAGACCATCACAACTCAGCATCTCAGTGTATTTGAGAAGCCAAGGTAAGGAAGAAAAGAACACCTAGACGAAGAACCCAACTTATTTCCTACCTCTTTATTTGCCAAACTACTGGACACAACATTCCCCATCAAGCCTACCCTCATCTCAGGCGTGCCTCAAAACCATCTTACCAGTCACGCAGGAGTAAACCCACTTGAGCTATCTTCCCAATCACTGTGTCCTCACAACAAGAAGCAGCTTACAGCAAGACAACCACCTGCTTTCATCCCACCTTCATCAGTGCCTTCCTGACAGTCACAGCTCAATGAGCAAACTCTCCTGCACATACTCAGAAAGGTTAAGGCTACATGCAAACATCAAACAATACATGAACTGATGTGATCACTAATATTATATGCCACACAAACAAGACCCGAAAGTCCAGAGTAAATACAAAACAAAAGATGGATGTCTATGTGCATGAGCTAAAACTAAAACATCTCCTTTACCTTCTCCTGTGTTTCCAAAGGGATACATTCTTTATTCCACAGGTATGTATTTTGTAAACTGCAAATCAATACTATGAGAACAGCTGTAACAAATTGGTTAAATTTTCTCTACGACATTTCCAGCAGCATTTTGAATGCTGTATTTTGCTCAGTGTTAATATCTCAGTACTGGAACTATTTTCTCAAAACTGTATTTTAAAAGTTTTTAGAACTCATTTCAAGATTTCCATACAATATCCTGAGCATATTTGTATAACACTTTCTGAAAAGAGTAGTGTGGTGATTTGGGTGTTCCGCCCCCACCCCCCCCAACTTTAGAAATCACCCAGACTAGGCTCAGCCGGCTCTGGGAATTTGAATGAAGCTTATATTTACAGCTTAGCTCAATATACAAGCAGATATTTACAGTATATACATTTATATACAGAAATATACAAGGTAAAAGGGAATACAGAAACACAACACCCTTCCCAGAAACCTCAGTCCCCAGGAGGGGCTCCCAACTACCCTTCCACTTTCTCCCACCCCTCTCAACCTCACCTCAGTCCCAAGGAAGAAATGGAGGTTTGGCCAGGGGGTTAGGAAGCAAAGTGGATTAAACAGAGAGATGGCAGAGAGGCTAGAGAGAAATGCAGCTCAGGAAATGCCCCAAGAAGAAGAAGTGCAACTCCCTTATCTATGTTTGGATTCTTGTTCTTACACTTCTCATCAAGCCTATGAGTGAAGTAGACATCATCAATGTTTGTCTTTCACAGCCTGTAATCTAGTTGCTCTCACCAAAACATTCTAGCTAGCTTCAAACTAGCCGAAGTAGCAATGCAAAACTCAGGCTTTTGTTCAGAAAGTACACAAAAGAAAATGTTGCAGCAGCTACACCGATTTTGCTTCAGTACTTTGACACATAGCTGCTT
Organism: Tricholaema leucomelas; assembly: GCA_013400475.1. Taxonomy (NCBI): domain Eukaryota; kingdom Metazoa; phylum Chordata; class Aves; order Piciformes; family Lybiidae; genus Tricholaema lacrymosa; species Tricholaema leucomelas. The sequence continues at coordinate 315,649 of WAAF01011119.1, read as the reverse complement.
GCATACATTTGGCAAAAAGAAGCCTCCACGAAGACTTCTTATTAGGGAGTTAGAAAGCCTGAAGTAAAAAACCATTCCCAGTGTCGTAATAAAATCTCTTCACTTCTGTGGTGAACATCACCTGTCATTTTTCATTATTCTCTTACAGCTTTATACTCTAGTTCATAAAGAACAGAGCATAAATTTGGGCTACAAAGAAAATATTCAGTGCCTGGTCATGTTGGCATTAAAGTGAGAAAGAAAAAAAAAACAATTTTAAACAAGGAAAATCTGGGAACAAATAAACTACAAATGCTACATATTTTTCTCAGTTCACAGTGATAACTGTCAACTCAAACAGCAGCTGCAACCATTTCTCTTGTCGAAGTCCACAGATTCTTTGCAGTTAGCCAGGTGGCTGTCCTCAGCTCTGAAAGGTCTTGACATTGAACTCCTGGTAAGGAACTGGTACCTCTATGTTAACTACTTTCTCCACATGGAGGGGACACCTCCTCTCTTCAGTTAGGCTTACACCAGTAACAAGATAGCATGAGGTACCTAACTTCAGTTTATATTCATCTGGGTTATTACCTCCAGATGAGCACCAATTTCAGATGGGTCTAGAGAGCTTCAGCTGGAGCCACTTGGAAATCTCTGCATTGCACTCTTCAGCACACCACATAATAAGAAACATTATTCACTTGGGCACAGTGCACTACAAGTACATAGACAGCTTGATTTCTAATCACATCTGAGGTAGTAAGTCCTCCTGAGACTTATTAGTGTCAGCCTGAACTGTCCAGAAATGTCTTGCCATATTTAAAAAAAATCTCTCAGTCATTCCTTTGAAAAGGTCTAGTACATCTATGAGGTAGAGTAGACATCTGTAAAAGCACCACAGACTGCTTTTTGTAATACATTTACTAGAATTTAGCAGCAAAAGTTTCTGGGTTTGATGTGCATGCTTCTGTCCCGGGTGTTGATTGGTGAGCAGGGAGGATTTTCTCTCCTATTAACACCTTTCTCAAACTGTCTGGGAGGTACTCCCTCTGGTGCTCCTGCAGTGCTCAGACAATGCTCAGTGATCAGGCAGTGAAGACAGAGAATAAGAACCATTGGGCAATCTGTAATTGAGGCCCAAATCTATCATAATTAATATATATAATGCAGATAGATTAAGGAGAACGTTACCTGCTCTACCAACAGGAGGTTGCTTTATACCTGGACTTCCTGCTTCTTCCAAATACAATGTCTACAAACTAAGGTATTGAATCCTGCTGAGGTAGTTAAAGAATTACAGCTTTCTTAGATAGAATAGAATATAATAGAATCAACCAGGTTGGAAGAGACCTCCAAGATCATCCAGTCCAACCTAGCACCCAGCCCTAGCCAGTCAACTTGACCATGGCACTAAGTGCCTCAGCCAGGCTTTTCCTGAACACCTCCAGGGACGGTGACTCCACCACCTCCCTGGGCAGCCCATTCCAATGCCAATCACTCTCTCCGTGAAGAACTTCCTCCTAACATCCAGCCTATACGTCTCCCAACACAACTTGAGACTGTGTCCCCTTGTTCTGTTGCTGGTTGCCTGGCAGAAGAGACCAACCCCCACCTGGCTACAACTTCCCTTCAGGTAGTTGTAGACAGCAATGAGGTCACCCCTGAGCCTCCTCTTCTCCAGGCTAAATAACCCCAGATCCCTCAGCCTCTCCTCTTAGGGTTTGTGTTCCAGGCCACTCACCAACTTTGTTGCCCTTCTCTGGACACATTCCAGCACCTCAACATCTCTCTTGAATTGAGGAGCCCAGAACTGGACACAGTACTCAAGGTGTGGCCTGACCAGTGTTGAGTACAGGGGAAGAATAACCTCCCTTGTCCTGCTGGCCACACTGTTCCTGATACAGGCCAGGATGCCATTGGCTTTCTTGGCCACCTGGAGCTAACACCTGAATGTGTGACTTTGCATGTTCTTTTAATGAATTGTATTTATTTGGTGGTGGTGTTGGGTTTTTGTTGTTGTTTGGGTTTGTTTTGTTTACCTTTTTTTTTAATAATGTACTTACAAATATTGTCAAGAAGCAACAAAACCAAACCGAAAACAAGCACTGTGATTGCATGCATCAGGTTTAACTGCCTGGCATCCGTGGCAGCTATTTTTTTCAGAAATCTGGATCCCAGGTTATGAATGAAGGCCACTGAGCAAAGAATGGGGTTTATGGTCAAAGCATTGAAAACTAAGGTTGTGTTCTCAGAGTTGTGCTAGTTTGAAGTTAGCTGGAATGTTGTTTTGCTGAGAAGAATTAGATTATAGGCTGTGAAAAGGAAACAATGGTGATGTCTACTTCACTCATAGGGTTGCTGAAATGTATGAAAACAAGAACGCAAACATAGATAACAGTTGCTCTCTGGCTCTGGCTGCATGCACTTCTCCTTCTAACTTGTTGTCTGTGTAACTAATCCTTCCATTTTTCTACCCCCCCTACCCTATTTTCTAAACTCACCTTTCACATAAGGCAAATTCTGGGGATAAGGTAGAGGGGTGGAAAGGAGGTGGAAGGGTGGTTGGGAGCCCCTCCTGGGGACTCTGGTTTCTGGGAGGGCTGTTGTGTTTCTGTATTACCTTTTTTTAACTCGTATATTTCTGTATCTAGATGTATATATTGTAAATACCTGTTTGTATATTTTGCTAAGTTGTGAATATAAAGCTTCATTCTAATTTCCAGCTCAGCTGAGCCTAGTCTGGGTGATTTTCATACAAGTGTTGGGGGCGGGGGTTAACACCCAAACCACCACAAGACTATTCTACAAAAAATTTCCATCATTATGCTTTTCTATTCCTCCTTTCTCTACCTCTAAACAAATATTAGTAAGGCTCCCTTAGCCCAGTGAAATTCTAGAAGTCCTAATTAACATCTGTAGAATAATTTATCATCAAACTATGTGGAAGCAATTTATTTTTATTGGCTATCTTACCTATAGCACATCTGATGCACATGGGTGCACCAGGAAAAGTATGTCTAGAAGGTTGAGGGAGGTGGTTCTCCCTCTCTGTTCTGCCTTAGTGTGACCACACCTGGAATTCTGTGGCAAATTTTGGGCTCCACACTTCTGGAGAGACAGAGACCTGCTGGAAAGAGTCCAGTGGAGTGCCACAACGATGACTGGGGGATCTTCACAGAGAGAGTGATTTGCCATTGGAATGGGCTGCCCAGGGAGGTAGTGGAGTCACCATCCCTGGAGGTGTTCAAGAAAAGACTGGATGAGGCACTTAGTGCTATGGTCTAGTTGACTGGATAGGGCTGGGTGCTAGGTTGGACTGGATGATCTTGGAGGTCTCTTCCAACCTGGTCTATTCTATTCTATTCTATTCTATTCTATTCTATCTTGAGCATCTCTCCTACAAAGAGAGACTGAGAAACCTGGAGTTTTTTAGTCTGGAGAAGGGAAAACTGACAGGAGATCTGATCAATGAATACAAATATCTGTGGGGTGGGTGTCAAGTGGCTGGGTCCAATCTCTTTTTTGTGGTCAGCAGCAATAGGACAAGGAGCAACGGCAACAAACTGGAACATGGAAGGTTTCACCTCAACATGAGGAGAAACTTCTTTACAGTGAGGCTGATGGAGCACTGGAACAGGTTTCCCAGAGAGGTTTTGGAGTCTCCTTCTCTGGAGACTTTCAAAACCTGCTTGGATGCTTTCTGTACAAACTACCCTAAGTGATCCTGCCTTGGCAAGGGGGTTGGACTCAATGATCTCTGGAGGTCCTTTCCAACCTCTAAGGTTCTGTGATTCTGTGAAACAAACCCACATGTCACAAACTAGCATTTCTGTCTACTATACAAAAAGCAAAGGAAAACAGAGCTTCTGGTTTCTCTCAAAGCCTTCAGCACAAAAAAAAAAAAAAAGAATGGATTTAAAATGACCTGATTTAAAAGAAGGAAAAAAAAAAAACAACCCACATCTGATAGTTTCCATAGCACTAATTTCAATTTGCACACTTGCACACTTGGTGTTATCAATGAAAGCAGTCAAAAACTTTTACTCTTTTCTCCTTAAAATCACTATAGTCACAAAATGTTCTGGAGCACTTTTCATTACTTCTATTCATACAGGGGAGAAAAGGTAATTCACTAGTTTCAGATACTATATTAAGTGGCAGTCCTTCTAGGAGGTAAGTGCTGTTGTGACAGAAGCAAATCTCCACAGCAGCACTGATGTGAAAGGAATCCTTTCAGTTTTCATCAGCTGAGACGATGTTCTATGGTGATGGGTTTGGCTAATTTCTCTCCTGAGGCTGTTGGTATGTTGCTGCAGATCCAGTAGCTTTAACATAGGAGAATTGTCAACATTGTTGCCACATCATATAGCAAAAAATGCATATGACTCCTGGGCAATTTTCTTTGACATGTTCACAGAGGGAAGGCTGCAGTCAGAGGAACTGGGGCATGGCTTCTTTTCTGTTTTCCCATTGACTCCCTGGGGTCAATGTTGAACAGCACTTCTAACTTGAACCAGGAAACTAGAAAGCCATTCAATGAATGCATGTCTGCAGTGAAGATGTTTGTTTACATTATATGCCCATGCATTAGCTTCATGCCATAGCCATACTCAAGGGACTAGTCTTAAAAGACAACACCATAAAAAGAGTGATCTCAATTCTGCAACAAGCACAAAGTGGTTCTTTGTTTCCTCACCTTGTTGATGGCCAAAATAATCAGTCAAAACGCATCCCATTTTTTTCTGCCTGCCTTGCATGTGCTGTGTTTGAGTCATCTGGGTGTCAATCACATCAAGCTTTGAGGAGATGCTTAAGTACAGTAGAACAGGTAATACTACTTCCATTTGCATAAATATTGTATGTTAGCAGCTTTATGTGAGTCACAGCTCACATTTTGAGATGAAAGATGCTAAAAGCCCTCACCATTCCCCTGCTTGCTTACATCCACAAGTAGTAGCCATTAGAATACACTATTTGTCAAAGATTTCAAGTAACATCCTGTAACTTGTTATTTTGATTTCTGGAATGTGTCAACTGATCAGGGGAAAATGAGAAAAACAGAAGACTTCAGTTGTAGTTTAAGTAGAACCACCTGTTATAGCAGAGGGACAAATGAGTAAGGTACAGGAAGCACCTAACAATACTTTGAAAAAAAATATTAAGCAATGGTGAGATAGAGGTGTTGGTTTTAATTCCTATCTAAAGCAGAGTACTGGATTTGTGGTTGTCCCACACGTCACTGGGAATACAGGAATCAGGCACTTTTTTAGTCATCAGAATCACACCAGTCTGTGTGACATCAGTGAAGGACTTCTTGTAACTAGAAGACAGTAAGCATTGCTGTACATTCTGAAACCTGCCGGTCTGTCTCTAGCCTTCTGGCTCCTGTGGAAAGAGCAGACACATGACTTTTCCCACCTTGTCATGAATCAACCTCCTGGACAGACCTCTATGCCCAGAAGAGAAGAAATATCTTTGTGCCAGCCACTCTGCAGGAAAAGAAGGGAGAGATAGAGCAAAGTACTGCCTTGTCCTTGGTATGCCAAGTGCAGAACCAAGTATAATCTCTGCCCTTATCATATGAATTGCACCATATAAACGTGTGTACATTATTGCATGGGGATTTTCTTGAGACACATCTGGCACTGTCAGCGGGCCCCCCAGTTTAGAAGGGACATCGAGACGCTTGAGCGTGTCCAGAGAAGGGCAACGAGGCTGGTGAGAGGCCTCGAGCACAAGCCCTACAAGGAAAGGCTGAGGGAGCTGGGGTTGTTTAGCCTGGAGAAGAGGAGGCTCAGGGGTGACCTTATTGCTGTCTACAACTACCTGAGGGGTGGTTGTGGCCAGGGGGAGGTTGCTCTCTTCTCTCAGGTGGCCAGCGCCAGAACAAGAGGACACAGCCTCAGGCTGCGCCGGGGGAAGTTTAGGCTTGAGGTGAGGAGAAAGTTCTTCACTGAGAGAGTCATTGGACACTGGAATGGGCTGCCCAGGGAGGTGGTGGAGTCACCGTCCTTGGAGCTGTTCAAGGCAGGATTGGACGTGGCACTTGGTGCCATGGTCTAGCCTTGAGCTCTGTGGTAAACTGTTGGACTTGATGATCTGTGAGGTCTCTTCCAACCTTGGTGATACTGTGATACTGTGATATTTTTGGTGCTCTTTTCCATGACCATGTCAATACTATGCAGCTAAAGTAAAGGCACTCAGTAATACAATCCTGTCCTTTGCCACTGCCAAATGAGATGCTGAATTTGGATAGAAAGCACTAAGTACTGTAGGATCTTGGGTTGAAGAAACAAGACCACCCAAAACTCTAGTTAAATGATATTGTGACATTATTCTTAATAATTTTTGTCCCTGAAAAGGTATTTCAAGAAAAAACAGTTCCTAGTCTTGGTTGTAAAAGTAAAGACCTATTTGACCATGACTTCAGTACCTATACTTCTATAGTCACTGTGACCTATTTAGTTAGTAAGAGAAGGTGAGCCACAGATATGACAAATGAAGCACTACCTTCCTTTAACATTTGGAATATTTTCAAAGGAAGATGAAGACCAACAAAGACATTTACTTAGGATCAAGTTTGGCTAAAGAGTAATCACTATTTTTTAAAAGACATTGTTAAGATATTACTACTTTCCTTATTTCCTACTGAAGAATTTTCCTATTTATACGACTAGCATCATCTTAGACTCAAATAGTAGTAAGCAAAACATATTAAATAGTATTAATTTTTCTTCTATTTTCATGCTGCTTATTAAATGTGAACATTTTTTCTTAGTTTAGGCAATTAAAATATCATAAAATCTTTAACTTTATTTCTTAAATAGTTTGGTTTTTCTTTCCCATGAATGTGTTTGCTGCCTCTATTAATAAGATCCTGTAAATGGCTGTATGTGACTATTTATTTACAACATTAGGCCACAGGACCACTGCCTAACTGGATATTTCAGAAGAAAAAAAATATACAGCATTTACAGTCTGTAAAGAAATTAATCCTTAACAAGTCTACATACCTTGATCTATTTACACAAGTAACAATTTTGGCTCAGCAATCTCAGGGACATNCCCAGGGAGGTGGTGGAGTCGCCGTCCCTGGAGCTCTTCAAGGCAAGATTGGACGTGGCACTTGCTGCCGTGGTCTAGCCTTGAGCTCTGTGGTAACGGCTTGGACTTGATGATCTGTGAGGTCTCTTCCAACCTTGGTGATACTGTGATACTGTGGTTCTTGTACCTCCTCATACTTGCACGTAGGTAATAGTTTTCTGTGGTATTTATAATACAGTATGTGAATGACAAATATCAGTTCAGGCATGAGCTTGTGAGCTGTAGGAATTGTCATGTCTGCATAGACAATTCTTCAGAGCTGCAGCCTGAACCTCGATGAGGTGGCACAGATCATGCAGCTTGATATGAACACAATGTATTGTGAGTCACTGGATACAGTAACATCAGTCTTCATCTAGCCCTCTTAAGGTAAAATAACAGTAAGGAAGAATCAGAACGTGTAGAGGAGGAGGAAAGGCTATTTGCAACACTTGACAATATGCGATGGTTTTGTTACAGTTTCCAAGAGTGGAGAGAGAGAAAGTAAATTACGTATATATATTTAAATATATGTACTATACACACACACATATATATATGAGAGAAAATATACTTAGAAATACTCAGAAATAACTGTTTCTGAAGGATAAATAAAATAACTGGATCATTTGGAGGAACAGTTAATCTTAAAGACAGCAAATCTGTACTTGCTTTTTGCCTTCTAATCCTCATAAAATCATCATAGGTTAGCATCTTCACTTGGGTAAAGACTGTGATACAGGGCCTTGGGTCAGCTATATCTGAACTGATGCAATTTTTGAATGATTGAGCTTTGTTAAACCTACCCAAACACTGAGAGGCATTAGTAATGGTTGGAAAACATCAGTTAGGAAAGTGAATCTTAATGTTACCCCTAAAATCAAACAGGTCATTTGCACATTCAATTTTACATCGTTGTTAGCTGAATAGATTCTATTTATTAAGTATAGGGAAATTTTATCTCCAACAGACGTCTAAAGCAAGCACAGTGTTTCCCCTTACTGAAGAGACCTTTCAGCTGGGTTGGAATGATCAGAACAAAACAGGTTTCTTTTGTAACATGACTGAGATTCTAAAATGTAACAACTGAACCATGAGCCCAAGCCCACCATTAATATTACATTCTGCCTTTAAGAACATTTTGCTTTGTTAACAGCAGAATGGGAACTTGTGTAATGCGTACTAACCTACTTACCTCTCAAATTATAACTAGACCTTTTGAACTAAAAACTGCCTGCAAAACCCCCACATCTAATAGAACTATCATCCACTGAAAAAATCTTCATGCTTCTTTGTACATGACAAGACATGAGTTATCAAGTGAGTGTTACCAAAACTGATCTCTAAGTGTTCTTTCAGGTCCTTGTACCATCATCATAAATGTGAGTATCTGGCTTCAGTTTAAGACATTGTCTTCCTAAATCCTCATTACATTATTGCCAAAAATGGAACAAAGTCGAGTGGACACAGCTGACATGACTGCTACATGATGAAGAATCAAAATAAAGTTCATTTTGTTAGAATTAACAGACTCCTGGATTCCATAAGCCTGAAAAAGTAGGAAGGGAGAGGAATACACAGTGAATACTGTCAGTATAGTATATGGAAGAGGAGAAAGGCTGTCTGCAATAAAAGTATCTTTCTTTTTTTTTCATGTTCTGTAGAACTTATGAGACTCCAAAATTTTGATATCTCAGCCATAAAACCCGAAGCTCATTTGCAGGACGTCTGGGTACCAGTGGATTTGCCGGCTTTGTTCTTTCCTCCCTCAGCTCTACTCACACAAATCCCTTTGCATACAGGCTGGATGCTAGAGTGAGCAATGCTTACACTCTCTCTAGAGAAATTTCAGAAGCCTTTTCCCTTCCCATCTGTTATTCTGTTATTCAGATCCACCCTACTTTGCTTTGAGCAGGGCTGCTTCTTAGAAGGGCAGTGTTTGCCCCACAGTAACATAAACTCAAAGTTCAAAATCTCTTCATTCCTTAAGCAAAGGTTTCTTCTGTTATGAAATAGCTTTGCCACACTGAACCTTATCAAGTAGCAGAGCCACAAGCCATGGACCAAGAATGACAGTAATTGTCACTATGTCACTCAGAGCAGGTGCTTCCTTTCATCACTGAAGCGAACTGTAGGAGAAAGAGTAGGATATCTCTAACAGACCACAGGAGAGATGTCCAAGGTTTCAGGTTTTTTAATATTGATCAGGATTTTAAATTCATGGAAATGCACAGTGCTGCCTAGGCTCTGCACCACAGCAAAGGATGTGAACTGACAAGAGATTTGTATTATACCCACAGAAGTGGAGAGTGCTGAGAAAGCCTTGCTCCAAATCCCATCACCAGGTGGAAAAAACTTCCAGCTGGATGTGGTAAAATAGTATTTTCATGCTTTCTCTAATAAATTTATAGGAAAAGAGGATGGGGAATAAGAGATGAAGGAGGAAGGAGATGAATAAGTAGATGGACTGTAGTAGAAGCCATTGCACCAGCTAAAGTAATTTTCCCCATGTCCTCTATGAACTAAGAAGAGTTCCATCCATTTTGGTATGAAAGCATTGACTTCAAAGATCTAACTCCTCTTTAAGGGCAAGTATGAATGGAGCAAAGTACCACACTTTGGACACTCCTACTTATTAGCACTAAAACAGTTGTTAATGTAGAACTGTTCACCACTAATTTAAACAAATTGCATATAATTGGTTCCTAAAAACTCTCCAGAAAACACTGCTTCACTAGCTCAGCTGCCTAACTGTCTCAGTATACTCCCAGTTCAAAAGGCTTAGGCACTCACAGAGGGTACCAAAAAGCCCTAAGTTTAATATCAATGATCTTTATGGCATAACTGCCCTCCTAAGTTGTACAGCACTGGATTTAAAGCAAGAGTTGTTATATTTTGTCTCAGTGATGGGCCTTCTTTTTGTGATTAGTTGAGCACAGCAAAGCCCACTGGGCAGTATGTCACACACTGGGCATTCCATCAGTGCCCTTCGAAAGCTGTATAAACTCAACCTTCTATCTAATCTTAATATCTTTAGCACTACTGTTTGAAAAGTGCTGTGAATATCTATCAATGTCACTTATTTCTACACTTGCTAGATCTTCTTATACTGGATTAAAAATAAAATTAGCTAGGGACTTAGAATACTGTTATTACATGTCCCCCTCATGGAAAAAAAAACATTACTGCCATGTGGCAGGGGCAAGGGAACTACTAGGTGAGCTCTTACTAATTTGTATGCTGCAATGTCTGCAGTTTGAACTTTCATTCTCTGATATCCCTTTTTTTTTAGATGTGTTTTTCAAAAGGATTAGAAAATGCTGCCAACTCAGCCTTTTAGTTTATAGATTTGCTTTGAGATCCTTCCTTGAAGATACACTGAGACTTCTGAAACCTATTTGCACAACTTCCAGTTTGTTCTGGTTTCCACTGTTGCTTGTACCTTGCAGAGCAATGAAAAAAGCAAGAACTTTGGGATGCTCAGAAAAATCTCAATTCTTTTTAGAAGGAAAACTCAAGAGGTTCATGTCCACGTGGGGGAGAATTGTTGTTCTGTCTCAATTGTCCATTTGCTGCTTGTTCTATTTGGTGTCTGTAGACCTAAATTAGACTTGTTACACATTAATGCCCTCGAATGCAAACTAGGGAAGATGTGCTTGTTCTGCAAATTAGCCACTGTAAGTTAAAATAGACAAGAAGATGGAGCAGGCTGAGGTTGATGCTGTAGGACTTACTCAAATAAGAGCAGATGAAGCACAGAACCATTTAATCTGTAAAAGAAAAGTATTGTCTTCCACAGAAACAGACACTCCTCCTTACACAGACCAAGGAGTGGTAGATCAGCAAGAAAGGATCTGAGTATTTAAATCTAGCTAGATTCTTTATTTTTAAGACAAAGTAGAGCACTAAGGCTAAAAAACTCTTGTCTCTTGTTTTTCCTCTGAGGGTAAAGATCATTTTCAGCACAAGAATGGTCCCATGCTCTGGCCATGAAGAGCACACTCCCTTTATCCTCCTGTAAAAAACGTCTTTGGAGACCTTTCATGAACTTTATGCACCAATGCAGCATAAAGGAGATAGTAAATAACTTTCAGAAGAAGGATTAAAGCTAACACTTTCAGATAGCATGATAAAAAGAAAGACACTGTAAATAAGAAGACACCAAACATTTTCAATTCCCTGGCCTGTAAGGAAGAATGGAAAAAATGTATTTTCACTCTTGAAAAATAATTTGGAGTTTGTCTGGCCCAAGTTGATTTAACTGCCAAGATGTGTGAAAGGTCCTAGACATGTTACATTAATGTGCTACTAACTGAAGAAATAGTTTCCAAGATACCTAATAAGTTGAGAACAATTTATTAAGAAAGTCTTTTACTGCTCTTTTTCTAAAAAGACTTTACTATATTAGAAGACTTGATTAATTTTCTAGATTTACAGGGAGGTTAGATTAGTTTCAGTAGTCCCAGCTCTACACAGCAAGCCCTCATGCTGAGCACAGCCCCACACTTCTTACTTTGAGGCAACACAGAACTATACCCCATCATTAAATCTCTTAGCAATTGGCTTTATCGTAGGCAATGAAAACACAATATCTGTTCTTTAATACAACACCCTTCATAGAATCACAGAATCAACTAGGTTGGAAGAGACATCCAAGATCATCCAGTCCAACCTATAACTCAGCCCTGTCCAATCAACTAGACCACAGCACTAAGTGCCTCAGCCAGGCTTTTCTTGAACACCTCCAGGGACAGCAACTCCACCACCTCCCTGAGCAGCCCATTCCAATGCCAAATCATTCTCTCTGGGAAGAACTTCCTCCTAACACCCAGCCTATCCCTCTCCCGGCACACTGTGTCTCCTTATTCTGTTGCTGGTTGCCTGGGAAAAGAGACTGACCCCCACCTGGCTACAACCTCCCTTCAGGTAGTTGTAAACAGCAATGAGGTCACCCCTGAGCCTCCTCTTCTCCAGGCTAAACAACCTCAGCTCCCTCAGCCTCTCCTCAGGCTTTGTGTTCCAGGCCTCTCATCAGCTTTGTCGCCCTTCTCTGGACACGTTCCAGCACCTCAACATCTCTCTTGAATTGAGGAGCCCAGAACTGGACACAGTACTCAAGGTGTGGCCTGACCAGTGCTGAGTACAGGGGCAGAATAACCTCTCTTGTCCTACTGGCCACACTGTTCCTGATCCAGGCCAGGATGCCCTTGGCTCTCTTGGCCACCTGGGCACACTGCTGGCTCATCTTCAGCTACTATCTACCAGGACCCCCAGGTCCCTTTCTTCCTGGGTGCTCTCCAGCCACTCTGTCCCCAGCCTGTAGCACTGCTTGGGGTTGGTGTGTCAAAACTGCAGAACCCTGCACTTGGCCTTGTTAAATCTCATCCTATTGGCCTCTGCCCACCCATCCAGCTTGTCAAGGTCCCTCTGCAAGGCTCTCCTACCTTCCAACAGATCAACAGCTGCTCCTGGCTTGGTGTCATCTGCAAACTGACTGATGCTGGACTCAATCCCTTGGTCCAGATCATTGATAAAGATATTGAACAGGACTGGGCACAATACTGATCCTTGGGGAGCACCACTAGTGACTGGCTGCCAACTGGATGTGGCACCGTTCACCACAACTCTCTGTGCCTGGCTCTCCCCTGGCCCCTCCTCCCTTCTCAGTTTCAGATTAAATAATGACACTTGGGTTTCTGCAGATTTTTACTTGGTGAAGGAAAAGCTACCTTAAGGGAATTCATTAGAAGAGAATCCACTACTTAAATTCAACCTTTTAATACTTAACATTAATTGTGAGAATAAATACTTTGTATCCTCAGAGAAGAGTCACCAGATTCCAAGTGCTACAAAAGTATTTTCCATTGAACTGTTTAAACAAACAAAACCAACCAACACAAACCCCAACATTCCTTATGATTTGTAATTTTTGTTAGTATAGGCAAAATATACATGAACATACTAGAGCATACTGTTAGACTGTAAGCCAGATCCTTTTAATTCACAGACTGTGACCAAATATAGCCTGCCAAAATATTTAAAGCATCCATAATCACTAAGAGTATGTCTTAATTTGTGATCCTCATAATTATACAAGGGAAGAGAGCAACTGTTGGTCATGTGGGGAGAAATATATACCTTTCAGTTAAAGGCAGAACAAAATGCAGGTCAGTGTCCACATAACTCAGCAAACAGAAGGTAAGATGTGCAGTAAAAAAAATAGGTTATTCAGATGACCGATAGCATTGACTGGTTTCATTGCACATGCTCAAACTAATGAAGAGGTGATCCCTAGGAAGGACAGTGAGGAGGAAAGCAAGTAGAAGTAAGTGAAATGGAAGAAAAAAGGTTTTTTTAGAGACAGAGGAAACCTCCTGTCCTTCAGCTCTTCCTGGCTCTGGAGCTGCATCTTCTTGTCAGAGAGGAGAAAGAAGAAATCTGTTGCTTTCTCCAGCAAGACTCAGCTTCCCTTCCTGTCTGGTTTGCTCTCCTCAGAAATTCTTTATGATTCATTCCTTGCAGACTTAGATCTCTGCTGCTGAGCTGCCAGACTTCACTCCAAAATAGGGTACTCTGATCTCTCTCCTCCACTAGTTTTTCACAGAGTTAACCAAGAACCCATGGGAAACCCCTTTATGGATGGTCCTTCCTTGAAGGACGAAGCTAGGATTTATCACTTCTACTGAAACTATAATATTCCTTTAGACTGGTTGCTTTGTGATATGCTGTTACTAGTCCACTCGTGTTCCTACCCTGGCACTAGGGGCACAAATAAGTTTCTCTACAAGCAGAGCTTGCCCTAAATTTCCTTAATGGAGGTGAAAAGGGTGTTTTGATCTTTTGCTGTGTTCATACTGCTAAATAAAAATGCTGGACCCTGGTCATCCACACTTGTTCTTTACATCCCAGGTAGTTTTGGACCACTTCAGATGGCTCTCTCCAAGGCAAGTCTGCTAGGGAGGGTGGTAACTTCAAGTAATGTGGACATGAGCCAGTCAGAACCAATCCCTGTCCATTTTTAATAAATCAATATAAATTCAGTCTTAAATTCCTGAACAACTAAGAGGAGTTTAAGGTAGGGGAAGCATATCAATACCAAATTGGAAGTGGACATTTCTTAACCATTCTCACTTGCCATCTTTTAATGAGGAGAGGCTGGCTCTCCATTTCAAGTTACTTTATGATCTCCAGTACAAGCTTCTTGATGAAGATTTATGGTGATCTACTAGGTCTGAATGGCACCTGACAATTTTGGCCTACTTGACTGTGGACTTAATAAACTAACGGAAGAAAAAGGCAAACTGATACTACTCTCTTCCACAGTCTCTAATGCTTATAGTTGTGCTGAAATGCCTTTGAAGCCTACTAAAGACAAAAACTACTTAAATTCTTCCAGCATGGGATACTTCTATAATTTATATTGCCCAGTGTATGGTTTCTGATGCAAAGGTATATGAAGGTTAAGATCTGGAGAGTTGGTCAAACACAATGAAATTCAACAAGGACAAGGGTAGTGTTATAGCTAGGAAAGAGCAGCCCCAGATATCAGTATAGGTTGGGGACTGACCTGCTGGAGAGCAGTGAAGGGAAAAAGGAAAGGGACCTGGGGATCCTAATGGATGGAAGGTTAACTATGAGCCAGCAATGTGCTCTTGTGGCCAAGAAGGCCAATGCCATTCTGGCGTGTATTAGAAGGGCTATGGTTAGCTGGTTGAGAGAGGTTCTCCTCCCTCTTTACTCTGCCCTGATGAGGTTGCATCTGGAATATTGTGTCCAGTTCTGCACCCCTCAGTTCAAGAATAACAGGGAACTGTTGAAAGAGTCCAGCACAGAGCCACAAAAGTAGTGAAGGCAATGGAACATCTTCCTTGTGAGGAGAGGCTGAGGGAGCTGGGGCTCTTTAGTTTGGAGAGGAGGAGACTGAGGGGTGACTTCATTAATGTTTATGAATATCTAAAGTGTGAGTGCCAGGAGGATGGAACCAGGCTCTTCTCGGTGATGCCCAATGACAGGACAAGGGGCGACTGGTAGAAGTTGAAATATAGGAAGTTCCATGGAAACATAAGAAAAAATTATTTCACTGTGAGGGTGACAGAACACTGGAATAGTCTGCCCAGGAGGGTTGTGGAGTCTCCCTGTCTGGAGACATTCAAAACCCAGTTGGATGCATACCTGTGTGATCTGGTATAGAAGATCCCGCTCTGGCAGGGTGGGGGTTGGACTAGATTATCTTTCAAGGCCCCTTCCAACCCCTAATATTCTGTGATTCTGTGATTCACAGAAGCACATACACAGCATTTTAAAAGTTATGTTGTGATTCAATTGTGGGGGAGAGGGAGGAAAATAATACATTTCCTCTCAACAGCAGTTACTGTGGCAACTACATTGACTTTTCAGTTTAGCTTGAGGGCCACCCTTGTGACTAGAGCTATATGCCATCTCTCCTGCAGCGGAGCCTACAGATGTTAGCCCAGGCAGCTGGAGCACAGGTAGGATTCGACATGCCCACGCAAGTCCAAACCAGCAAAGCCTGCCAGGCGTGCTCATATATACAGCCTGCAGACCATTTGCCTGACAGCAGGCAGTCAGGCAGGAGGTATCAGACATTCAGCCTAAGGTCACCCTGGAGCCCACTTCTTCAGAGATGTGCAGTGACAGCTGGTAGACTCATGAGGGTGTGAGAGCACCTTCATTTATAAAAGCAAAACAGGATTTACAAGGATATCTCACCTTTAGCAAGATATAGCTATAAATGGAATAAACTGGGAGAAGCTAGACTCTCAAATGTTACTCTCTTACATGTCCTTGGGAAAAAAAAACATGTCTAGGAATAGATGTTTTCAATGAAATGCTCTTAAATTTCACATCTATTTGTTCTCCAATTGAAAAGTAGCTTAAACAATTTATAGTTCTGTTGCCTGTGTGACTCCCTATCCCCAAACAACTACAGCCTCCTTTCATCTCTTTATTATTTACTTTATATTTTCTTTTCATCATTCTGGTTTTCCTGCTCCCACTGAGAATGAGTGGGGGAGAAAGCATCCCACACTATTCATGTATCATCAACATAGCACTTGAAAAAAATCTCACCTAATGTACTAACTTCACATTCTAACTTACTTTTTTTTGACCTTCATCAAGTTCCATCCCCAAATTCTTAACCTGTATATGTGACTATAAGGACTTAGTATTTCCCTTTTCCTCATCTTCCATTTCAGCAGCCAGCTTAGACTGCAGTCACTCCAGGCAGCCTCTAAAGCTAAAGGGCCCCAGCAAACATAATGAACTCCTGTGTTGCTGTTTCTCCTGGTATTTTGTTAAAGGAATTTAACCTAGCCTTCATACCTTACAGCTTGCTTCTGCTTTGGTTTTAATGTCCTAAACTGCTGCCTCCGCTTTCATTCTGATGACAACTGCCATCCAAAGGGACCTTAACAGGCTGGAGAGGTAGGCCCGAGCCAACCTTACAAAGTTCAACAAGACCAAGTGCAAGGTTCTGCACATGAGTCGATGCAATCCCAAGCACAAATACAGGCTGGGCAGGGACTGGCTTGAAAGCAGCCCTGAAGAGAGGGACTTGGGGGTGCTGCTGGACGAGAAGCTCACTGTGAGCCATTGGTGTGCTCTTGCGGCTCAGAGAGCCAACTAGATCCTGGGCTGCATCAAGAGAAGTGTGGCCAGCAGGGCAAGGGAAGTGATTCTTTCTCTCTACTCCACACTGGTGAGACCCCATCTGGAGTACTGCATCCAGTTCTGGAGCCCCTAGTACAAGAAGGATGTGGATGTGCTGGAATGTGTCCAGAGAAGGGCCACGAGGATGATCAGAGGGCTGGAGCACCTTTCCTACAAGGAGAGACTGAAGGGGCTGCTCAGTTGGGAGAGGAGGATGCACTGAGGAGACCATATTGTGACCTTTCAGTATCATAAGAGGGACTACAAGAAAGCTGGAGAGGGAGTTTTTAGGATGTCAGGTAGTGATAGGACGGGGGCGGGGGGGGGGGGGTGGTGGAACAAAGCTAGAAACGGGTAGATTCGGATTGTATGTTAGGAAGAAGTTCTTCACCCTAAGGGTAGTGAGACCTTGGAATGGGTTGCCCAGGGAGGTGGTTGAGGCTCCATCTCTGGAGGTGTCCAAGGCCAGACTGGATGAGGCTCTAGACAGCCTGATCTAGTGTGAGGTGTCCTTGCCCATGGCAGGGGGTTGGAATTAATGATCCTAGTGGTCCCTTCTAACTCTTACTGATTCTATGATTCTATTAAAATCATTCTTATCCAGTATTTAAGCGACCATGAAACTAAGTAGCTCACACTAATAAGTAAACCATCGTGATATTCACTTCCATTATGATCACTGTGCTTGGAGGTTGTTTATGGGATGTTTTTTTAATTATTGTTATTTTTCAATCGAGAGTGCTTAGGTATCTCAAGGAACCTCTTAGATTATGTTTTCCTCAATCGAGTATTACAATGTCAGAATTAACATGTGTGCTATTGAAGTGCTAAGAAAGCCAATGTATTCTAAGATATTATGTCACCAAAAACCCTCAATGAGGAGGTAATATCTTGTGTGGCCCACGTATCACAGGACTCATCTCCACTTCATGTCATAATACCCCAGATACATCATTCCTTACAAACTGCAAAGATGAACTGAAAAGAAGAAATACACTGGAACACAAAATCGCAGTGACCCCCCCCTCCCACTACCTTGTTACACACTCCTCCTGCCATGAGCAAACTCATTCACATTACCCAAACAAGTACTGTCTAGGAAACTACAATTATTGTTTTCCTCTTATGCTTTTACAACTCCAGCCCACTTAGAGTTGAAAGTCCAGTTCCATACCAAAATAAGGCCCCCTTCCAAATACATGGCTATTCAATACAAACACTACATAATGATACATTTGCTGCAGAACAATCACATTCTGCCTTCAGCTGCCCTGTGCCATGGAATAAGAGTCCATACTACAAGTTTCAAAGGTAGAACAACTATCTTTGACATGTTGCAAACCTCTGTACAAGCAGGCAGAGCTCAACACTTGTGCTAGTTTGAGCCTAGCTGGGATGTTTTGGTGAGAAGGACTAGATCATAGGCTGAGAAATGAAAACAATGGTGAGGTCTACTTCGCTCACAGTCTTGCTGAGATGTGTACAAAGGAAAGACAAAAAACAAAGATTAGGTCACTTGCTTGCTCTCTTCGCTGGGAGCTTTTGTCTGCTGGGGAGCTCATGGCTGCTGGCTGAACTCCATTTTGCTTTCTAACCTCACCCTCCATTTGCTTGGCTGCTTCACCTTGCTTTTTTTTAATCCTCTTGGTCGAACCTCCATTCTTCCTTAGGACTGGGGTAGGGTTCAGAGGGGGTAGTGGGAAGGTGAGGGGCTGGTTGAGAGCCCCTCCTGGGGACTCAGGTTTCTGGGAGGGGAGTTGTGTCTGTATTACCTTTTACCTTGTATACTTCTGTATGTATCTGTATATACTGTAAATATCTATTTGTAAATTGTGCCAGCTGTAAATATAAGCTTCATTCATATTTCCAGAGCTGGCTGAGTCTAGTCTGGGTGATTTCTAAAAGTGTGGGGGGCGGGGGATACCCAAACCATCACATCTTTTATTTTTGGCGCCCAACGTGGGTTTAATAACACACACAGTCACTGTTTTTTCCACAAATGTGACTTGGTGTTTATTCTCTCTGCTTGTGTTACAGAGGTTATAATCTGAAGCTACCAAACTTCAGCCAGGCTAGCCTTCACTGTCACGTGTCCTGGCAATTCTATCACTTAAAAATAACTACAGAATATAAAGCTTTGGGCTTCTCAGCAAAGATAGTATCTGCAGAGAAAAAGTGATGTAGCATAGACAGTAGAAGACAAACGCACTGTGATATCTAGTTGACTGGATAGGGCTGGGTGCTAGGTTGGACTGGATGATCTTGGAGGTCTCTTCCAACCTGGTTGATTCTATTCTATTCTATTCTAATACAAGAGCATGTCCCACTGAAGTATCTCATTATAATGCTCTTAAGGTGAATCAAAGGTGACATCACAAGGGGCTCGTCCCTATCCTACAGAAGTAATGGACATATGAGGCATGTCTTGCATCCACATAGGTTTTGCAATTCTCAGAGAACTCTTCTGCAGGGTACCACAACCACAAGCTTCAAAAAGACATGCAGAATCACGTGAGCAGGCAAAGACAGGATCTGGAACCAGTTCCCTACCAGGTCAAGCAACAATTCCTCAGCAATGCCTAGAACACTTCCCTGAAAGCTGAGAAATTTTGCTTTAACAGCAGAATCCAACATAAAGCATTTCCTCCTCAAGCAAATAATATCCTCAAACAATCCCCAAAACAAATGAAAGGGATAGTATTTGTTCTGAGGTCCTCTGAATCCTCTTGCTGATTTTACTGTCTTTCCCTAGTCAATTGCAGTTACATTATTGCCTCTGTATTTGTGTACTTCTCCTACTGTAAATTAGCAGAAAGTGAGAAGCCAATCATTCACAGAGCTCACGACCAATAAAATGAAGGGTAGTCCATCAGTCTGGTTTTCACTCATCACAAACATCTACTGCATCAGTAACAACACTATTGCATCAGTAATAACCCGTACAGTCATTCCGCTTACTTCCACCAGCTAATTATTTGAAGTAATGAAGAGGATTTTAAAATATCTTAAATAAATAAATGTAATTAAGAGCTGATTTTCCTCAGACTCTCTACCCTAAAGTAAAAATATGAGACGGCTGTGCAAGCAGTAGGTGAAAGAACTGAAAGAGATGTGAGAAGCTCAGCTGTGTTTGGGATGAGTCAAGGTCATATTATTCATGGAGATAAAACAGATCTGAGTAAAGCCAGGAGACCAGCAAATGTTGGTACTGAAAATCTGTATAACCCTCCTTAACATGGGGACAAACATATTAAAAAAATAAATAAATTGTACTGGCAAGAGGCTAGGAGGAAATGTCTCAGGGGCACAGGCTTTATAAACTTTAATCCAACTGTTAATGCTATTTGAAAACATGGATTTTAGTGAAAGCTGAAAAAGTCCAAGCCACATGATTGCACCTGAGTTTTAGACATCCTGAAGTTAATTCACATCTGAGATCTTAGGTTGATCTCCTAGTGAGATAATCTGCTTAAATCACATTTAGGTTCAGTTTCTCAGGAGCTTTTAGCAGTCTGGGTTCAACTTGCAGTTGAATCAGAACTGTAGAGTGTTTTTTCTTATACTGAGCAATATGAATTAATAAGCACCACTACTAATTTAATCCTTAAGATTAGGTTTTCCTGATAAAATACTCTATTTTATAAGACACTACTATACTAACTATATAACTGAGTTTTAAAGATTTTAGAATAGAATAGAATCAACCAGGTTGGAAGAGACCTCCAAGATCAGCCAGTCCAACCTAGCACCCAGCCCTATCCAGTCAACTAGGCCATGGCACTAAGTGCCTCATCCAGTCTTTTCTTGAACACCTCTTACTCTATCATATTTTCCACAACTTCTTCTATATTTTCCACTATGCTTTGCACTGGTAATTTCTGTTCATCTCATTAAATGTCAATAAATGTACTTTCATTTGCAATGAATGATATCTATAGAAAATACTGGGTGGCAGGAATGCTCCACAATGCATGTCTCTAATGAGAAGCATGGACTGGGACCTGTTTAATTTGGATGTTTTATTTAAACACGGCAGGACATCCTTAGAAATATATTTACTGAAAAAAAAGTAACAAGTCTGGTAAAGTTGCCTTCTTTAAATTAACATTTTCAGTCAGACTTCATTAAAGTGCAATGAAATTCATGTATGTTTCCTTTGTCAGCACTGGTGAGAACCAAGAGATTCATATGTAAACAGAAGTCTGTGCTTTTATATGCAGACTCTCCTGTTCAAACCATTCAAGGCTGGTACAAAATTCTACTTTTCAGTTACACTAGAGCTTAATTCTTTAAAAGCTTGTTCAAGGAAGAAATATCCTGCTTCTTCCCTCCAGAGAAAGGACTTTGTGAAAACATGGCCTTTTATCCCAAAGGCCTAGAAAATCCATAGGAATTAATTTCTTTTAGCTGGACAAAAGCAGAGTATGCAAAGGGATGTGTCAGCTCATCTTCGTCCTCCAAAGCCCGAGATACCCTCTATCCTCAGCAAAGAAAAATTATACTGTGTAGGAAATGAGATGATGGAAATTCTCAGGATTTTCCTACAGTTCAAGGAAGAAGAAAGCACCATGATGACGGTGTTCCTCACATTATAGATGAGATCCCTGTGAAAAGCTGCTCATAATCAGTAATCACAAACACAGAGCAGGAATAGCAGAGTGTCCTGGTTTTACTGCAAGAGAATAATAGGTCAGCCATGGTCTGCAGACCAGTCACAGCTTCATGTCACCTAGGACAGCTGACCCAAGTTGGTTGATAGGTGTATCCCATGCCATAAATATCACATTCATTATAAAGAGTGAAGTTTGCTGAGGTTAGGGGTTTTCTGGTTGGGCTTTTCTTGATCCTGTTTCTCTTCCTTCTGCTTCAGACTGTCTTCCTTTATTGTGACTGCCATACATTTGCTGAGGTTAGTGTGTATTTTATACTGGCATTTGTGTTAGTTTTACCGTTTCACTAAATCTGTTTTCATTTTAACCCATGGGTGTCCTGCCCTTTTACCAGTTCCCCTTCTTTGCTGGAACGTGGTCATTAGGTGACAGAGCAATTTCATAGTTTAGTCCCAGCTATGGGCTAGAAGTAAATGAAGTATTAGCCTCTCTTTTTCAACAGGAGACCAAATAAGGCACACTCTTTGAAAGCACAAACCTCTCCACACCCTTTCCACACAGCATGCTGTTACATGGAGCTTTCTGCCATACAAAGGTTTTTGATGCCCAAAGTAGAAATGTCATTAGACAAGTTGAGGTGTATAGTTCCTTCAGAAGCTACTATATACAGTGGCTTGAATAAAGGTCCTGATTTTAGACAGTCCAGCGACAAAGGAAAAATGAGAGGATAGATTAGGGGAAGGACCAAATCTAGATTTGCCACATCTTATGTTTTTCTTACACAACCTAATGCCCAGATCTGGAGACAGGACATCAGCTAAGGTGTGAGTTCTACACGTTCTGTACCCTCACTAAGTTCTGATCTTTCCAAATTACAAAGTTGCATGAAAAAAACACAGATGACATGATGAATTTTCAGGGAACAGCAAAGTCTATCAGCTTAGTGAAATCCAGACCTTTCTGGAATCTCCTTAGAGCAACTTTTTCATAGAGGATTACAGCTTATTTGTATCTCTGCCTGAGAGCAAAAGCCAAAACAATTCCAATTGAATTAAAGCATTTAACCTTGGTTCAATTCTACTGTGTGATGGGACCAGATTGATTCTAGTGCCACACAATTTTTAAGCCAATTTTCAGGATACTACCTTCAGTGTGCAAACGTAAAACTTGTTCAGTGCAAACCCTCACACTCCTTCCAGTTAAAAGTAAAATAAGCAGATGTCTGAGTGAAAACACAATGTATGAACATAAAAATTGCAACACAAATTTCTGCCAGCAACCAAGTGTCATCTATTGTCATTTGACCCACACAGCCATCCAATATTAACTCTCAAACTATTAGATGTTGCTTATGTTCAACACAGTGTGTTACTTAAACTAATGCATTGACTTTTACTACAGAAGGTGTTATTATTCTGACTTGTGCATTGGATTTTAACTATTGATATTATTATTCTGACTTCTTAATGCTGTCTCAGCAGCAGTTATTTACTTTTGATGCTACTATTTAATGTCAGTGCTTCTAACAGAGTATGCTACAGGCACAAAAAAAGGCATTCCATTTATTCATTAAAAGCTTTTTCACTTAGTGATTTTTGAGGTTTTGCTCTTAAAAGGATACTCTTCAAAGTCAGAATACTCCTGATTCAAATAACAACTTTGTTAGTGGTTCACACACTGTCTACCTTCACTGAAGAGTATACTAAAAAGAATACATCACAATTTGGTCTCTGTGAGTTCAGTCCATCATGGTGCTAAACACCTTCATCTCTCTTTGCAACTACAATTTTCAGTACTTAGGAGTGGCCCAGTACATCAAAGGATCCACTTTGAGTACAAAATAAAAGATTAACAGTCTGAAAATTAATATACTCCTCTGAGAGCTTTATCATATGGTCTCCGAGATTTCCTTCTGACAGTTCTGACAGTAGAAATACACTCTGTGCAAGAAGCAGCCTCTTTCTGAACTAAACAAGACCTTAGTTCTGCAAAGTTTGTTTCCAGGTAAGCCTGCTTTTCTAATGTATACACTCTGCATAGTAACAAGTTACTCTCAGACATGCTGGTTGTAAATCAAGCCTTGTGCTACACCACAGCATTTTTTTTTTCATAATTGAGAGTGTGAAATTTTAAGATCATTCAGTGTTTTGTTTCTCACTTGGTACAAATATACAAATACATTTTAACAAATATGACTCACTGAAATATGAAAAGCAAACAAAAGGACTCCTAGCATACCTGTGCAGTGGTGTTCAGACATTGCCTGTGATTTTAAAAAGCAAGAAAGCAACACATGGAGAAGTAACAGTGTCTGCAGAATCAGCCATGGCAATCAGAACTAGGCATAGAAACAAATCACTGCTCCTGAAGTAACAAGGTCGTATTCATTTGAATGAAACCTGCTCCAGCAAGAGTCGGTGCTTGCAGGCACATTTGGCAAACATCTGTAACTATTCATCAGAGTTTAATCTGTACATAACCATTTAATTTATCCAACCACATTCTAGACTCACCACGTTTTATCCTGCATGTTGAGTGATTATACAAAAACCTCAGGAGTGACCCCTCCAACTATGAAACACCATCCCCATAGTCAGCATACTATTTCTTTAGTTTGATCAAATCTGCCTGACAAAAAAATGATTTGCAGTTTCAAACAACAATCTCCTCTCCAGATGACCTATTTATAGGAATTTACTGGACAGAATATCTTTGCAAAAGGATGACTTCTCAACATCTGAATCATGCCTTATCTAAATTTGAAGTCAATAAGGATTTTAGCTCAAAACTAATATACTTAACACAATCCAAGCAGGTAAGTAGAATAAACATCACCCTAAAATGAAAACCACATGCACATAAATATTTAAACCAACTGTACATTTTACATATTTCACTTATGTCCAGGTCATCATTTTTATACACAAATTCATTTTAAAATAGCCTATCATTAGCAGATGTTAGATTAGATGCAAGTGTTATAGCCCTGTAGAAAGACACATGAGCAGGCATAAATTTCACCTCTTATCTAGTACACCATGCAATTTAATGCAATCAAAAATAATTAAATTTGTATGAATTCACAAAATTTATTCCACAGAGGATAAAACTTCAGTAGGTGAAGTACATATGAATAGGCAATTTTACATTTGAGTGCCAGAAACTTACTGCAGTTCAATTAATAGTACAGGAAGTACGGTGTTTAGGCATTCGGAGTTTCTACATGAAAGAAACTTCTGGGACCCAATCCTTGTCTCTTCCTGAGGCAAAATACCCATTGTCTCTTTGTGGGAGGTATGTTTTCTACGAATAATGAAGACAACAAGGGGACCAATTTGCTTAGAATTCAGATAAAGACACACACACACTATATATATATATGTATATATATATATATATATATATATATATATAAAAATAAATATATTTGATGGGCAAGACCCAAGATTCTCCTTTAAACAGATCTAGTCTTGCATGGCTGTTCTTAGAAACTTTTTCAAACTGATAAGCTACCATGAGAGAACAGTCTGACTGTTTTACAGAGAAGGTGTTTTAAACAGGCACTCTGCAGAGATAAGAGTTCATCCACAGCCTGCATCTCAGATGCTCTTCTTTTTAAACAGGCTTTGTGTATTATATTGATATGGGATTGATATCAACAGAAACCAAATTCCTCGATCAGCAACATACTTATAGTAATGCCAATTTCCATCTACTCTCCTGTCAGCGTCCCTGCCTGAGTTGGAGAGATGCCTCTTCTTGAAGGTAAATGGAGAGGAAACCTGATACATCATCTGTCTCCTGGGCTGCTACCAGGAGTGAAATGTGATAGCAGTTCCTACGATGAAGGCATCTAGTACTCCAGCCGACTTAACTCATCTCTCACGGGCACCCTAATGGCACAAAACACCCACCACAAAAAAGCAAAAAACCTATTCACTTGTGGCATTTGCTTAAAAAAAAACACCTCAAAGAGGTACCTCTCCTTCACCATTTCCGTTTAAGCCCCAAATCCTCCCTCATGACTTTAGCTGTGCCCTAATTGACCATATCCACTTTAGAGCCTCAGGGAGAGAGGAAGCCACCAGGCTGGCATTTTATCCTTGCAACTCCTGCCTCAGGCCTTATGATCTCAAGCAAGTTTTAACTGTGAGAAAAAAAAGCTCTTCCATCTCACACTCTGAATTTCTCTCTGGGTTTATGACGAGACAGAATCGCAGAGATATATGAAATAAACAAAAACACAAGTGAAGCCCAGGAAACCTAACACATTGCAAGTATTTTCATGCTGGACAAGACAGTGAAGATATTTAGAGATTTGTTACTTTTTGTACTATTAAGCTCAGGAAAACTTAGTCAGTGCATACAAAACTGTGTCTATTGATTCCCAAAGTTTTTCTCCTTATGCAGAAATCTAAAGAGGTAAATAAGAACAACAAAAAAGGAGGCAGCTTCTCTTTCTGGGTTGTCAAATTTGAAACAAATTTGATCACATTATTCCAAAATAAACAAAAAACCAAAACCAAACAAAGAAAAAAAAACAGCAACAAAGCCTCTTGGTGCAACCTCGCCAGAGACTTGCACACACCTCACTGGATACACCGTCATTCCCTGTCTCACTCTCCCATCTCTCCAGATTCCTGCTTGGTGCAGTAAACCCAGTGTGACCAGTTTAGGTGATCGGGGAAGGCTGGGGAGGACAGCAAGCTCACATGGGGAGTAGGACAGCAGCCAGCAGTGGAGTGGAAAGGCAAAGCAGAGGTCATGTGAAAAAGAGCTACTTAGTCCTGTTTCTGAGAAAAGACCAGCTGTTGAAAAGAGACCAGCTGCTGAAAGAGACCCCAAAAAAGTGCAGCAGTCCGAAAATAACTAAATAAACTGAAATAGCAGCCAGCGTTAGCTGCCTAACCTGCTCGATTTTCCGCACGGTTGGATTAGAGGCAGCTGCTCGCTTATGTGGTGCTGAGACTAAAAATCCCAACCAGCTCTGAAAAGTTTGACGGGCAAAGGGCGTCGGGGAAGAGCCGGGGAGTTGTGGCGCAGCCTCATGCCGCAGATGGGATGGAACTTCCTGAAGAGGGAAAGCACCACTGTCCGGGGAGCCGGGGCACCAGGGGAAGCAGGGCATGGTAGCACATGGTCTCCCGCGGGTGACTCCAGCATTGATGGAGGTGATCTGCCCGCACAGCAACAGCGCCTGTGACCGAGCTAATCTAATCTAATCTGATCTGTCCAAGAGGATGATTAGCCTCCCCAGAGAGTCAGCCGCAGTTTAGCTCTGCTAGGAGCGAGATGTCAGAACAGGGTATGCGGCTTGGCTTGGGTCTCGGTGTCTCGGCTCTTCGCCGGGATCACGTCTGACCGGAGCAGAGCGACGCAAAACGCTCGGGACGGAGAGCCAGACCACGGATCGGCAGGCAGGGACTGCAATCTCGAGCACCGACCTCCACCTTTAGCTCTCCGACCACCCTGTGAGCCCCTGGCACCTGTGACAAAGGGGGCACAAAGTGGGCAGTGACACCTCCAGCCTCCCCGCGCCCCTAGGTTTCTGGCACCCTACTCTGCCTCTCTTGTTCAGACTGAATACCCCGCCTCAGGCACACTCCAGATAAGCTGAGCCCTCCCCAAGCAGGTTGGCAGTGGTGGCGGAACGCAGTACCACTCCTACCACCAAAATCTATTCGTCCCGTGCAAAGGGACTAAGTGCGGCAAAGTCCCTGGGAAAGGGGGAAAGGTGTGCTGTGCTGCGGGCCCTGGCACGCCGAGGTACACGTTTCTTACTAGCCTCTCCGCCGCAAGGGAAGGACACGGGCCTCTGGTAGTGGTCGCAGTGTGTGTGTGGTGTGGTGGGGCGTTATACGTTTGTCCTCTTCTTCTCCCCTGACATGCAAGCTGAAAAGTCCAGAAACCACCCACCACCCCGAAAGCTCTTCCTCTCTAGAACATCGCCTCTCACAGGGCTGGAGCTACTCGCCACCCCCCGGGGAGAATCGGCGGCGGCAGCGGGGAGGGCAAGCAGAGCAGCGGGGAGGGCAGCGGGCAGAGCCACACCGCGGCTCTGCAATCCCCCCTGCGGTCACAGCCCCTGCCAGCGCGGCTCGGACAAGGTATGAGGGGCCGTCCCCAGAGGCTGAGAGAAAGTGTCCGGGTGACTGCCTCTGCCCTCCTCACCCCTTTCCGGGGTGGGCATACGACTTCGAAGTTGTCCCCGGCCGGGAAACGTGGCTCGCTGCGGCGAGCAAAGGGTACTTTGCGGAAGGCTGAGCGCAGCCTCCAGCGGGGCATTTCGGCCTCTTTGGTATGCTGAGAAGTGGGTGAGCTGTGCTGCAGCGGTAGCGGTAGGTAGGAATGGGGCGAGACGAGATGGCAAACTGGAGCGAAGAGTGGAGAGAAAAAAATCGTCCGAGGTGCCCACCTCGACTCTGCATCGGCCCTAAACTGGGCAAAGCAGAAGCCGGCACCCCAGCTGCCGAGGCGGAGAAGGGTGAGAGCTGCTAACGGAGATGCTGCTTGGTAATGTTGGGGTGTCAGAGATGCAACGAGAGCCTATGATCTACTACACTGCAGTACCAGCGTCAGGAGTCTCCTGCTCGAGAGCTGCCACTGCAGGGCAGCCTGCACACATACATGCATATACACAGAGCAGCGTACACACAGTATCCCATCCCTCACAGCCCTGATTCCAGCGGCTCTCGACTCCCCAGGAACGCAAGAGCTTGCAGGCAACTTGCTGATCGGGGGGAACGAACACGGCGGCAGGGAGGACCAGAGCGCAGTGCGAGGAGGGCAGGGAGGGCAAGTATTTCTCTTGAAGAGCTCCCGGCTCCCCAGTCTGCTGAGCATCCCTCCTTCTCGCCCACCTTGGTCTCCAAACCGCGGTGTTCAGCCACACGGACGCCCCGAGCAAGAGGGATGCAACAGCAGCAGCGTGACCCCCCGGGACCGGGCAGCCCAGAGCACCTGCATTTGCATTTCTTATGTAATGTACTGCAAGTTTCCCCCTCGGAGCCGGGTTGAACCGAAGCGCATGATCCTGGCTGTCACGCAGACATGGAGACACACGCAGAGACACCGGCGGTGCACAGAGGGGTCATCCCGACAGAGAGAGGCGGAGGAGAGACGCAGCCACCCAGGCGGTACTGCTGCTGCCGCTTGGCATCGCTGGTTGAGTTGCCGTCTGGGCACAAGCCTCAAGAAAGCGTCCACCCCCTTTCCTCGTTCCCCTCCACCTTCTCGGCCCAGAGTCCCAAGGGATGAGTGATAAGGGGTAGCCCCCAGCCGGGGGCGGGGGGTGTCGGGCTTGACTTCAGAAAGCCTAGCGAGGCGGATGGGGGTGTGTGTGGAGAGGATGACATACTGCAAGCTAGTCAGAAAGTGCTGTGCAGGACCTGAGCTCCGTTACACTCAATCACGGCAGACAGGGCCATCTCACACTAGCACAGGAGACCCAGGCTCCTCTTCCCAAAACTGACTGGAGGTGTGCAAGGGGGGGCTTGCAGTGAGGATGAGAGCTGGGAGGGGGGGGTCTCTACTGGCTTTCCCTCAAAAACGACAGCGATATAAAAGTTTCCTGCTTGGAAATAACACAGAAAACTAGGTGATGCAGGCTGGGTTAGGGTCGCCTTTGATATTTTTTTCTCTTTTTCGTGATGACAGTGACTGAGGCTAATCTATACCTTTCCTTGCTTATTCATACACGTACGCACATGCATGTCCGTGCTGGCCTCGTTATATTTCCCACTTCTCCCCTCATCAGGATTGCAGATCTACCTCGGCGAGCAACAGACAGGGTAGCATAAAAGAAAAACAAGGCAGTGCAATGGATTGCTTACCAGTTTGGTTCTTGTTTTTCTTAAGACTCTTGCCACAAAGACACTGCAGCATATGCGATCCTTTGCTGAAAATGTTCCAAAGAAACCACATTGATTTGGGCGAAAAGCAATCCAGCAGCTTATACACCCTGAGAAAGAAGAGATCCTTGTGGTTGCATAATAATAATTTGAGATCAGTTCTCCTGAAGAGGGGCACCAGTTTTATCATAGAAAAAATGGTTATATTCCGATCTTCTCCCAGTTTTTTTTCCTCACGTGGTATATTTCTTTGAGACTTTTCAACGGATGCTTTTTTTTCAGCCAGGCTGAACGGTTATTTCCCCTAGATCAACACTGGATTATAACCAAAAGCGTGTAGAGAAAATGAAATAAATCCTTTTTTTTTTTTCAGCATGAAGCCAAACGAAAAGTAAGGTAGTAAAATCCCAGCCGAGGCCAAAACCTCATCAGAGACACCAGCAAAACGCGGAAGAAAGATCCCCAGAGAGAAAACCATAGCCTGGTACTTGACTGCTAGGAGGATGGGTGGATCTGCAGAACAAAAGCCACGGCAGGATCCATCCTACTGAACGACTGCCATTGTGCAGCCCCGCGGCGGGAGAGCGCACCACCAGCACCCGGCCAAGCCCGGCTGAGGCGCAGACACCGCTGCCGGCCGCGGGCGCGGACCCCGCCCGCAGCCTCTGCCGATGCCCCGCCGCAGCCCCCGTCGCCGCCGCCTCGCGACANCCGCACCGCCGCGCAGGAGGCAGCACCCCCGCCCCGCGCCGCCCGCCGCAGCCTCGGCGCCCAGTCGCCGGCGGGCGCCGGGGGAGGAGGAGCTGCCGAGCCCCGCCGGCCCCGGTCGCCGTCACGGACCCACGTGCGGCACGGCACGGCTTGGCACGGCACCGCCCGCGAGGACAGGTGGGCGAGGAGGACAGGTGGGTTTGCCCCAAAGCCGCCTAGCGGGGCAAAGCGTCGCTGAGCACAGAGCCCTTCTCCACCGAGAAGTGTCCTGGCCTCTGAAACCGGCCTTCCTCCAAGGCTGATTTTTGTCCCTCTGGGTCGTGCCGTGGTCTTGAAGAATACGAACGGCCAATGCCGCCGCAAGCAGCATACATCAGCCTGAAAATGATGTTCCTTAATGTTGTGTCTGCTAGCGCCGGGACGGCCCAGCATAGGCTAGCGCTGACTGTTCTATGTGAGGGGGATGCCACACAAAGTGCAGTCCAGAGCCATGACTGGGATTCCCAAGCACTGCAAATGCCAACAGAGGCAATGCTAAAATAAACCCACAAAGCACCTGCTGCACATCTTGAGGCACATATCCACAGGCAGATGGACCAGCTTCCGAGCAGTGCCACTCATTGCTCTCCACAGTTTCACACAAAGACCATTACCCTTTCACCAGACCTACTAGGACTCCGTGGGATTGTTATGCCAGACAAGCCCACAGTGGTTACATCCACTCATGGCAGCAGTGGCATTGGAAGAGCTAGAAGCCAATGCCCATGTTCTCCTGCTCCTTTTTAAATGTTTTGCTGGACTGTGTGTATACTGGAAGTTGTTGGAAGTGATGGGACAAAGACCATGAATAAATGAGGAAAAGGTGATGAGATAGTAGTAGAAAGGAGCTGCTGAGAAGAGGTAACAGGGGTTGTAGAAATGGGACAGTGAACTCTCCAAACCTCTCCTCAACAAACAGAACTTCTCTGAATGTCTCCAAACCTCTCTTCTCTCTTTGACCATTAACAAAGTACTAAACAGAAGTACCAGGACACTGTTTTCAGTTTTGTTTCCATTAAAATTTGCATTCATTCAGACATGATCAGATAATTGATGTTTTCTCCTAAAGTCATGGAAGCTGCCATTGCTCTACAAAGTGTAAGATTAACATATGAAAATTGTAAAGGTTTGTGTGTGTGTGTGTGTTTCTTGCTCTTCCAGGATCTCTGTCTGGCTACCAGTGTTTGGGAAGTTCTTGCAGTAAACATTTGGTCAGCCCACCAGCAAAAGCTCTGGGAACTGAAAATTTTCCAGTAGTTTTAACTGTGGTGAGACTCTGCATTTATACATATAGATGAACTGCTTGGTTGCCAGATTCTTCTCTACATGATACATAAACAGCATTACACTGTTTTACAGAGATGAAGAGTGATGCACAGGAATGAAGGGCCATATTGTAAGAAGTTGTCCATGGAGTCTGAATGGAGTTTATGTGGAGAGGTAGGTGCCTACCACTTAGCACCCAAGTTTGTAAAACTACAAATAAGCAAAACTTTTGAACTGAAATTTAAGAAAAGTTAGAAAGAGAATGAGAAAGAGGTCATGGAATAAACCAGTGCTGAAAAGTAGCTTGATACTTTGTCCCATTTCCTTGGCTGTGCTGCCTGCTGAGCTGACGAACTGTCACTCCTGGCATGGAGGCATTACATGGGCTGTTGGGAAGGCAAGCTGGCTTGGTACCTTGCAGCCAGCTGGATGGGAGTTTGCAGCAGCCATAGTGCTATTCATTGTAGCTCGTATGTCATAGCTACCTACAAACATTAAATTGATCTAAAGTCTTCCCAAAAATATCTGAGGTCTGTGTCTATCTTCCTTTGACCACAAGAGCCAAATTTATGTAGCTGGAAACAGTCTGTGATGTATATAAAACAAAAAGTCATTGACAAACTTTCCACCCAAGTAATTGGTTATAAACCTCCCTTAGGCTAGCATGTAGCTCCCTGCTTTCTAAATGAAAGTAAAACTTCTTTTTAGCATCTTACCATTGTTCAGATGTCAGGTCTTGTGGCTACAGAACTGAAGGAGGCTGCTTCTGATGGTGATGTACAATTTAAGGTTTCCTGATATTAGAACAGAAGCAGGAACTCCATATCTCAACCGAGTAAAAAATATTTATCTTGCTTGTCTGGGAACTTAATGTCCTTGAAAAGGTCTCCAAAACATGGCAGCCCTGCAGAGAAAAAACTAAGTGTAAGAATTTTTCTTTCTGCAAAGTCGAAGTCATGGAAAGATTACCCTTTTGAAGAAGAGTTGACCTAATGTGGAAAAAAGACAGGAAGTCTTTTCTTCTCAAGTGAGATATGTATAACAACCTTAAAAAGTCTAAAGTGTATACTTAGACCTATTTAGCCTAAGCATAAATTATCCTTTTCAAAACTTTAATTAATTTATAAATGGTCTGTCACTGACACTGAACTGAGTGTAAGTATTTTATCACATTAGGAAGATTCATGAACAAAAATAAATGTCATACTTTAATGAGTACAGCATCCAAGTGATCAAAACAAAAAAATTACCTAGGCAAAGAGAAGGAAACATTCCCTCACAAGTTCTTATCTGTCTCAGGACTGTGGAATAAGATGACTTTACTGGGAGAAGGTTATATGCACAAAAGGTGGGCAGACTTGTGGAAGAAAATATTATCTACATAGTTCTTGTAAACCAAGAGAAGTGAAAAACCTATAGGTGATATTTGGTTCTTCCAAGGATTTCAGCTTCCCCATTGGAGGAAAGGGACAAAGCAACATTGGAGTATTTTGGTCACTTTGTACCAAGAAGACCTATGATTGATAGAGATTATTGCAGTTTTGGGATACAGGAAGAAAGCAAGAAAATAAAGGGCCCTTGCTTTTATGGCATGCGACCAAGAGTCTTTGTCTTCTGGATCAGAGAAAATAAGTCATTACCTAGGGATTCCATGTGGGAGACCTGAATGGTGGTGATGCAGGAGCCAAATTCCAGGTAACCCATTCTTACGAGATGGTAGCACCAGAGGACTCATTTTTATGCAAGAAATTTTAAGCAAAGCTTTGTTCTGTAAGTCCTTTGAGAACAGAGACAAATTTCCCAAGATAGCAAATCACACCTACCGTATTAGAATCTTGTATATTAGTCACCAATATTGTGGACTGAGTAATTCCCTCAACTCATAGTTTTAATGTATATTGATAGCAAGAGTAAATTAGACAAGGTTAGCTGTTTACACATCAACTGTGAACTCCTTTACCTTGTAAAACACAGAGCTTGCATAGTTCCCATATAGTCTAGAAAATGCAAAGACAATACCCACTGTTTGGAGAGACCAAACCTATAGAACAAGACATCTAGATGTCTTCCTGTGAACTAGGTGGTTATACTCTGTTATAGTTGATAAAGATCTGCAGCTTGATTTGACTGCTGAAGTCATCTAAATCTAGAGTAATCTAGGACTTCCTAGAATATCTTACAACATGAGGCATGGTAGGCATGATTATGTATCCATGGGAGATCCACGGCCATATGGTCTTACAGGTGGAGGCCACACAGTATATCGTAGAGCATCTTAAAAGGACAGTGAAGGCTATCTGTGTGTTGGCAACTGTACAGAGCTCCTAAAAGCCTATTGATTACACTGGAGTTTAGATATTCAGCTCACAAATTTACATATACACAAGTACAGGCATCTTGCCCACTAAAAAGAAAAAGGACCTTGAGTTGCCTTCATGCCTTGTGTAGTGGGTGAGAAGTGTGTTGCAGATCAAGTGTTACAGATCAGAAGGCCTGGTCTGCTATCTAGTTTTGAAATGGAAGTACAGTGAAATGTTTTACAAGGAGATTGCTTTATTGAGCAGTATGTTGTTGTTAATGTAGTAATGGTGAAGAGCTTTAGTCAAGGATCAAGGTCTCAGTATGTTGGGTCTGGTAAAACACACTGTGCCTGGACCAAATCTATCTTTGCAGGCAAGAATAAAAGACTTGGAAGAAACAGCCACATTGAGACAGCTCAGATATTGCCCCATACTAGACAAAATTTAATTAATTCATCAGTCTGTAAAATAAGTAAGAGATAGTCACGGAAGCACAGAAATGTTCCTGCATTCCTCAGCCATATGAACATTTCCCCTGACAAATGTGAGGTCTAGTGGCCATAGATGTGTATC
Source organism: Tricholaema leucomelas (assembly GCA_013400475.1). NCBI lineage: Eukaryota > Metazoa > Chordata > Aves > Piciformes > Lybiidae > Tricholaema lacrymosa > Tricholaema leucomelas. The sequence continues at coordinate 281,566 of WAAF01011119.1, read as the reverse complement.
TGTCCACTAGAATGTGTATTACTCCTGTTTCTTCCAGGGAACGATCTGGCAGAACACAGAGTCGGCAAACAGCAAATGATGTGGGAAGAATCCACGTACATTTGCATGTAGAACTTCTGATGAATCCTATTATAATTCCCTTCCTCAAACTTAGGGCAAACATGTCCAAATAGATTGTACGGTTTGAGCAGGCTGTATGCAACTCTGCTTAACCTGTGGCACCCAGGTCGTAGTGACTGCATTTAAGGCACTTCGCAGGAGATAAAGATAAGCGAGGAGCTTACGGATTGAGCTTTTCTGTCTGCAGCCATCTTCTGTGTATGCTGTTGGGAGCTGCCTTTGTACCAGCCTCAGCTGGCTTCAGCACAGAGCCTGGCTCCACTGACCAAAACTTTGGAGAAGCTCCATGATTGATGAGCAACTGTAGAGCACTTTGCTTATGGCAGGCTACTGGGCAACATCCTCATTTAAATTGAGAGGCTCATACTGCAGAGGTTTGCTCTGTGGAAACACAAATCAGTCATTGCAAAGACCATAATGTATAGAAAATCTAAGATCATTGTTGTCATACAAACAAAATACAGGTATGGGTACTAGAGCAGAAGGTTTCAAGCAAAACTGGTTCTGACACTGCTTTCAAATGTACATTGTGCCTCTTTTCTTTCCCTCCAATAACAGAAGTTTTGCAAAGTGTGAAAACATGTACTACAGGGCAGAGAGTGATAACTTGAGAGACATAAAACAACTGAAGAAGCAGTTACAGTTAAGACAAAAAAAAACCCAAACTGCAAGAAATGTCTCAAAAACTTAAGGGCAATAACATTGAAGAAGCAATTAACAATTAACTGTGCTCCTAAGAAAACATTGCAGATTTTAGAACTTAAAAATACTTAAAAGAGAAAGGGAAAGAAAGGAAAAGAGAAAGGGAAAGACTTAAAGTAGGTTAATCTAAGTCGTTTGGGTGATACAATGGTCTGGTATCTGTAGTTGCTTGGTTTAATTTCAGATATGTGTAATTGCTATGAAGACTGACTAGAGAAACTTCCATAGCTCATAAAGGGCAAAACATTTGTGTTACAGCTGTGACTAAATTAAAAATTGTGTCAGTGAAGGGCAGCAAAATGCTTAAGTGGAATAAAATAATTCTGCTTCAGCAGAGCTTTTGAGTATCTGCTTATATTTATTGTATTTGAAAGATGTGAAAAATCAAACAATACAGAAGAGACTGTAGTGGGATTTTTTGCTGAACTGAGCTACAGAATTGCCAATATCTCTGAAAGATACGTAGAACAGAAGAACAGAAAACTGACATAGACTGATGAAGGTGTTAAGTAAGGCAATGTACCTTAAATTTCATGCTATGATCCAACAAGGAAGCATAAAACATATGTTGATCTAAATAAGAGTATAATTGATACAGAAAGCAGAGACTCATCCTAAAGAGATAAAGGGATTTACAGTGGTGACAAGCTTGAACACACGTTTTCAGATTGTATTTGCCTTGACACCATTTAGCAGAGCACCCTAAGGCAAGAGCCACACCAATTTAAGTAGTTGGCATAAAAAAGGTAGTGCAATGGGCTTCCAAGCTATTTTAACAGAATGAAGTCAAATGTGTAAACAATGCAGCACTGTGAACATCAGGACAAATCACTAAACAAAAACCCAGCAGAAATTCATTTGTCATCAAAGCAGAGCAAAGGCATAGATGACTTTTTTTTTTCCTTGAAGTGTTTTTATGTGCAGTATTTCATGTCAAACATGTATTCTCTGAAACAGTAATCATCATCCAAAGAAGGAAATCAGAGTCCCCTGAAGAAAGAGAATCCGAACCATTCAAAATTTAAATGAACTGCATATGTTGTCCCTTAGAATAAATTATTTTTCAGACTTGGGTTGGTCTGTAGTGTATTGAACTTAGCCAGCAACATCAACTTGGTGTAAGACAAATGCTACATTTCAAATAGGTAAGTAAGAAATAGAGATAAAAGTCAACTGGTCTAATTGCCTGACATTGGAAGTAGTCTTACTGAAATGGTCGATGTTTGGCCACGGGAGACAAGAGGGGAAATCTGGTGGGCCCTACCTGAGCATCTTTACATTTCCATTGATTATGCAGATTGCTGAATCCAGCCCACCATAAAACTAGCCAGCAGACAAAGTTGTGCATCTGGAAGTGAAAGACTCCTCAACCTGAAGAGAGTGATTTATCTAATCACTAGATCCTATCATTGCTATTACCAATAACAGCAGTCCAATACAGCAAAGGATACACGAGCCAGGCATTCGATCTCTCTGCCTAGTTGAAGATTTTTGATCCCTACAGCAGATTCAGACTGTATCTTCCCTAGTATGATCATAAACATGTCAAACTCAGGAGGGAGGTGGGGCAGATTTCTGGTTCTTACTTTGTTTTATTTCTGGAACTCTGCAAGGACATACATATTGTCTCAAGCTGAGTACAAATGAGAAGCATTTTCAAGTAGCCTGGTAAATGTGGCTGTATTTCTCAATATAAGCTTTAAAAGGATGAGGAAGCCAAAGAATTGTTTCTCCAGATGACCTGTGTACAGCATAGGCAGATGGGCAAAATATTAATGGGCAAGTGAAAGCATGGTATTAAACGTAACTGAGAAAGAAGATAAGAAGCCCTCCCTTTCATTTCCCAGGTTGTGACAAAGACTGATACCTTCAGCAGCAGGGTGCATCTACAAATGCAGAATTGTACTGGAAAGCTGGTGAAGTTCCTTCACTCAGAAGAGGGAGGCATAGACATGTTCCATAAAAAGGTGTCACTGCAAGGAAAAAGAAAGGAGTTCTTTTTATCCCTTTCCCGGTACAATTTCTGACACTACCCTTCCTCGCATCAACATAATCATAGAATCAGTCAGGGTTGGAAGGGACCACAAGGACTATCTAGTCCCAAGCCCCCTGCCATGGGCAGGGACATCTTACCCTAGATCAGGCTGACCAGAGCCAATAATGAGCCCATCATGAATGATGTGAAATTTCTATGTGTGTGTTATTGTGAGTACCAGAAAAGTAAATGAGCCATCCACTAAATTGCTTGCTGGAAGGAACTATTGACACTACACTTCTGCATTCGTTTCAAGTCTAGCATCAGGGGCTGCAGCCCTACCATAACAGATATTTAGGTATTTCTCACCAGAAATCAATACTTTGAGGACTTGACCCAAGAACACAACACTAAGGTGACTGACTGTATATTTCGTGTATGTCAGATGCTGTAAAACAACAACTTGTGATTAACCCAGGTAAATAAGACAAAAAGAAAAAAAAAAAACATCAAAAGAGTTGAAAGAATTAAAGAGCTTAGTAAGCAGAGACACTGCCAAGAGTTGCTGGTATTTTTTTAGTGAAAGCTCTCCACGTGCCAGATTTCATTGTCACTAACAGTTTTTACAGCAGAAGTGATCACAAAGAACAAAGATACTTATTCCCCTTATTTATTACCCTGATCATAAAAGTACCCAAAGCTTATTCAAGACAGAACTAATCCAGATCTAGCTTGAGTACCTTGATAGGCAACTTTGCTCTGCCATTGAGACAGAGATTTGAAAATACATCCTCCCAGGTGACCCACTTTTGCTTTCTCTTTTTGTCTAAAGAAAAATCTTTTCTTGCTAAAGACTATGGCAGGAGAATGATCCATTCTTTATCTCCAAAGGGTTACTTTCTAGTTCTGAAAATTGTATCTTTTCTGTATGCTCTGGTTCTGGGAGCTTATTAACATATCAATATTGCTGAAGACAGCTGTAATAGGACTTTTTTTTTTTTTTTTTAGACCTGAGGAGTTATTCTACAATAGATATTTAAGGTGACTATTCATGGTGGAATTCAGATTCTGATACCTGATAGCCAGTGTATTTCAGCTCCTGGTTTAAAACACCTAAATGTAAGATGTCAGCATGTATTTACACATAATCTGTATATGTCTATGTGTAAGATACCATCTCTGTCCCCAAAACAGTCAGTGCAATTTCCTCAGCACATTGAATGGACTCTATAGAAGAGTCTATAGACTATAGAGGTTTCCTGGTCACCACAAAACAGCTGAAAATTGCTTTTGATCCAACTGACTCTACTGGTTAACTTCCCATAACAGAGATTTAAGGCATTTAAGAGCCCTAATCTGGAATTTTTATCCAATTCTTCATTACATATGAGTGATATGCATATAGAAAGTGAAAAAATAGCTGGGTTAATCTCAAAAATCAGCATACTGGCAATAAAGTGAAGTAGGTAGGGCAGGCATCTACTGATTCAAAATACCCTGTGTGTGAACATGATGCTTTCTGCACGTGCAAGTTAAGAGATACCAGTTCAACTTTCTACTATGATCACCACCCACATAAACAGCTTGATCTTCTGAGGTGCTGAGAATTCGTGTTTTCTGGAGCCAAGAAAAGCTGCAACAGTACATAAAATCTGAAAACTGGGACATTTATTTAGATTGCTATGTGGCAATTTTGATTTAAATGCCAACCTTGAAAAAGTTGGTCACAGTTTCTTCAGTAAGGAAAGGAAGCAGCACCATACCATAGCCAGTAAAAGGCTCTTTATCTGACTGCGTGATTATTATTTCTTGTTCTTCCACTTAACATTTATTCCATGTAGAGTCTTTGACTTTTTCTAGTTTTTCCTCTGCAGTTTCTGCCATGGTACTCTGTTGGTTGGTATCAGTGATGGCCCTCTTTGACACTTTTGCCATTTCCAGGTCTTTTCTCAGTACTGTCAATAGTTTAAGGTAAAGCTTTGCACCACATGGAAGTTGTGTCCTCTTTTTCCTTTTTCCTTGTGCTGTCATGTATACAAGAAATGGATAAGTCAAGACCTTTGACTTACCATTCTGTTACATTTATTCTGGTTAGATTTAAAAGACTGTACAAGTAATGGGAATGTCCACGAAGCAATGCAGAGCAAGGCTTTTTCCAAAGGCATTTAGTATCCCTATTTACACTCAGTCTCTCTTACTTGTCACTGTAGTATGTGAAAGATTTTAACCTGGAATGAATGTGCAGTTGCACTCACTCTAATGTCTTGTGTACCACAGAAATTAAGCAGCAAGGCCTCTCTATGAGTTAGAGCTATGTCTCAAGTATTTTTTTGGCAATTTCTTTCTTTTTTTTTCTTTCTTTCTAAAAGGCATCTAGAATGGCTTCTTTTTTTGCTATACTTGTACAAGTTTAGCAACTCCAATAAAGACAGAGAAGGCAAAATGAATACAATTTTGCCTTAGGATGAAAGGTGCTAAATAAAACACGTAACTTCTTTCTTCAATTCTTTCTCTTCATATCAATATCTAGTGGGTGTTTGTGCTGAGCAAGCTGTTAATCTAAAATGTCTCTTAAAACATTTTTTTCCCAATTATATACAATGGAAAAATATTCACTATATGTCATTCACTTTCTTTTTTTACTCAGCCAGATTAGTATTTTCAGGTCTGATCTGGGTTACTCACCAGTTCTTCAGCTACATTAGCATGCTAATTTTTGAGTACTGAGAGATCACCAAAAATACTTTGGTTAAAAGCTTTGCTTTGTACATGGAGCATGGGCCTGAGAAGTAACATCTACTATTTAACAACTTAAAACAGAGAGTGATATACTTCTGTACTGAAAATTAAGGAGAACATATTGTGAATAATAAATTACAAGAGAGACTGACAATGTATCTATCACACATCTTAGACCTTGCATTTGTATTACTGCTCTATTGGTTGTGTCATGAAAGTGTAAAACAAGGTACATTAAAGTTAGGTTGTCCTGGAGCCCCGTATACCCCAAAATTCCTCTCCCTCTGTGGTTTGAATGGGAGAGGAAAAGGCACGAAAAGATCTGTTCCCCCCACCCCTGCCCCTTCTGGCACGAGGGGTGCCCCGTGCAGGGCCTGTGCTGGAATCGGCTGGAGATTGGCTGTGGTCTTTGCGCCTAGGAAGTGCTAACTCAGCTCTTTGTCTAGGAAGGGTATAAATATTGGGGGGACTTCCTGCCTTGGGGTCCCCACCTTAGAGTTCTTCCCTGCCTGGATAGTTCCTGCAGAAGAGTCCCCTGTCACTCTGAAGGACAAGGTCCCGAGGGACAGAACTGTCCCTGCTTTGGACAGCTTCCCATCCTAAGCACCCCCTTTATGCAGCTTGATAGGCCTTAACGAGCCTTTGGATGGCTTTTGAAAGAGATCAGGGGACAAGCATCTGGAGCACCCTTTCTCTCAGCCAGCCTGACTCACCTGTGAGTAAACTTCAGGCTCAGCCTGATTAATAGTGGGGGATGCTATGTTTAGTAGCTTAGCCTTTTCCAACTTCCAAATATATAGACTTCCAAAATAGTCAAATTTACCTATGGTATCCATGTAGATCTTCTCAACCTAACTGAATCTGTTAATTAAAACTAAATTAATTTCTGTATATAGTTTTGGGGGCAGTTTTCAGGAAAATAAAATAACTCTATTTTTCTATATATTCTTGACTTAGCCACATTAATTCTCTGTCTCCACGACATAGGTGTACTAAAATGAGAATTCCATTGGGAAATAAAACCCAAGTTTGTTTCTTTTATGCACTCTTGACAGTCTGGAAGAGCTGTCAAATCACTGGAGTTACTACGCGTTATTAGAGACGAAAGTAAGAGCAGAGGATGGCATGGAATAATATGTTCACCACCGTCTATGGAAACATGTAAGACGTTCTGCTATTGTTTTTTAAATATGAAAAGGACTTCTCAGAGACAACATTTTGTTAGTTTTCATTTAAGGGAGAAAGCAACAAAACAGAATGAAGTCTCTTTGGTTTAAGTCCATTTATTCATCTGGTGTCAGACCTAGAGCAGGAAAGTGAAGATATTTAGAATCATAGAATCATAGAATGGTTTAGGTTGGAAGGGACCTCAAGGATCATCCAGCTCCAACCCCCCGCCATAGGCAGGGACACCTCCCACTAGAGCAGGCTGCTCAAGGCCTCATCCAGCCTGGCTTTAAACACCTCCAGGGAAGAAGCATCCACAACCTCCCTGGGCAACCTGTTCCAGTGTCTTACCACCCTCACTGTAAAGAACTTCCTCCTAACATCCAGTTGGAATCTCCCCTCTTCCAGCTTAAACCCATTCCCCCTAGTCCTAACATTACTAGACCGTGTAAATAGTCCCTCCCCAGCTTTCCTGTAGGCTCCCTTCAGATACTGGAAAGCCACTATAAGGTCTCCTCAAAGCCTTTAGAAACTGGCTTAATCAAAATTGATATATGTTCAGATGGTGCAAGAACTGCAGAAATTCTGTTGTTAGTTCTTCATCTAAGGTTCATTTTCACATTAAATGCTGGCACTATGAGGCTTGCAGAAGTAATTCAAAAGTAAGTAGGTGAATTATTATATTAATCCTGCCTCCAACACGTTTCAGTGAAGTTCTAGAGGGAATGCAAGGCAGGTGGCAGCTGGTAAAGATGAACATACTTCTGTGGGGAACTAGACAAAGCAGAAAACAGTTGCCCTCTTAAACAATCTAGGAATATCTTCTGAATCCCATCTCAGGACCACCTCAATCTGGGCAGAAGGGAACTATTTTCCATGCTTTTCCTTCTGCAGTGGTAGAGGGCAGAGGAGCATCTGCTGAGAATGAGACCATAGGAAGTAAGAGACTTGTCTAGATGACTGAATAGTTAGGGTTTAACTATCACTGGAATGCATCAAACTTACACAGTGGAATAAAAACAGTAATATTTATTTTATCCTTGATCTAGGCAGAGAAGCCCCTCATGTGTCTTTGACTTAATGTGAAAGAGAAAGGAAGCTAAACAACGTGTTGGCCAACTGGAAACAACTGGAAACCTTTAACTAAAATAACTAGGGGTTTGGGGGGGGGGGCTGTTTCTGTTTGTTCGTTCATTTTTTGTTTGGTTTTGGTTTTAAGTCTTACTGTTTTATTGAGGTTATTTCCAAGCTAGCTGCAACAAAGTACTGTGAGATTGAAGGACTCAGGGCTTTTCTGCAGTAAATTTATTCAGCAAGCAGCAACTGCCATATGTAGACAAAATCTGGAGAGAAGATGGAAAACAGAACAAAACCTGAAGTTCCTCACTCTCACCACAATCAACGCTAGGTGCACTGCTTTTTGTCATTGGCCATCAACAGGAGTAGAAGATAATGTTCCACACAGCATTAAAAAAGGACACTGCCAACCTATCTTTAATGAATTAAATCAAAATCTAATAAAGCTACTTTCTCAAAAGGGCACCTGCCTCTGAGATCATTTCCTTTATATTCTTTCTCATTATTTAAACTAATTTTATCTAATTTAATTTTTTTATTACTTTTCCATTCTCTGCTGCTGTGAGACCATTTCTTCCCCCTACATAGATGCAAGCAGCTTGCAAAGATTCCCCAGAGTCTGTGTGGAAGTAGGCCTGAGATCTGAGTGACTCTTAATGCACACCCATGTCACTGCCAGAGATTTATGCACCCACATGCACCCACCTGTCTCTATTCATTACTTTACCTCTTAGCATGACAAAGAGTGAAGCAAATTGGGAAAAACACTTATGTCTGATTTTGTAGTTCTTAAATGCCCTTGCTTAGATTTTGCATGACATTACGGTGCTTAAAGGTGTTCACAAAAGGGACTGGAAACCCCCAAAGTGGAGAAGAGACTGTAGTATTTGCTTCCTGAGTAGCTGCTCTATCCACTACACTACCCTACAGAGAGGCAGCAGCAGCAGCAAGTGAATTTTAGAAGGATGGAGCATGCCTACTCAGCTTCAAAGGAAACTGGAGGACTCTTCTTTCAGGACATGATGCTGTGAGGAGAAAAGCAAAAGGTGTAGGACATCTGTGTCAAAACTGTGACTGAAGATGTACTTAGATATATAGCATTTCCATCATGACTCTCTCCTCACAACTCTGCACTAGGTAGATTGACTTCAGGTATGTTTCTGATAAACATTATAGCTATTTGGATGCCATGTAGAAATCTGCCTCAATTACAATCTTCTTTACAACATTTAAGTACATTTTTGGAAATGTCCTTAGCATCATCTTTTTCTTTATTCTCACTGATGCCAGTAAGTCTTCAAGGCCCTCAGACCGCCATAAAGAATATGCTATCTCCACTTCGTGATTATTATTTCTTTTAATCAGAGGTGTCCCAAGAAAACAGTTAAAATGTTTCTCCCAGAGAAGCTGTGGATACCTCTCCCTGGAAGAGTTCAGAGTCAGGTTAGTGTTGTGGTAGGCTTGACAGGCCCAAAATAGGCTTATACATGTCCTGCCTTGCCTAGGCATGTTTTTCTGCTCCACCAGAGAGGCAAGCATGGGAAAAGGACATAAAAGGACCTGCAGCCACAGAGTCTGGCCTGCCCAGGGTCCTGTGGTGTGAGGTACACACACTTAGCTTGTGCCTGCCTAGTGCAAGGCCTGGGCTTTTCCCAAAGTAGGGAAAAGTGAGCCTGTGGCTTTGCCTCATATGGTATGGTTTGGCTAACTGCCATCCTGATTGGCTATTCTGTGTCCAAAGGGCAATTAATCTCGGCCCACATTGATAGGAGATACGCAGATGAACAACCTACTTTTGCTTCCCTGCTTTGCTTCCCTGGTCTTTGCCTGCTCTCTCTGCTGTGCCCAGCCATACTGCTATTGCACACTGCCTTATTGTTTGCCTGGTAAACTCCACTGCCGTGAGTTACCAGGAGCAGACCCTGGGTGCCTGCATGCGATTGGCCTGTGTGGCCAGCATGACATTGTGCTGAGACTGCACCACATCCTGCCTCTGCACCTGAAGGTCCTGCCTAGAATTCCTGGACATATATACAGATCATTCTTGGTGATGGTGCTTGTTCTCCACATCAGCTTTGCATACCCAGGAAACACAGCATAGGCTCCACCACTTATATTTACTTATCTGGCAACCACAGTTTGATTGTGAAGTGAAAGATGTGGAATGAAACCACTGAAGAACAATGAAAATTGGAATCCCATGAAATTAGTTGTACATGATGATCACTTATCAGAACATGGCTGTATTTTGACATATGGCCCATTAAAAAAAAAAACCAACAACTTACTGTATTTTAAAATCTAAAAGAATAACCTTTCTCGTTGCTGATAAATTTGGCTTGCTCCCCAGACAGTCCAGTTTTGATGAAGCTGTAAAGAAACAAATAATGCACAGATTACATTTCCAGGAAACACCACAGATTAAAAAAGGAAACTTAAAAATATTAGATTACTTTTAATTACTTTTTTTTTAACAATTCATAGTGAGAAGCAGCAGAAATCAAAGTTATCACTAATCATTAATTCAATTGATTAAAATTATACACATAGTTTATGGATTGTTATAGTAAAAGAACAGACTGAGCTTGATGAGCTGATAATACAAAGATTTATCTACAGGCAGAAACCCATTATGCACAGGGTACACCATTTCTCCAATTCATAAAAGATCTGCTCCTCTTCTTGTGAAAAGACAGTAAGATCTGATCTACAAAAGCATCACAGGATGCCCCAGTGTGGCTGATGTAAACCCATCAGAGTAACATTACCAGACACGTTGATTCATATCTCTATCTTCTTTTAACCTTGTTACTTTTGAAATTGTCATGACACAGGGTACAATGCTGCCTTTTTAAAGCATTTCTTCTTATATTAATGCCATAAAAGCATTTTCTTGTGAAGAAACCATAGCTCGTTTTACATTTCTCTTAACAGCATTTACTTAACAACTTCATCACTTTGGAGTTACAGCTGGGACTGACTCATAAGATATTTATATAAAGGACTGTTTTATCTTGTAGCTAAATTCCCATATAGAGACAAACTCTACTCATACGTAGAGCAGGACAGGACTGGAACTAAGCAATGTAGGTTTATATTTAGGATTGCTGAAGACTCAATTTTATGAAAAGCCTCCGAAGTGATTTTACTATTTATTCATTTCCTAACAGACTAACTCAGGCTTATTTCTATCCAGAACATGTGGTAGTTACACAGCTGTATTGATTTGTTCCTGTCATAGTGTGCTCAAGGAGGTATCTCAATTTTATTTCCTAATAGAGAGCTAACTGAAAAGTGCTTCTTCTTCTTTAGATACACTCTTCCATGAATTTAAAATAATATTTTATTATTATTCTCTGAGGACTCTAATGAGAGTATTTAATGCTTTGACAAGATGCATTCTCTTCCCTACATATACAGTTATAGAGTCATGGAATCAGTCAGGGTTGGAAAGGACCACAAGAATCATCTAGTTCCAACCCCCCTGCCATGGGCAGAGACATCTTAACCTGGATCAGGCTGGCCACAGCCTCATCCAGCCTGGCCTTAAACACCTCCAGGGATGGGACCTCAACCACCTCCCTGGGCAACCCATTCCAGGCTCTCTCCACTCTCATGATGAACAACTTCCTCCTCATGTCCAGTCTGGACCTACCCACCTCCAGCTTTGCTCCATTCCCCTTAGTCCTGTCAATACCTGATAGCCTAAAAAGTCCCTCCCCAGCTTTTTTGTAGTTTTGCCAGTGAAATAAATTTAAAAAGTGATAAGAATTATTATCAATTACTAAAATCTCCAAACAGTAGTCAGGACAACATACAAAAAAAAAAAAAAAAAAAAAAAGGTTGAATTTTTGTTGTTGTTAATTTTGTGTAACAAAAAATAAGAAAGGAAAATAAAATTTCAAGAAAAGATGGTTTCCACTGAAAAACAGAATGAAGGATTCAGAAAAACATTTTCCTCTGCTGGCATATCAGAGGAGACCACAGCCACTATCTGCTAGGAAGTCTTTTGTTGCTGAAGCCACTACTCTTCATAGTCATAGCAGGCTGCTACAATCAATAGCAGCTGTCCATGCATGGCCCCAGCTGCACATTTGCTTTGGGAGTCAAGGCTCATGGGGCAGGCCCTGAATGGCCATCTTCTGAGGATCCTGGCCACGTGGGGTGGGTGTATGCCTGCTCACAACCTTCACGGGATGGCAGCTGCCTCCTCCTCTACATCTCACACGCTTATGAGACCAACACATGCAGGCAGCAACTCTCAGATTTGTCCAAATATGGTATTATGAGTTTATCAGTCCCTGTGGGCTTGAGGGAGGTATGGGTAATGGAGACTCTCACACATGCCCTCAGTTCCATTGCCTGCCTTTCACTGGCAGTTTTCATTAACCCATTCTCCCTCCATGTCCCTATGTCCCCACAGAGCCTGTTCAAGCAAATCCACACACAGAAGGGCTTCTATGACAAACTGGCTTTTCACAGAATCATAGAATCAACCAGGTTGGAAGAGACCTCCAAGATCATCCAGTCCAACCTAGCACCCAGCCCTGTCCAGTCATCTAGAACATGGCACTAAATGCCTCATCCAGTCTTTGCTTGAACACCCCACCACCTCCCTGGGCAGCCCATTCCAATGCCAGTCACTCTCTCTGGGAAGAACTTCCTCCTAACATCCAGCCTATACTTCCCCTGGCACAACTTGAGACTGTGTCCCCTTGTTCTGTTGCTGGTTGCCTGGCAGAAGAGACCAACCCCCACCCAGCTACAGCTTCCCTTCAGGCAGTTGTAGACAGCAATGAGGTCACCCCTGAGCATCCTCTTCTCCACACTAAACAACCTCAGCTCCCTCAGCCTCTCCTCATAGTGTTTGTGTTCCAGGCCTCTCACCAGCTTCGTCGCCCTTTTGTGTCTCTCAGGAGGAGAGAGAAGGGAAGAAGGAGCCTCCTAACATAAAATCTTAAAATAAGGGTTGTATTTATCTCCTTGGCAAAAATAGCCATTTGTTCTGGTTCTCTGCTTCCTCTTGTTTATTATTGAGTTCATTAGTGTGGAAAATGTTGCTTTATAAACGGCTCAGATCAATAGGATAGATACATGCATACATTCCTAATAGTTGGAAAGATTTGGAGAAAGCCAGGTGACAAACCTGAAGATAGCACATTTCTGCAAAATGGATATCAGCAGTCCCACAGGATAAGTTAGCTACCTCTGTTAGTCACAAAAACTCAGCTTGCCTTAAAGCTTTCACTGTATTTCATGTATTATGCCGTCCTCTACTCTAATGACATAACCAACTCATACATATTGGCAACCTCTTGATGTGACTGACTACAAAATTACAGCTGTTCACTCTTTCCTGTAATTCAGAAAGGGAGCAGTCTCAATCATGTATCTGTGTTAATTCCAAGAACAGGGGTGGGAAATTGTATCAAAATTGCATAAATCACACACACAAATCCCTGTATGATGGTGTCCCAGATAAAAGACCACATGACTGTTCTTTTTCACCTGGCAGTCCACAATGTTTTCACCTCAGAAGAAAGGGTGGAAATTTTCTCCCCTATTTAGTATGCCAGAACATACTTGTTAGGAGATTTTCCTGGGAAAGATGGAGACAAACTTTCCCAGATCTCTGAAAGCCTGTCCCACTTTGGAGCAAGCATTTTCAACACTTTGTTAGTATCTGCAATAGGGAAGTGGGACACCATGGTTATCATTTTCTTTCTCAAAAAGAGCTAGTCATGCTTTATTAGGTCAGTATCTTCAAAGAGAACTACACATAGTGGATTCTTAATAGACAAAGTCATCCAGCGTTTCAGTCTCTGTTCTGTTAATGAAGAAAGATAATCAATGCAGCAATGTGATAACTACTATCTACCAGTTTGAATTAATATATTATCTAGATACGGATATTTTTAAAAAATAAAATTGGTTGTATTCTCTCAGTCTAGAGAAATTAAAATAGAGGTAAGATGTGATAGTCTTAAATATGGAAAACATTGCAGTAAACCTGAAGGAAGGTTGTAGCCAGGTGGGGGTTGGTCTCTTCTCCCAGGCAACCAGCAACAGAACAAGGAGACACAGTCTCAAGTTGTGCCGGGGGAAGTATAGGTGGATGTTAGGAGGAAGTTCCTCACAGAGAGAGTGATTTGCCATTGGAATGGGCTGCCCAGGGAGGTGGTGGAGTCACCATCCCTGGAGGTGTTGAAGAAAAGCCTGGATGAGGCACTTAGTGCCATGGTCTAGTTGACTGGATAGGGCTGGGTGCTAGGTTGGACTGGATGATCTTGGAGGTCTCTTCCAACCTGGTTGATTCTATGATTCCGTGATAATCATCTGACTTAGTGAGACTGCTTCTCCCACTGTCTTCAGAGACAGCTATCCTGCCTGCTCCAACTACCTAAGGTTTCTTCAGATCTCTGCACATCAGTTAGACACATTGCATTTTACTTGCACAGACTCCCCTTCCACAGGACTTATGATAATAATTCATTTCAAACTCCCCGTGTAAAACAACTGTGTCACATCACGTGGTATAAGTATTTGGTACTTCCAGGATACAGTGAAATGATCAGTTGACTTCCAAGAGATCAAGGAACCAGCCTGACAGTCGTCCACTCCTTGTACTTTCTTTGGTCTGTCTCCACAACACAAAGTGAATGTAAAACACTCTTTACAGGACTTCCTAGTTTTTTTGAGCTGGTACGCAAAGAAGCGTGAAGTGTCTGTGACATGGCAGTATTTTATTCTGCATTTGTACTCCATCTAGCTCAGACGAGTCTTGAGCAGGGAATGGAGTTCTGGGATATTATGGCTAATGTGATTGTGTGTGAGGGGCATTTCTAAAGCTCCTGCCAAGTGTGTTCCTAGAGGATTTTAGTAAGAGCTTGGAGTCAGATTTCGAAGGTGTGACCAAAAGTAAGTGGTCTTGTGGGGAAATGGATGGGTGAGGTGAGGGTCTGGATTGTCCAGGTAGAATGTTTAGTTTTGGGCTCCCCAGTTGAAAAGGGACAGGGATCTGCTAGAGGGTCCAGCAGAGGGCTACAAGGATGATTAGGGGATTGGAGCACTGTCTGATGAGGAGAGGCTGAGGGACCTGGGGCTTTTTAGTCTGGAGAAGAGAAGACTGAGAGGGGAATTAATAAATGTTTATAAATATCTGAGGGCTGGCCAGGATGGGGGGGGACAGGCTCTGCTCACTTGCTGCCTGTGATAGGACAAAGAGCAATGGGTGTAAGTTGCACCACAAGGGGTTCCACCTCAACACAAGGGGGAACTTCTTTACTGTAAGGGCCACAGAGCACTGGAAGAGGATCTCCAGAGAGGTTGTAGAGTCTCCTTCTCTGGAGAATTTCAAGGCCTGTCTGGATGCATTCCTGTGTGACTTGAGCTAGATTATGGTCCTGCTCTGGCCAGGGGGTATGATCTCTTTGGGTCCTTTCCAAAGCCTGACATCCTGTGATCCTGTGAAGAAGTTATGGGAGAGTTGTTAGACAGCTGTGCCAGCTCTGGGAAGAAGCGGCAAAGCAGACCTTGTTGAAGATTCTTTTATTTTCTATACACATGTGCTAAAAGAGGTGGACATGTCTCTCCTGTGTGAGAAGGACTGTTCCTCTGTTTGCTTGCACCTTCTCCATTTATCTTTGTCTTCTGAATGTAGAAGTAGAGGGTAAGAAAGGTCCAAAAGACCCTCAGTTCTGGGGCAACATTTGACATTTGACAGCTGGATTTGATGTTGTATTCATGAAGGAGATCATTAAGAGAAGTGATGATTTCATCTTTTCATGGAGTATGTCATTTTCAGAGGCCAGAGATGACTGTTAAATTACTTAAACTTACTTCTCATGTATTAAAGGCATGTAAATGTCACCCACACACTCCTGTACTGAACACAATGACTTTAATTAGACTTAAATATTTCAATCCTCAAGCAACTAAACCCTTCTGTATCACAGAGAGGGAACAGACAAAAATGAGGCATCAGTCTACAGTGAAGGGAATCTACTACAGCACAATGGAACTGTTTTTTAACTGAAATTGCTCAAAAGTGTGGTGAGTCCTCCCAGAATGGAGATATTTTCCTTCCCAGAAACGTTTCTTCATCATCCCAGATCTGATATTCAATTGGACTTTTAGTAAATGTCAGTTACTGGTGTGCTGTCAGGTACATCTCAGTATACCAGTTCATCAGCTGTCCTGCATCCAGCTCCAGTCAAAGTAAGGGAGAAAAATGGAGAAAGTAAAAGTTGGCCATTTGTTCTTCATACTCAAATGAGGAGTCCTACGAATGGATTATAGCCATTTATTGCAGAGCTGCAAGTTCTCTGAGATTGTTAAGTCTGTCAAACCTTCTTTTCCCTATGGATGTATGGCTAAAAGTGGATGGCAGAGCGGCATTTGGAGCCACTAGATCCAAGATGAGAAGGAGCACTAACACCTAGGCTTACTAAAGTACCTGCCTGTGCAGTCTTCAAGCTCTCAGAAGCTGGATCAAATCCTATCTTTAGGACAGCAACTAACGTCACTTTCCAATTATAGTGACTGCACCACCCTCCAAAATCAGTGTTAATTTATCATCCTCCCTGTTAGAAAACTGCATCATATGTCAAGGTGAATTTGCTTGACTTCTGCTCATTGGATCTGATTGTCTCATGTTATATAAAATTGAAAGGACCTTCAGGTTTACTTTCTTTCCTAAAAGCCTGAACTACACACTTCTAGAATCTTTTCTTCCCCTACATGTGTGAGTAGCTACACAAGATCTTATCCCAGCCTCCTTTTTAGAAGCTGAATAGGACCAGCTTCTCATCTTAAGAGTTATTTTTAGCTATTCCATTTTATGACTCTTCCTCTTGAAGTGAGGATAGCAGAGCTGCTATGGTAGTCCAGCATATTACAGCAGCACAGCACATTAATGCAGCACAGTAGTACAGCTATGGCAGAAGTAGAACTGCTGTAGTAGTGTGTTGCTCCTCTGTGCAAAGGCAGTATTGCATTGTCCCACTTTCACTTTGATACTCCCTCTTTTTTTCCCTTGATGAAAGGTGGTGCTGATACCTCTAAGGGTGGTGTAGCACTGAAAGCTGAGAGTGAGATGATGAAGATGGTTACTAAGCCAATGTTTTTTTAATTTTATTTTAGAAGAAAAAGATTTCTGAATTCTGAAAAAATATTTCTGGAAAATAATTCTGAAGACAGAACCCACACAATTATTTCATTTTTATTTAATATTAAAGAGAACTAAAATGTTTGAAAAAGAACCAGGAATGCACTACTTGACTGGTATGTGTCCTGTCATTATGAAATTATAACCACTACACTGAAAAGAAGTTACAACCTCTTGGACTGAGGCTCAAATCCAAAAGGAAGGAAAAAAGAAAGCCCTATCCAACATTATTTTGGATACTTCCAACAAAGGGTAACCCACAATATCTCTGGGAAGTCTGGGGAGAAAAGTAACTTGGAGAATTAATATTCTGGAGAAGGTATCCAGCTATTGGACTGGATGATCTTGGAGGTCTCCTCCAACCTAGTTAATTCTATGATTCTGTGATTCTATAGATGCTAAGGGTTGTGACTAAGCTGGACCTGGATGGCACAGGTAATTGCTCAGAACACAGTTCCTTTGATTTCAGCTTCCATGCCATGAGATTATTGATCATTCCCCTTAAAGTAAAAGATTTGCCTCTGAAAGATTCCAGTCTGTATAACCCAATTATTCTTGATTCTCTCTGGTTTGCCCTCCCTAGAAGCATCCATGACAGAGAATCATAGAATCACAGATGCTCCATCTCCTGACACTACAGCCGTTTACATAAATTGAGTTTCTTCTTTTTGGTTTTTGTTTGGTTTTTTGTTGTTTATTTTTTCCCCAGAAAGCTAAATATTGGTGGAAATTTGGGCCATAAATAAATATTTAAAATAGATTTAAGTATATTATATTTATTCTTACTAGAAATCATAGCACCATTCAGCTCCACATCTTTCCACCCACACAAGTTTTGTGCATTTCTGCTTCAGATAAACTAAATTCATTTTTCTTTACGATCACCTAGATAAGCAGCAAAAAGAGGTATGATGGCAAGCCACAGAAACAATCTCCTGTGATAGGAAATCTGACCAGTCAGACCCTGAAGGTTACCCCTGTCCCAGCAGACACTCGAGAAGCTTGATCTGCTATCTTTGGCTTTCAACTAGGTCCAGGGAGACAAGCTACTCTTATTGTTTACTAATCTGGTATCCTACACAAGAAAAGATAGGTCAAAACCTGCACTTTTTTTTTTTCTGTCTGTGCTCTATTCTTGTCTTGTGGAAGAATGATGTTCTCTTCTTCTTTGTCCTCTCTTCATTTTTGTGCAGGGGCTTCTCTGTCTCTCAGCAGGTTCTGACACAGGAAGGACCTTTATGAGAGCTACTGAAGATAAATATGTTCAGTCTTCCCTGAGAGCTGCAAAAATTTTCCACTTGTTCATCTTTCTTGGGGATCACAAGATGATGTAAAATTAACTTTTGCTTATTTTCAGGAGTAAAATAAATACTTGTGTGCAATGGTTCCTTTAGGAAAGGTTGAGCTCAGAAAGCCTTGTTACTGATTGAAACCTGCCTTCCCTCTGGTCCTCTTGAAGGATTATCTTTCATGTGAGGAAATGTGCGTGTGTCAGTAGATAAATCTGCACTGCCTCCAGCTTCTTGCTTTTCCTTTCAGTGCAGGATCTCCATTCCTCACCATCTGCCTCTACTCAAAAATCTTTTTCCTTAAGCAGTTTTCCAGACTCTTTCTGAAAACTGAGTTTGTTTCTGATACATGCTGCTGTGCCATATGGAAATGTGCAGAGTAGCTGTTTCTAAGTCTAAAGGTATTCTGCCCTGGCTTGTGCTGGTAAGTCATCTTTTAGGTAATGTCTAGGATTTTCTTGGAGAAAGCTGTATGTACAGTCCCAAAAGATGGCCAAGAGAGCCAATGGCATCCTGGCCTGCATCAGGAACAGTGTGGCCAGTAGGACAAGAGAGATTATTCTGCCCCTGTTCTCAACCATGGTCAGGCCACACCTTGAGTACTGTGTCCAGTTTTGGGCCCCTCAATTCAGGAGAGATGTTGAGGTGCTGGAACATGTCCAGAGAAGGGCGATGAAGCTGGTGAGAGGCCTGGAACACAGACCCTATGAGGAGAGGCTGAGGGAGCTGGGTTTGTTTAGCCTGGAGGAGAGGAGGCTCAGGGGGGACCTTACTGCTGTCTACAACTACCTGAAGGGAGGCTGTAGCCAGGTGGGGGTTGACCTCTTCTCCCAGAAGAGGAAGGTCTTCCAGTCTCAAGTTGTGCTGGGGGAAGTATAGGCTGGATGTTAGGAAGAAGTTCTTGACAGAGAGAGTGATTTGCCATTGGAATGGGCTGCCCAGGGAGGTGGTGGAGTCACCATCCCTGGGGGCGTTCAAGAAAAGTCTGGATGAGGCACTTAGTGCCATGGTCTAGATGACTGGATAGGGCTGGGTGCTAGGTTGGACTGGCTGATCTTGGAGATGCCTTCAACTTGGTTGATTCTATGATATGATATTTTATGTTGTTTCTCTGATGCCAGTGGTGAAACACAATTTAAAAAGCAACAGCCCACAGAACTTTTGGGTGCATTCATTGAGGTTTTCGATCTCTGCAGCCCTCCAACACATTCCAAGGAGTGAATGGCAATCATTTATGATAAAACCTGATTTCCCGTTTTCCTTGCAGGACTCTGGGCTTGGCTTAACTGACACTGGTAGCTACAAGGAATTGCCAGATGTCACTGAGTCTGGGCACCATTTGATACCTTCCATTTTTAACTTCTCTGACAGCCAGTTCAGCAAGCATCAACAAGATGAAAAACAAGTTGCGCCAGAATTGTGAATATGTTCATAGTTACATGTCTTTCTATATTTAAACAGTACTTGAACTGGGAAAATATCCATTTGAGAAGACTGGAGCTTAAACAAAAAAAAACCAAAGAACTTATAAATGGTTTAAATGAAACTAGGATTATGTGAAATTAATGGCATTCATGAACAGTAGGAAATCACGTTTTCTAATGAGTGAATGAATTTTTATTACCTCAAAGTTTCTGCCTTTACATTCAATGTGTGTCTGTGTGTGTGTGTATGAATATGGGAATGAGATCATCTTGTCTGTTTTGGTTACTTGCAATAGAACCAAATAATGTCTCTCCATGACTTTAACTGAAGTGACAAAACCGATTATCCCATGATCTTCAGAAGGTGAACAGTGGGGAGGAGAAGGCAAGACAAGGGCACAGTTTAGGGTATTGTTTGATTTTACTTATTAAAGCCACATTTCCTTCTCCTTGGATCTCCTTTCTTCAGAGGAGATGCAGAAAAAAGGAACTGATTCATGATTTTCAAATGTGATTATCTTCTGCCTCTAGTAGAATTAACACAGTGAGTTGTCTTCCAGCCACTGTGACTAACAATACTTATTTTCTAATGCATTCTTAAATTGAGTATTCATTCACTATACTTTTGTTTATTCTTTGAAAAATAAACTAAGCCTGCAGATGTTTGAGGCAGTTTGATATTGATGTTGGGTCAGGCTCCAGGTTTTGATATTTATCATCTGTTGGTGAAACGGAACTTTTAAAAGACGGCTAATAAATCACTTTGTCAGCTGAAAAGTGAACCACCAGGGAAAGAATGGAAGTGGTAAAAAGACTTTTAAAAACATCTTATACATGTTCTGTGACTTCCTATGAAAACAGCAGAGGGAACATTTTCAGTCAATCTCCTTCAATCCATTCCTGTTTGCCCTCTAAAACTTTTTATGCAGCTTTAGGCTCTAGCATGAAATACTTGTGCAGGTGCCAAACCAAGAGACAAACGTGGTTCTTTGTTCTTAATGATCCCTCTGGATAAGCCCAGCACATTATAATGGATATACCCACAGGATCTGCAGTTCACCTCTACAAGCTGATCCAGAGAGAGAGTGGTGGTGAATGGTGCCACATCCAGTTGGCAGCCAGTCACTAGTGGTGTTTCCCAAGGATCAGTGCTGGGCACAGTCCTGTTCAATAGCTTTATTGATGATCTGGACAGAGGGATTGAGTCCAGCATCAGTCAGTTTGCAGATGACACCAAGCTAGGAGCAGGTGTGGATCTGTTGGAGGGTAGGAGAGCACTGCAGAGGGACCTTGACAGGCTGGATGGGTGGGCAGGAGCCAATGGGATGAGATTTAACAAGGCCAAGTGCAGAGTTCTACCACAACAACCCCACGCAGCACTACAGGCTGGGGACAGAGTGGCTGGAGAGCACCCAGGAAGAAAGGGACCTGGGGGTACTGGTGGATAGTAGCTGAAGATGAGCCAGCAGTGTGCCCAGGTGGCCAAGAGAGCCAATGGCATCCTGGCCTGGATCAGGAACAGTGTGGCCAGTAGGACAAGAGAGGTTATTCTGCCCCTGTACTCAACCATGGTCAGGCCACACCTTGAGTGCTGTGTCCAGTTCTGGGCTCCTCAATTCAAGAGAGATGTTGAGGTGCTGGAACGTGTCCAGAGAAGGGCAACAAGGCTGGTGAGGGGACTGGAACACAAAGCCTATGAGGAGAGGCTGAGGGAGTTGGGGTTGTTTAGTCTGGAGAAGAGGAGGCTCAGGGGGGACCTCACTTATGTCTACAACTACCTGAAAGGAGGCTGTAGCCAGGTGGAGGTCAGTCTCTTTTCCCAGGCAACCAGCAACAGAACAAGGGGACACAGTCTCGAGTTCTGCTGGGGGGAGTCTAGGCTGGACGTTAGGAGGAAATTCTTCACACAGAGAGTGATTTGCCAGGGAGTTGGTGGAGTCGCCATCTGTGGCCATTCAAGCTGATTTTCTAGCTCAGACAACTCAAGA
Organism: Tricholaema leucomelas; assembly: GCA_013400475.1. Classification (NCBI taxonomy): domain Eukaryota; kingdom Metazoa; phylum Chordata; class Aves; order Piciformes; family Lybiidae; genus Tricholaema lacrymosa; species Tricholaema leucomelas. The sequence continues at coordinate 259,919 of WAAF01011119.1, read as the reverse complement.
CACCATCCCTGGCGGTGTTCTAGAAAAGCCTGGATAAGGCACTTAGTGCCATGGTCTGGTTGATTGGCTAGGGCTGGGTGCTAGATTGGACTGGATGATCTTGGAGATCTCTTCCAACCTGGTCGATTCTATGATTCTATGTATCTGGAATTATCAGAACATAGCATTTCTAATAACAGACCACCACGAACAGTTAATGGGTGCAGCTGCTACTGTGGTAATTAAATGGCCATTTTGCTTGGACGTTTGTCTAAATGCCAGGAAGTTGAACTCATTGAGGTACAGGATTTGTGCAGTATGAAGAGAGGTGTCCCTGGGATAAGCATATAGAGCTCACCTGGCTATGCGTGCAGACGACAGGATGCCACCAGGGGGCAGGCCGGAACCCCTCAACTCAAAGGTGCACCTACGTCCTTTCCTCTGCTCATGCTCACGTCCTTGCAAGGTCTGCTCTGAGATTTCTACACTAGCAAAGCCTGAACTGAATTTTTTCTTAAAGCTTAAACAAGGACTCCACTCCTTAGTTTAGCCCAGATGTGAATTCGAATGCTATTGCTCCATTTCTGCTAAAACACAGCTATAAAGTGATATAAATCTGTATCATGAAGACCATGACAACTTATTCCTACATTTGCATTCCCTCTTCATGTAAATGATCCCATCTGTGAGAGGAAGCGGGTCAGTACAAATTCAATATTATTGGTTACATTTCCTTATACAACCCAAAAAACGCAGATTCAACAGATGGAAATATTTCAGAAGGAGCCTGGAACGTTTTTCATTACTGTTATTAAAGTAAGTAATTACATCCTGCATCAAAGCCAATTTGTTCAACATTTACTGTACTGGACAACAGACATCTTTTGAGCATGACAGCAGGCAATAAAGCATAGCACCTTCAGTAATCTTCCTTTTTTACATCAGTAACTGTTTTGGAGCATGTGACTGAATGGTGGTATTCATGTCACTATTTTTACCCAATGTCTGGCAATTGTTATTTTGTAACAGCTGGGAAAAAAAAAGCAATTTCACTTTACTGGATTTTGTCATTGGGCTGCTTTGGCAACTATGGGATGTCCAACACATTCAGGACAATGAGAGGACAAAATTAGAACTGGCACTTCTTTTGGGTACAACATTCTTTTTTCAAATGCACTGTCATCGATATTCAGCACTTCATGTAGTGGGACACTGTGGCTTGCTTGCTTCTTGTATTTTAATGTCTTCATAAAGCCAAAGCTGCACATTTTACACCTAAAAGAATGATGAAACACATAGCAAACATATAATCATAGAATGTCAGGTTGGAAGAGACCTCCAAGATCATCCAGTCCAACCTAGCACCCAGCCCTAGCCAATCAACTAGATCATGGCACCAAGTGCCTCATCCAGTCTTTTCTTGAACACCTTCAGGGATGGTGACTCCACCACCTCCCTGGGCAGGTCATTCCAATGCCCATCACTCTCTCTGTGAAGAACTTCCTCCTAACATCCAGCCTAGACCTCCCCTGGCACAACTTGAGACTGTGTTCCTTCATTCTGCTGCTGGATGTCTGGGAGAAGAGAATAACCCCCACCTGGCTACAGCCTCCCTTCAGGTAGTTGTAGACATGAGGAACTTGCTGAAGTTTTATTAATACCTCTCCTCTGAGGACAGATTGAAAGAATTGGGGTTGTTCAGTCTGGAGAAGAGGAGGCTCCAAGATGACCTTATTGTGGCCTTCCAGTATCTGAAGGGGGCCTACAAAAAAAGGTGGGGAAGGACTTTTTAGGCTACCAGGTACTGACAGGACTAGGGGGAATGGAAAAAAGCTGGAGGTAGGGAGATTCAGACTGGATGTGAGGAGGAAGTTCTTCAGCATGAGAGTGGTGAGAGCCTGGAATGGGTTGCCCAGGGAGGTGGTTGAGGCCCCATCTCTGGAGGTGTTTAAGGCCAGGATGGATGAGGCTCTGGGCAGCCTGATCTAAGGTAGGGTGCCCCTGCCCATGGCAGGGGGGTTGTAGCTACATGATCCTTGTGGTCCCTTCCAACCCTGACTGATTCAATGATTCTATAATACACTCTTGACTGATGTATTAGAGCAGGGTAACTCCACTTATATCTACATCTTCAAGAATTTACTTCTGACCACATCAAGCAGAAGTGGGCTAGCTAGTCTTCTAGAAGTGTGAAGCCTAAAGATGTCCTGTGGAGGTGTCTGCATGTTTTATCTCTTTAAGGAAAGTACTGGAGAAGAACATAGATGCTCACAGTCTAATTTTCATTTACAGTAAGGCACTCTCACTCTGACCTAGCAGTACATACAGGGGCTTTAGAGCATGATGAAGGTATACAAAAGTTTGGCACACCATGAAAATGGAATTTCCAGATCCTTGCCTTGAGGGCCCAATGAGGCCAAATAATGTTTATCTCATTTGTGTGACTGGCCTCATCACCTCTACACAGCTTTATCCCACGAACAAAAGGAAATAATGGAGGGTTAATTCCACTGAACTCAACGTAAAGGACTCTGTAAAGGATGAAAATATAAAGCCTTGATTTCACAAACATTTTTTTGTTTTGGAACATTTTACTTCCTTTGTTCTGTTGTATATCTCATCTTGTACACCAGTTTCTTTTTAGGGTTAGCAACACAATGATTTCTCATACAAATGTAATGACAGGACGAGGGGTAATGGGTTTAAAGTGGAAGAGGGGAGATTCAAACTAGATGTTAGGAAAGGGTTCTTTACAGTGAGGGTGGTGAGACTCTGGAACAAGTTGTCCAGGGAGGTTGTTGATGCTTCCTCCCTGGAGGTGTTCAAGGCCGGGCTGGGTGAGGCCTAGTGGGAGGTGTTCCTGCCTATGGCAGGGGGTTAGAACTGGATGCTCCTTGAGGTCCCTTCCAACCTAAACCATTCTATGATTCTATAAGTACAGCATTCCTGCTAGGACCGTGTTATTGAGGCTGCTCAACACAAGCCCATCTCTCACATCCTCATGTACAATGAACCTTGAGGTCTTATACAAATCTAGTTTTGTCCTTCTTAGAAGTATTTGAGAAAGTAATGGGCATTCCTGATCACTTACATAAGCACATATTCTGCGTAGTTTATTCTTTCCAACTTTGTACCAGTGAGGTTCATTGATTTGTTATGTCTAGTTAAGATGTAAGCTCTTGCAAGCACTTGTGCCATCTTTTGTGCTTGTATAACATCTAACTCCCGTGTGCCCAGCACAATGGATCCCAGATCCACATTAGGGCTACTCATATGTGCTGCAGCATTTCAGTGAATAACAATATTAGCAATAGTCATAAGAACATCTGATTAGTGCTTCATTTTTTTTAATTAGCTGTGAACTATTCAGCTGTGGTGTTGGGTTTTTTTCCCTATGAAGAAAGTCCTGTGATTTCAGCAGTGGTGTAGGCTGATCTCATGAGCAGGAAGTACAAGAGCAAATTCACCTCAGAGTCCTGATCATCCAGCAAACCTTTTGCTTTTGATTCCCATGACATATCCTTTGTGAGGGTATGAATTCTCTGAATACTTATTTTCATTTAATAGCTCCTTTTAATGGGGCACAGGTGATGTGAAAATACCTTATGAAAACACAAAGCCTCAGATAAGTTTTCAAGAGCGCTACATAGCCTTGATTTCAGTTGCTTTGGCTCATTTTCTTACGCCTATGTATTCTCCAGAATGGTTCTTCCAATGATAGAAATAAGAACAAAAACATTTCCATTTGGCATTAGTTATTCCATTTCTTTTGAGAAAAGAGCAGTAGTCTCAGTACTGTTCATGCTCTGCTATTAAGGGCTAAGAAATCTTTTCCTTAATTACATTTTTTTCAGACAACGCATTCATTTCACATTTCCCAAGGCAGATAATGCTACGTTGCAATACATCAAATCCTGGCACAACAGCCACACACCTCGTTATACCAGGTCACAGTATCACAGTATCACAGTATCACCAAGGTTGGAAGAGACCTTATAGATCATAAAGTCCAACCCGTTACCACAGAGCTCAAGGCTAGACCATGGCACCAAGTGCCACGTCCAATCCTGCCTTGAAGAGCTCCAGGGACTGCGACTCCACCACCTCCCTGGGCAGCCCATTCCAGTAGCCACTGACTCTCTCAGTGAAGAACTTTCTCCTCACCTCAAGCCTAAATTTCCCCTGGCACAGCTTCAGGCTATGTCCTCTTGTTGTAGTTGTAGACAGCAATAAGGTCTCCCCTGAGCCTCCTCTTCTCCAGGCTAAACAATCCCAGCTCCCTCAGCCTCTCCTTGTAGGGCTTGTGTTCGAGGCCTCTCACCAGCCCCGCTGCCCTTCTCTGAACACATTCAAGCATCTTAATGTCCTTCTTAAATTGAGGGGCCCAGAACTGGACACAGTACTCAAGGTGTGGTCTAACCAGTGCAGAGTCCAGGGGCAGAATGACCTCCCTGCTCCTGCTGGCCACACCATTCCTGATGCAGGCCAGGATGCCATTGGCTCTCTTGGCCACCTGGGCACACTGCTGGCTCATGTTCAGGCGGGTATCGATCAGCACCCCCAGATCCCTTCCTGTTTGGCTGCTCTCCAGCCACTCTGACCCCCAGCCACTCCGACCCAGGTCATGGGATGGAATACAAGCCTGGTATAAATGGATGTCATGAAGCACAATGTAGGTTGTCAGGAGTGAGCCACTGGCATGCAGTACCTTTCTGCAAAGTGTAGTATGATGAAAGAGCATCTCCTCTTAACTGTCCAGCATATGAAGGCAACAAAGTGTGCAAAAGCATTAAGATTTTCACCCTTGCTAACTTTTCCCACGGTTAACTAGCTAAAGCTGCAAGCAGAAATATAATAGGATCTCAGACAATAGGAGTCTCCTTCGGCTTCTTATCACTCAGGATGTAGGCCATTCGACTTTAAGAGACTGGATCTCTCTCCCTCTGGAAACCTTCAAAGTCAACAACACCTATTTGTCCACACATGGAAATTTGCCCCTTGCTTCTGAAAGAATGCTTTGTTAGACATCTAAAATGCATGTACAAGCAAATTATGCAGGCTTGACACAATCCTCCTTTTCATTCCTTGTGTTGAAAGTGTATTTGGCCTATTACTTACTATTTCCATTCATTAAAGAAATTAGTTTAGAGCAAAGAAAAAATAAAGCATATTTTTTTTTATATTATATAAGAAGTGAATCAAATAATCACAGTAAATTAATCAAGGTATATGCATCACTCATTTGCAAAAATACTTAGCTAAAACTTTTTGTAATCTAACTAAAAGCAGGAATTAATTTTGCAGCCAGAATGTGCTAATGTGTTTTAAGCACATACACATCTTATAGCCATTAGGGGCAGGGTAGACATAAAGGGTGATTGAACTGTAATAAACAAAAATAGCTTACTCTTTGTGAAAAAGAAAAGCTATCAGCTCTCCCAGAGGGAAACCAGATAGATAGATAGATGGATGGATGGAAGAAAGAAGCAAGGTTTCTCCGTCTCATGTTCTATTCATCAGCCTTTCATCACCTCTGGCATTCTTGGAGCATATTTTTATGGTGCTGTCTCCAGACTTGAAATGCATTGTAATGTTTTGATGGCATCTACAGCTCTCTGAATCCTGTAAGAAACATTCTTTCTATCAAGGTGATGCAGCTTGGAGGTAGGAGGTTTTGCTGATTGTAACAACAAAATCGAGGAAGAAAAGGATCACTCAGAGCAGTCTGAGTATCTTGTGCAAGAGCCCCCAAAATTGTACTGTTTCAGCTTGAATGGGCCTACACCTTTTAACATTTCACTGAAGCCTGAAGTACGCAAATAGAAGCAAATTTTAAAACACATTTGCTTTCTGGGATTTTTCAGTAGCTGTTGCATTAATTATTTAAATCTGTTAGATAAAATGGAGGAGAGCAAAGAGGGCTCATTTGCTATTTAGTGCTCTCCATCAAAGGCAGCTGAAACTCCCTCCCAAAAAGAAATTGTAGTCCTTTTGTAGATGTGTGACAGAGGAGTGCAAAGCTCAACAAATGGTGCAGTTATGTGCCCATTTGCATGCTGGTTTGTCCTGAAACAAAAAGGTTTGGGCTACAGTTCTCTGCTTTATAAACCTATTTCATCTTGCATGGCCTGAATCCATGCAGCAAGCGATTTTCTTCTAAAACACCATGCATACTCTGGTGCTCTTCTCCCTCCTCCCCAGCATGCAAAGAAGGGCATTACCTTGTGCTCTACTTCTTCCAGGCTTCTCACTGGGGTCTGATCCACGGCTGGAGAAAATGTGAGGGTATCCCTGAGCTCTGTCAGGCTCCTGAGCTGCGTGCAGGGCTCTCTATGTGCAGTACCAAGCAGGCATTTTGGGATTATGAAGAGTTATATCAATAGAAGAGGACTGTGTGTACACAGTATGAGTCCGTCTACCTTCCCTAAAATTTACTGGTGTGACTCATGACTAGCATTCTCTGTGCTGTTAATGGGATAATTGAAATACTTTTCCAGTGGTCAATTTAACATGTTTTAAACCAAAGAGTAAAATGACAAGAACGGCAATTATGCTCCCACACACATTGTGTAATTTTTGATCTCCATGGTCTGGGCAGAACATATGCTTGTTTTTGAAAGGTATGGTAGCTTACCAGTATGTGCCACAAACCTGCACTCTCCCCATGGCTCACATAGGATTTCAATGGGTTGTAGGCTGTGGCTGGAGTAGGATCAAGTCTGCCTGTGTGTCACTCAAGCAAAGATGTCAAAGAGGGAAGGTAAAGAAAAAGAAACAGCAGCAGAATAAATAACTTGAAAGGAATGGAGAGGAAATTTTATTCATTACAAGGCAAGTGAAAAATACTTAGTAAAGGCAAAGTGCAGGACAGTACTCAATGGATATCTGAAAAAGAAGGAATCCTAAGTTGAAAGATAAACTAGAAGGATAGACTGAAAAAGTGAGAGACAGTGGAGCAAACTACTTGGGCTAGTCCAGAGGAGGGATGATGCAGCATCAGAAAGCAGGTGCTGTATGGAAATTGTTGGGGCCCTGGCTATATTGCATGATTATAAAGAAGTAAGATAGGTTAGTTAGAGGACAAGGACACAGTGTCTGGACACAGTGCCTGCTGGAGCAGTATGTCTCCTGTAATAACAAAGATGTCTTCTGTCACAACAGGAGACAGTTGTCTGATAACAGTAGCTATACATAGAGAAGTGGCTATCTCTTCCAACCAATTATCACTCTGATTAAGGCGCGTGGACAAGATAGGTTAACCAATCATTGTATGTATGCTCAGCGCGTGGTCGCGTGTACGGGACTCTGAATAGTATATAAGGTGTATAACTTCTCTATTAAAGTTTGATTTGGATTTGCATCATATTGATGTGTCGTCCAGTTCCGCTCACAGGAATGCCCACGGCAGGAAATGAGAGGCTGATGGTGTCCTGCTGCCTTCCCTTTCACTATATTAGAGCAATTGCTGGGTGCAGAAGCATAGCTTCACAGAAGATGCAGGCAACAGTTCTCACTGCAGAGCTGGACAGCCACAGACAGACCTACAGGTTATTTCACAGCAGAACAGTAGTCATTATCTTTGTGAGAGGTCTCAGCAGCCAAATGTATGATGATGACAGCACAATCGGGGGTCAGTCAGCCTTGTAGCACTGGAGATGCTTGTGATGATTGAGCTGTTGCTCTTGGTGTCTGCTAAGAAAGCCAGACTTGCAAGTTGCCATGCTGATTGTCTGAAGTGGAACTCTGCCATTTAGGGAATAACCTCATTTTCTACAGCAGAGACATGTCGGCAACACAGTCTAAGACTGGAAAAGTCACTCCTTTCAGGAGTGAATTCCTGTCCTGAAGCTAACTGACTGCTTAAGTTACAAACGCTGTAGTCTCTAATCTGCTGTTCTGAAATAACTCGGTGCAAGACTGCAAAATGAGGGACTTGAATTGGACCTGGTTCCTTCAGGTTGCTGGCAAAAGACTCGTATATGGGCTTCCCTTTTTCTGCAGCTTTTAAACATTGCCCAGAACAATGACACACACATATGCTTGAGATTCTTCTCAGTACTGTTATTTGGGTGCAGAAAATGGTCATTTACACTACTGGAGCTGGTATGGATGTACAGCTTGGTTTACGTATGAGTCACAGAATCAGAGAGTTACCGAGTCTGGAATAGGCCTCTGAGATCATCAAGTCCAGCCTATGACCTAACACCACGATGTCAACTAGACCATGTCACCAAGTGCCACATCCAATCTTTCCTTAACCACCTCCAGGAACAGTGGATTTCTTTGTGAACTTGAAGACATTCTGCAAATAAACAAGAACTAAAGTATAAGGGGGAAAAAAAATCAAAGAAAGACATCCTCTGAAATTATTTGGTTACAGAAGGCAAAAGGCCAACAAATATAAATCAAAGAGCTCTTGGCTTAAGCAAGCTGCTCAGGATCTTCTTGTAATATTCCCTTATTTTATGTATGGCTAGAGAAAGGATAACAGTACCCTGAACACAACACTAAAAAGTGCAACCATCTTTTACATTACAGGGAGGTTTAATTGCCTGCTGCTGTGGAGCTGGCCCACTAGAGACACGTGACATCTGTCTTGTGTTGACTGCTTCCCTGGGAAGTCCATTCCAGTGTCTAATTACCCATTCTGTGAGGAAGTGCTTCCTAACACCCAAGCAAAACCTCCCCCGGGAGCAGCTTTAGGCCATACCCTCTTGTCTTGCCACAAGTTGCCTGAGAGAAGAGCCAACTCCCATTTTGCTACGACTTCCCTGCAGGTGGTTGTAGAGTGTGATATGGTCCCCCTTGAGTGTTCTCTTCTTCAGGCTGAACAACCTCACTCCTTCAGACATGAATGTCCATTCAGACATGAATCCAGACTGTCCAAAACAATCTTTCTTTGACTTTAACTTCATAGAGTAGGGTTATCAGTTGGATTTGATGACCCTGAGGGTCTTTTCAAATTTGAATGTTTGATTCTGTGACTCCCAAGATTTCCTTGTATGCCAACACGATTCACATGAAGTACAAATGTTAATAGCACCTTTATAGAGGATCTTTGCTGAGTTAAGGACTTTACCCAGTGACACTATGACAGCTATATATGGCTATATATTAAAATAAGGACAGAGGATTTTTCATTTTAAAAAGTGAATATTAATATCCTTTCAAATATGTAACTGGAAAATATTTTTTTTAACAGCTAGATGGAGTGATTATAGCACTTTAAAAATCAATCACTGTTCCCTTTTTTAAAAGGTTCTTTACATTTACTAAGCTGATGAATAGCCTAATTAAATTCAAAGGAGTTAAAAAGCTGAAGCATGCTGAAGTGCTATTTTGTGGAACACAAAATATGACTATGTCAAAAGCCTGTTTGGTGAAGCAGCATGTGATCGAAAATGTTTTGCTCAATTGAGGCTGTTCCCTTTCTATCCCTCATTAAGATTCTGAATGAAGAATAGCAATGATGTTTTTTTCAGGATTGGAGTCACTGTTTCATCCTCACCATTTTCACTTCCAGTAGTGATGTAAAACACAAATTACAAATGCACTACTGTAAATTGCTGCTTTTCAGTTGATCTTACTTTTTCATAGAGTTGTGAATGCATAATCATTATTTCACTGCTCAAGCAGAGCGGAATTCTGTCGTGCAAGGGACCTATGCAGACATTTAAGAGGGATGAGTAACTTTAGTGTGACATGGTCCTGAGAAAATGAAAAAAAAAAAACATCTTTTTTTGAATGAAATGATTTAGAGAATGCTACTGCATTGCTACAGGTAAAATATTTTCATTGTTGTATCTTTAATTGTATAAATACTTTATTGATTATCTATTTATGCTTGGATCAATTTATGATCTATATTGAATTTATGCCTTATTTTCTTCCTTTTGCTCCCTGGGAGCTTGAGCAGCTGTGATGGAGGGACATCTTGCCCTCAGGAAGATGCTGGTGAAGAATCACGCCTGCCAGCCTCCAACCAAACACAGCTGCAATGAGGAAAATCAGCAGCACCTGGACCCTCACTTCTATAATAACATCCAGGCTGGTATGTATCTGGGTATCAGTAAAAAGACATGCTGTATGTTCTGCTTATATCAGAGAGAGAGTGTGTGGGTGAGAGAGAACCTTTTTCTGTGGGTCTGGGAGGGCCAAATGCACTTTGGTATCTAATTAGAACACATTTAATAAACATAGAGAGGGAAATGTTAACAGCCCAATAGGAGAGAAAGGAAGAAAGAGCAGACATGGGCGAGTAAAATCCAGCTCTACATTGGCTTTGAGTGTGGATTATCACAGTTCAAAGAAAGCAGTTGTCGGCTAACACGAGGAAAGAGACAGAGCAGTAGGGGAGGACACTGAGCTACACTGATAAATTTGTGCTCAGTAAAATGTGTGTTGACTTTTCTTCAAAGTGTCAGGTTTTGAGGCATGTTCAGGATTATTCTTTGCCTTGGAGGAGAGAGAATGAGAGATTACTCTCATTTTCTACTTGTAGACCACTGCTTTAGAAAAATAAACAGGAAAATTTCAAGTAAAAAGAAAACTGCCAACAGCTCCTTTCTCTGTTTGGATTGCTTTTTAGCTAGCACGCACTGGAGTGTGACATTACTTTATTTTTGCTTCCAGATGCATTAGGACACACTTTTCTACAAGAATAGTGTCACTGGCAGGCTTGGATTGACTTCTACTGACTGACTTGGAGAGTGAAGCCTTTTGAGGGAGATAAGCTTCTAAGTAGCTCCATAAAATTTCTACATGTCTCTTTTTTCACATTGTGTGGAGGTTATCAGGCAGCCAAAGCTCAGTCACTCTCAAGTGCAGCTCACAGCTCAGGAATATACAGGTGCCAGAATTTATTGCAGAGTGGCACAGCCTTATTTCGGTGTGAGAACTGTCCCTGCAATGAAAAATTCATTGTGTGCTGTTATTTACATTTCAGCATGATTTGTACTAGGGAACAAGCAGGGTAGGTGCTGCCCATGCATGCACAAAAGCCAGGGGCAGAAGGTGATAGTAGGGCAGACTCTTACCCACTCAGTACAGAACCACAGCAGCCAAGCAAGAGGAGCAGAGCCAGTCCAGAAATGATCACCTGGACCAGGCAAAAGGCTAGATGACCAGGGCAGTTTACAGCAGGGCCAAGGCCAAGCTGGGAAGCCAGGTTGGAAGGCCAGGCTTAAAGTGGTATAGGGCTGAATGCTGCCTTTTCTGTTATGTGGCTCAGGTTTAATGCATAGGGTTAAGCCTGGGTTTTAAAGCAGATATAAAGCTAAGGGATGAGTGGAACACTCTTCATGACCCAGCTCCTTCCCAGGTGACAGCCATACTAAAGCTTGCTTGAGCATGGGCAGCCAAATCAAAGGGAGGTGAGGAGGTGGAAGGGGTTGAAGAGCCTGTTTGTGCATATAGGACCATTATGCAGATGAGAAGCTCATAGCCCTTATTCCCAGTCATCTAAATGACTTCCAGTAGAAACTAGCCTATGGGCAGGGAGTGGAGGAAATATTCAGGACAATGAAGCTAGCAAGGGGGTCTTGAACACAAGTCATATGAGGAGCAGCTAAGGGAGCTGTGAGTTGTTCAGTCAGGAGAAGAGGACGCTGAGGGGAGACCTCATCTCTCTCTACAACTACCTGAAAGGAAGTTGTATTGAGGTGGGGACCAGCCTGCTCTCCCAGGTAACAAGTTGTAGGAGGAAATAGAGGAAATAGCCTTAAGTTACTCCAGGAGAGGTTCAAATAGGGTATTACGAAAAATTTATCCACCGATAGGGTCATTGGGTACTGGAACAGAAAAGTGGTGAAGTTGCCATCCCTGGAGTTGTTTAAAAAACATTTGGATGAGGATCTTAGGGACTTTGTCTAACAGTAGTATACATGGAGATGCTGGCTTATGATTGGACTCAATGATCTGAAGGTGTTTCTGTGATTCTATGGAAAGCAAATAGACCTCTTAATGTGCAGTCCAGATGTGGATGAGACAGGAACCTGTATCAGGGAGATGGAAGATGATCTTTATTGTTTAGGTGTAGGTACCAAGGAGAAAACTGGTCTAAATAAGTGCCCACTAACTTTTGGTGCTCAGCCTAGGACAACCAGACCTTGGTATTTCCAAGCTGTTCATGTTTCACAGCCCATGACACACTGGTGTCAGTGCCAGCTTTACAAGACTTTATGTGTGAGGCTATTGGAAAGAGTTTGGAGTGCTGCCCAGGAACTATTTTTTGTAATAACATTACAGTGTTTGTTTTGCAATCTCAGTCCAACATCTAACCATTTCTAGAGTAAAGCCACTATATTCATTCTGGGTGGCATGGAGAGCCCTACAGTTCTATTAACCAGTGCTTAACACAGACAACATCTTCAGCTACTGTGATGATTGAGCTCTGTTGCCTTTATTGACAAACTTAGCATGTTTGGTAATTTTCTAAATCATTTAAATTTGTGCAGATCTTTATGGCAGAGAAAACAGCCACCCTACCAATAAGCTTGGAGTTCTTTTTTAATAGCGTGGGAGTGTTAATGTTCTTCACAAAAATAATTGTAATAGCAGAAAGACAAAGAGCTTGTCCTAGGTCTCATTTTTAACTAAAATATTCTAAGAAACAACAAATTCCCAGCCTGGGAAAAAAAATTAGACCACAACTTTGGTCAATCTTTGGAGATATTTTAAATAACTGAAAACAGAACCTTCTAATGGAATGTGTCAGGCAAATTGAACTGTAGGAGGGATGTCAGCAATGCCTACGATTTCTTGTAGTCATCTTCTACTGGAGATATCACTATATAAAAATCTAAAGACAAGATTAGCATGAGCACTGCATCCTTCCTAATAGTTTTCCTTATTTGAGCCTGATAATTGCCCATTACATCACCCTTACTGCAGTTAATCATAACCACTTTTTTTCACTGGTTTGCTTTCTTTGCAGTTTTACATCAAGTAACAGATCTTTTTATTGTGTTTGCCTTAAGGTCTACAAATACTTTAGTCCTTGATTTTGGCCTCTTGGGACATGCAGATAACATAGGTGTCTTGAACTAAACAATTGAGTAAGTGCGGTATGAGATCCTTTGCCAGTAGTTGAGTGACACTTCCCCCCTTTAAAATGTCTGAAGTTAGATAAAATTAATCCCATCCCAATTGGATTTATTCACTATCATCCTCCTCACTATCAGATGAAGGTCCAAGAAACCTGAGCAGTTCCCAAAGTTGTCACCTTCATTTTCAGATGTTGTGATACTGGACAATGTCCAGAGAAGGGCAACGAAGTTGGTGAGAGGCTTGGAACACAGGCCTATGGGAAGAGGCTAAGGGAGCTGGGGGTGTGCAGCCTGAAGCAGAGGAGGTTCAGGGATGATCTCATTGCCATCCACAGCTACCTGAAGGGAGGCTGTAGCCAGGTGGAGGTTGGTCTCTTCTCTCAGGCAACTAGCAACAGAACAAGGAGACACAGTCTTAAGTTGTGCCAGGAGAGGTATAGGCTGGATGTTAGGAGGAAGTTCTTGACAGAGAGAGTGATTTGCCATTGGAATGGGCTGCCCAGGGAAGTGGTGGAGTTGCTGTCCCTGGAGGTGTTGAAGAAAAGACTGGATGAGGCACTTAATGCCATGGTCTAGTTGATTGGACAGGGCTGATTTATAGTTTGGACTGGATGATCTTGGAGGTCTCATCCAACCTGGTTGATTCTATGATTCTTTTTTTCTCATATTTTAATGTCATTCTCTAGGAGCAATGAATACTGTTCTGAAACTGAACACAAAGTAGATTCGAACATGCAATCAAATAAACAGAAGGTTAATAGTCTGCTCATATCTGCCAGCTCTAATGATTAACCAAGTCTAAAAAACATGTTATTATCTGAGGACATAACAGTCTAAAGGACAAAGCATGTGTAAACCTTCCTTAATCGTAACATGGACAATTTTTATTTAGACTCATTGAAAGTAAAAGTTGCGATTTCCCTATAACTCAGTCCAAAAATTCTTCATTTTTATCACTTCATAGAAAACAGCTCTACCACAAAATAGCTCAGGGCTTAGACAGACTATTAGCTCTCCTCATCTCAGCATGTAACACAGGGATTCTTATAAAGCTGTTCATTTTTGTCCCTCCTGGAGAAACCCTCCATTCTTCAAGAAGTAAGAGTCTGGTAAGTAACAGAAAGCCTTTTCCTGTCAGACCTTCCAATTGCTTCAAGCCAGATGGAGCATTCTCTTCCTGCTTCTCCCACCTTTGATTTTGGAAATGCTAAACTATTTCATTTTCAGCAAGAAGTCACAGCTTGTCTTTCTCTCATCCTATTTTGTATCTCTTGCTGCTGTAAATAGTTCCAGACTGTCACTGTGACTCTTCACCAAAGCTTCTCAAAGCTTATGGAGAATGACTCTGACCTAAAGTTTTGTCAGTCACTCTGCTGTCCCTAGGGTTCCCAGCATTACTACTGTCCACAGCCGTGTTCACTAACTTATCTTATCATAAAATAAAAACCTAAGATAGATACAAGTGTTGAAGACCTCACCCAAACATAATACTTCGCAAAGCTGGAAAGAGAAGCAGCAGCACTGGCAGTTACTTCTCTGTAAAGGCAAGGAAGGCAGCATTCCTCCAGTCATTCTTGCTTCTTATTCATAGGGTTTTCATCTAAACCACACAGCCCCAAGCCTGTTTATTTAACTGATAGTTAAATAAAGCTAGAATTTGATAGCACTCGTTTGGAAGAATTGAGGTTGAAAAAGAGCTGTTTCGTCAAGTTTGACATATTTAGCAACTGACATCTTCTACTATATTTAGCTTGTGTTCTGAAGAGCAGATAGCTGATTATGCAACAAATTGAACTTTTTCGAGCCTCCTTGTAATAAGCAGGGCATTCAGCACCCTGATTACAACTGTAAACAGTTAATAATTATTGCAATAAGGACTGTTATAATTAATCTAATGTTAAACTTCTGAAGTTTTCAAAGCATTTTACAAACTATTGGAGGCTTGTAACACTGCTGGGAGTTAATAAAGATCTAATTCTTTTTTTATGTTTCAACTGAGGATTAAAGGCCTAATATGGAGAGGAATGTAGACGATACTGACTTGAGTTTCAGTTGTAGCATTAATAATATTGATAACATTTAATAAAATGTTTAAGCTCATGTAACCTATGTGCTTTAATATCATAACTGCAGTTATACTGTGGTACTGTTGGCCAGACTTTTCCAGTAGCTTCTCTTGCTATTTATAATGAAGGCACAATTAACCCAAGTGTTAATGAACTTATAAAAATCTTGCTAGTGTAACATTTGTTAAATGTGTGAGGGGAAAGAGGAAGACTGGAAGAAAACTGATGCAGCAGAAAGAGACTTGTTTTTTTTTCTTAATCCCCAGTTAATGGTGAACCAACCATGTAAGTATCAGATATAAGGAATTTTTTTTTAAGAACAGTATTTTTGTCAGTGTTTAATTTCATATACTTAGCACTTTCCAAAGACTACCGAGAAAATGGATGGCATCAGGACCTTGAAATCTGAAGAAATTGCCCCAAATACCCAGGCCTTCCATCTCCCAGCACTCTTCTCTAAAAATGAAATCCTCACTCTTCAATGAGAGAACAAATCAGATTCCTGAAGCATCACTGCTGTGCTTTATACATCCACAAGTAAATCAAGAAAGATGCTGCACAAGAAACAAGAGTCTTACATTTTTTGGTTTCTCCTGATCATCAGTGCTATGCTTAAAAGGTCTATCTGTTCTTCCTTTCATGATCACTTTTCTATTCTATAAATACATTTCCATGGTGAAAGAGTTACTTTCTTTAACTGTGAAATAAATTGACTGTTTGTTATGGAGGCAGGGAATTAATGTGGCCAAGTCAGGAATTTATAGAAAAATAGAGTTATTTTATTTTCCCCAAAACTAGATACAGAAATTAATTTAGTTTTAATTAGCAGGTTCAGTTGGTTGAGAAGATCTACACGGATACCATAGGTAGACTTGACTCTTTTGGAAGTCAGAAGTTAGAAAAGGCTTAAGCTATTAAATATATACAGCGTCCCCACTATCAAGATAAGGCTGATCCAAAGTTACTTACAGATGAGTGAGGCTGGCTGAATGCTTGTCCCTTCGGGTCTTTCAGAAGCCTCGGAGGGTCGTTAAGAACCATAAAGGGTGATTAAAGTGGAGCTTGTCTTTCGGAGCTCCAGGGGCTCCTTTTGCAGAAGCCATCCAAGCGGGGGAGAACTCCAAGGCGAGAACGAACTCCGAGGCGGGAACCCCCTTCCTAGACAAAGAGCTGAGTTAGCACTTCCTAGGCGCGAAGACCACAGCCAATCCCCAGCCGATTCCAGCGCGGGCCCTGCACGGGGCACCCCTCATGCCGGAAGGGTCTCTTGCCGCCCCCCCCGCCCACCTTCACGCCTGCAGGGCAGGGGTGGGGGCAGCAGGTCTTTTTCCTCTCCCATTCAAACCACAGAGGGAGAGGAATTTTGGGGTACACAGGAGTCCAGGGCACTGTTATTAGTCAGCAACATTTCTTAATATTACATTTGTATGTGTAGCTGTAGGTGAATTGCTAGAGTTATATAAGAAGTCAGTAGGGAAAGCTGCAGTTCTTTTTTCTAATTTCACCCAAAAAATCCCCAGTATTTACATTTCAAATAGAGAAACATTTAACCAAAAATCTCTGTAGCTGATTCTGTTGACATTGGGGTTTTTATTCATTTGTGCTTGTGCAACATGTGATAGCCAGTGTTCTTTCATTTAAATAACCACAGAAATTACTGCTGATTAATTAACATATGTTGTATCACCTGCTGAAGTGTCAGCTCTGGGGAGATGGAATTTATATTCTGTATTTCCTAAGGGAGCACACATTACCTGTGCATTACCACACATTGGGCACAGCAAAGTAGACTGGTTTGATCTGAAACAAGCTGTATCTCCCAAAACAGCACCATTTTGATTTTGACTTAATATAATACTGTGTGTGCTAGTTTGAAGCTAGCTAGAGTGTTTTGGTGAGAAGGATTAGATCACAGGCTATGGAAGAGAAACAGTGCTGATGTCTAATTCACTCATAGGCTTGCTGAGAGGTATAAGAACAAGAATCCAAACATAAATAAGGGAGTCTGCTTCTTCATCTGGGGAGCTCCAAACTGCATTTCTCTCTAGCCTCTCTGCCATCTCTCTGATTAATCCACTTTGCTTCCTAACCCCCTGGCCAAACCTCCATTCTTCCTTGGGACTGGGGTAAGGCTGAGAGGCAGGTGAGAAGGTGAAAGGGTGGCTGAGAGCCCCTCCTGGACACTCAGGTTTCTGGGAGGGCTGTTGTGTTTCTGTTTTACCTTTTAACTTGTGTATTCCTGTATATACTGTAAATATCTGCTTCTATATTCTGCTAAGCTGTAAATATAAGCTTCATTCAAATTTCCAGAGCCAGCTGAGTCTAATCTGGGTGATTTCCAAAGTGGGGTGGGTAACACCCAAACCACTACACTGTGTGAGAATTACTGCTTGCAAAATTAATGGATTACTTTGGGGTTTCTTCTCATAAAACCAGTCTTTCACTTCTCATTCCTGTGTTATATGTTGTTCTTCTCTTTAGTAAACCAAGTGCCATTATATTTTTGACATTCTGTTTAATTGTTTCTATGATGAACAACTTCAGATTTAGTAGAATTTCAATTGCTTCTCCTGTAAACATCAATAATCCAAAGGAAAAATATAGCAAACCTAAAGAGTATCATTTCTCAATTCCCATGTGTTCCCATCCTACCTTTATTCAATTACACCACATCACTTACCAGATAGTAAAGAAGCAAAAGCATTGCCCATCAAATTAATTATCAAATAATACATAACTCCTGTCCCTTTAGCTTTCCAGTCTCAGCCAGCCTTAAAATGTTATGATCTTTCCTTACAACCTTTCCTTATGTAGCTATTTCTATAATTTTGTGGATTGGGTTGGGCTTTTTCCTAAATGCAGCTCTTGGCAACTGAAGAGTGACAGACCACAGAATCACAGAATCAACCAGGTTGGAAGAGATCTCCAAAATCATCCAGTCCAACCTATCACCCAGCCCTATCCAGTCAACTAGACCATGGCACTAAGTGCCTCATCCAGTTAAATGATTAGTTTCTTCAACTTTAATATTGGTGATTTCTCCGACTATGCAAGAGAAGGCAGGAGATACAATGACCGAAGTTCTGACTGCTTTGTGACACAACTTGGGAAGCCAATGCAGACAGCTCAGATCAGAAGCAAACACTGAATTGTTAGTCTCTAAGCTCAGACTCACACAACCACTATAACTGCCTGATGGCTGAGCCCTGGACACGGTCAAAAATATGCCCCAGCTCACTAGTGTGATGCGCTATGACTTTACTTATCTCACTGTGAAGAAAGGTGGCAGCAAGTTGCTTCTCATACATTTGTCACATTCTAGGAACACTTCCACTGAAAGCTCCTGCTCCTGCACTAATATTCTACCCTGCAGCAATCTGTTCATGTATCTGAACCCAGTGAAGAAAATAGTGAAGAAAGTGATAATGTAGAAAAGCTTGTCCACTGTGAGCAGTGAAGAAAGGGAGAATATTTTGTTGTAGTCACAATGTGTTTGAAGTATTTTAATAGGTGTTTGTCATACCACATGTGGCTTCTGAGGCATGAGTTATGAAATGTGGCCAAAGGCTTAAAAGATCTAAAGTCTTTTACTTAAATTACTGACTCCAGAAAGCATTGAGTATTCTCTAGGTGACAACAACTGCTTTGCTCAGGGCAGACTGCACAATTACGAGTTAGAGATAACGTCAAATTTATATGACAGCAGTATACAAGTTAGTTATAAAACCATGTAATATCATATGAATCCATTTGGAAGTCAGTTCTGGAGCCCCCAACACAAGAGGGACATGGAACTGCTGGAGCGAGTCCAGAGGAGAGCCACGAAGATGATCAGAGGGCTGCAGCACCTCTGCTATGAGGACAGGCTGAGAGAGTTGGGGCTCTTCAGCCTGGAGAAGAGAAGGCTTCGAGGAGACCTTAGAGTGGCTTTCCAGTATCCGAAGGGAGCCTACAGGAAGGCTGGGGAGGGACTATTGACAAGGTCTAGTAATGTCAGGATGAGGGGGAATGGGTTTAAGCTGGAAGAGGGGAGATTTAGACTGGATGTTAGGAGGAAGTTCTTTACAGTGAGGGTGGTAAGACACTGGAACAGGTTGCCCAGGGAGGTTGTGGATGCTTCCTCCCTGGAGGCGTTTAAGGCCAGGCTGGATGAGGCCTTGAGCAGCCTGCTCTAGTGGGATATGTCCCTGCCTATGGCAGGGGGTTGGAGCTGGATGATCCTTGAGGTCCCTTCCAACCTAAACCATTCTATGATTCTATGATTCTAAGCTTGCTGACACTAACATTCAGCCTTGTAAAATTATATGATATATAAACACCAACAGATCCAGAAATTTTACTCAGTTGTGGATTTCTGTTGTTACTCAATTTCTAGTCTGAGTATCTCAACACAGATATTAATGAAAACAAATTACTACAGTTTAGTATCTTCTCACTCATCCTTTTGTTTGTTAACCAGTAGGCATGTTATGAAAATAGATACATTATTTTTAATCTCTTCTATTTTAACCTGACATAACCCACTGCCTTTTGTTCATACATGTGGCAAAATGCCACTATGGTAGTAATGTTGCAGAGGGGAAATCAATTAATGTGAGATAATATTTTTCCAAAATTAATATTGTTTATTGATTTTTATATTCAGGACTCTTGCCACCCCTGACCACTAATTTTAATAATATTTTGGTTCTTACACGGCCATGGAAACATTCTATGGATAATACCTAGATCTAGTAATAACCAGCAAAATATACAAACATTAATTGAACTGGAAGAGAAGATTCCTGTGGTCAAATGCTGCTTGCCCAGTAGATGAACTCAAGGAGCTCTTTCTGCTTGCAGCAGAAGGCAGTGAAGAATTACATAGAGGCTTTGAAGCATTTACTGACAAATTATTATTATTACCTGACTCGTGGGGGGTGGGGGTAGCCACAGTCCAGACCAGAGGTCCTCAAACTACAGCCCGCTGGCTAGATATGGCCCCCCAGGGTCCTCAGTCTGTCCCGCCGGTATTTACAGAGACACACACGCATCGCCTGCCGGGGCTTGGCGGGGGAACCAAGCAGCCACTTCCTGCCATTTAATCTGCTCCCTGGCCTCCGGCCTCCGCAGCCCCCAAGCACCTGCTGGGACTGGGCTGGAACCAAACTATAGTCCGGCCCCTGACAAACCTTAGTCCAGACCCCGACATTGTCTGAGGGACAGTGAACCTGCCCCCTGTTTAAAAAGTCTGAGGAGTCCTGGTCCAGACAGTGTCCAAATGCTTTCAGGGAACTCTGTCTTGTTGGACCTTGAGACTTAATTCTTCCCAGGATATTTTCTGTGCAAAGAGGTAGACAATCTCTGACCTTGTTCTCCTGGCTCTTCTGGATGATCTGTATGATCCCTGAACACAGGGGAGCAAAAGCACATTGTTTACCTGTGTATCTCCTTTTATCAATGTGGGCCAAGATTAATTGCCCAGGATGGCAGTTAGCCAAACCTTACTATATTAGGCAAAGCCATAGGCTCGCTTTTACCCAAATTTGGGTAAAGCACAGGCCTGGCACTGGGCAGGCACAAGCTTATTGTGTGTATCTTGTTTATTACAGGACCCTGGGCAGGCCAGACTCAGTGGCTCCAGGTTCTTTTATGTCCTTTTCCCATGCTTGTCTCTCTGGTGGAGCAGAAAAGCATGCCTAGGCAAGGCAGGACACGTATAAGCCTATTTTGGGCCTGTCAGATCTAGCACAAGAAGTAACTGTGCTATTTTTTTATCTGTCTAAATGGTATGCTAACATTTGTTGGAAGCTAGAGATTTTGTTGGGGTACTGTTTCTCACATCTGGAGTGTATTGCCCACTGAGGTTTGTATTGTTGACTCAATTTCTGAATATAAATCCAGACCTAAATATTATTTGTTCTCCTTGGCTTTCACTGAATGAACTAAATTTGTGGGCTTGTAATCTTTATGTGTAATTTTCCTTAAGACACTCTGTGAAAATCACTATGTAAGCACAATTTAGTGCTGCATGGTGTTATTAAGTTTTCTCTTTTAAGCTGTACAGTGAAGGAACTGTATAATTTATTTTGTTGTAGCTTCCCAAACAAACATATCTTTGTAAAAATATTTTTGATTAAAAATTAATGTGTCGTGTAGCTACTTCCCACTGATTTTAACGTGAACACAAATGGAATAGGCTGAAGGATTTTCTAAAGATGTGTTCATCTGAAATATTTTCTTTGGGCTGCGTCTAAAAGAGCTGCCACTGGTAAATCACTGTTTCAGAGTTACCATATGCAATTTCCTCTGCCAGTATCCCTATGGAGGTCAAGATTTTAGAGTCAAGTAATGAATTACAAAATGTATACTTTATAGTTGAGATCATACAGATCATAGTATGGAGATCCAGGTTATGCAGTATTGCCTAAAATACTATGCTGGCAAGAAGGTAATATGAAAATTGTTACTTTAAATAAGAAACTCCAGGTGATTATGCACTGCTACTTCACAGTTTGTTGTAACAGTGGTGACTATTGAATGACTGCATAGAAAACATGAGTGGTTAAATACTTAAAAATTAAAGATTTTATTTTAACCAAACTGCACCTCCACAGTAATCACCTCTGGTACAATAGACATCTAATATGCATTGCCTCAAACCAACTTTGCTGTGTAACGACAAGCTCTTGTACCTCTTGCACCAGAGGAGGCTCAGGAGGGACCTCATTGCTGTCTACAACTACCTGAAGGGAGGTTGTAGCCAAGTGGAGATTGGTCTCTTCTCCCAGGCAACCAGCAACAGAACAAGGGGACACAGTCTCAAGTCATGCTGGGAGAAGTATAGGTTGGATGTTAGGAGGAAGTTCTTCACAGAGAGAGTGATTTGCCATTGGAATGGGCTGCCCAGGGAGGTGGTGGAGTCGCCGTCCCTGAGGGTGTTCAGGAAAAGACTGGATGAGGCACTTAGTGCCATGGTCTAGTTGACTGGATAGGGCTGGGTGCTGGGTTGGACTGGATGATCGTGGAGGTCTCGTCCAACCTGATTGATTTTATGATTCTATGATTTTCAGATGTGCGGTTCTGTGACCTGTTTTATGCTTCTCTATTTTTCTAACATCCTTCAAAATCCATTGTTTTCTTTACATCTTCACCAGCAAATTTTTTTTATTTTTTCCAAGTTTACAGCACCTTTCTCTTACTTCATTCCCTCTTGCTGAACATTTCCTTCTTACAATTGCTTGATTAATTCATTTCTGCTCTAAACCACAACTGACATGAATTCTTTAATCCTCAGCTGGGTCCTTATCTTCTGAAAGATAAATCATTAACTCTGCTCTCTCCTGTTGAGAGGATCTATGCTAAGTTGATGTGTAACTGGTTCTTTTCCTCATTTGAATGATCTTCTGCCTTCACACTCCATCTATATTCCTATTTTATTTCCTTATTGCCTTTTCTTCCTCATTTGAGGTTTTTACATGCACCTATAACTTCAGGTGGCAGAGGTGGGGGCAATGCATAATACATGATGGTAAGTTCCTGTTCTCAGCTGGCCTGGCAGGACCATCTTCCTCTCTCTATTAACCATGAAAGGAGATAAAACCAGCAAGCCTTTGTGGGAGCCACCCACACTTCCCTCTATTTAGTGATTTTTCTTGTAGTGTGTTAAGGAACATTTTGAAGTAAGAGTCCTTCTATACAAAGCTTATTTCTCTATCTTCAGCCTCCCAGCACAACAATAATGCCTTGTGTCATTGCTGAGTAGATAAAAACAATTGCATCTTCAGGTCAAATTGCTATGGAGAGCAGAGGAGTTTATCCTTTTAAAGGTGAAGGATATTGGTAATCATGGCACTTGTACAAGATGTTCTCATGAGCAGGGAGCACTTTCTTTATATTGTATTTTTCACATAGCTATAATTTCTACAAGTAAGATTATTTTTAATATCAAAGCATTCATGACAGCTGATGGGTTTTAACCTTCCTTGGGTTTATATTTAAATTGCAGTGAGAGTAATATTTTGATTAAAATATTTGTCTTAGGCTTGAATGACAAAGCAAATATTAATAAGAGATTCAGTACCAAATGAGCTACAGAGAATGAAACAATCTTTACAAAATACATGTTTTTTCCTGCTCACTTGAACAGTGAATGAATATGGTATGTGCCTGTGAACTGCAGTTTTTTCCTAACTGTACTTTGAGTTCCTAGGAGAGTGCCAGACAGGACAAAAATCACCCATTCATTCTAGCATGTGTCAGCTTTAGTGGACTTCTGATCCATATGAAAGAACATGAGCTGATCAGTTATTTTCCTATAGAAATCAAATGCACTCATAGAATCATAGAATCATTGAATCAGTCAGGGTTGGAAGGGACCACAAGGATCATCTAGTTACAACCCCTCTGCCATAAGCAGGGACACCCTACCCTAGATCAGGCTGGCCACAGCCTCATCCAGCCTGGCCTTAAACACCTCCAGAGATGGGGTCTCAACCACCTCCCTGGGCAACCCATTCCAGGCTCTCACCATTCCCATGCTGAAGAACTTCCTCCTCACTTCCAGTGTGAATCTCCCCACCTCCAGCTTTGCTCTATTCCGCCTGGTCCTGTCACTCCCTGATATCCTAAAAAGTCCATCTCCAGCTTTTTTGTAGGCACCCTTCAGATACTGAAAGGCCACAATAAGGTCACCTCGGAGCCTCCTCTTCTCCGTGGCTCACTGACCAAAGATTGAGGCCTTGTCTATTTTGTATCCTGTCTAGAATACTATTGACAGGAAGAATCAACAGAAGACTTCAGTTACCTGAGTTTTCCTTTCCATTCATAAAAGTTACTGTTTTCTCTTCGTCAACGGTCTGGAGAGAGAGGTCAATCCAGTGTTTGTATTTAACATTAAAGATGATAGCAAATGGACAATATGACTTGCTATACGACATTTTTAGCTTCTGCCACTGCAGAGCTGTATTTCTGCCACACCAATTTCACAATGCCTGCCTTGTCTGACTTTGTATGATGGATTACTTAAAATGAAAAATTATTCATAGATAACACCTCACATCACTCCAGTGCAATCTCACATGAAGATAAATGATGGAAGTGCTCCGAGCTCAGATTTGTGGAAAGGAGAGGCTGAGGAATTCCAGAAAAAACAAAAGCCAATATGAATGAACTTTCAACAGGAAGATGAGGGTTGAAGTTTGAAATAAGATGGTACAGCATTCTGATAGATAGAACAAAGACTCATCTATGTCGTTTATATCCTGCTCTGGCAGGAGGGTTGGACTTGATGATCTCGTTGAGTCCCTTCCAACCCCTAATATCCTGTGATCTTGTGATGCCTGATCAGTGGTCACAGTATCACAGTATTACCAAGGTTGGAAGAGACCTTACAGTTTTGGAATAAAAGAAGAAGAAACATGACTACAAGACAATTTTATATGAGGAATGAGTTAAAGTAAAACTAAACATCAGATATTCAGATCCCTGACACAGACAGTATCAAGACCAATATAAGCCAGATCCTCAAGTTCTCATCTGCATTTGAGGTTTCCTTTACACCGATAGATTCAAGTAGAGATTTTCTTTGTTTGCTCCACTGAGTTTACGACATCCACATCTATAGCTATTGCCACAGAACAGAATCATAGAACTTTAGAGGTTGGAAGGGACCTTCAGAGAACACTGAGTCCAACTTCCCTGCCAAGGCAGGATCACCTAGGGTAGTTTGCACAGGAATACATCTGGGAAGGTTTTGAAAGTCTCCAGAGAAGGAGACTCTTCCACCACCAATGACTTAACTTCATGGCAAGTACTATGGAGTATATATACAAAATACAAGTACTAGGAAGTATATATACAAAATACAGCTACCTTTGTATATATATCTATATATCTATCTATATATATATATATATGTGTGTGTGTGTGTGTATGTATGTTTTTTTTTAAATAAATGTACTGAATCTCCTCTATTTATTTCCTTAGGTCTGTTATTTTGTTTAACTATTTACAAGGTAATCAGATGCAGTGTCTGGAATCAGCTGACACTCTATGAAGAACATGAATTGCAAGCTCTTGGTACATAAGGCTTTACTGAGGGGACAGATGCAGATGCTTTTACACATCAGGCTTTTCAAAATAAACAGTTAAACTAGGGAGGAAATCTTATTCTCTACTTAATTCATTTATCTCTACTTAATTCATTTACCTTCAGGTAGTAATTTTGTTTGACTTACCAAAGATTGTTTGCCTGAATGAACAGGCTTCATTTGTGATCACAGAATCACTGAATGGTTTAGGTTGGAAGGGACCTCAAAGATCATCTAGTTCCAAAGATCATCTGTTGTGGGTCTTGGCCTTACGGGCAAGAAACTGAGCCTAAGATTTTCAATGTTTCCTGTGATTTCTTCTGCTTCTCCTACTGGTTTGGGTCATCTCAGTGGTGGAAAGGACCTAACTACTAAATCTGTTTCAGTTTTCTGCAGTTTTTGCACACTTACTTTGGGCGATAGCCTAAAAGTATCTCTCAGAAATAGAGCAACAAAGTGGGACAACTGTATGATGCTGGAGTCAGGAAACTGCCCTAAAAAGCAGTCTGAGAGCTAACAGTCAGAACCAGTTCTTTCTCCAGCCACCTCTTTGTACATGGAAGTTTCCTAGACGCAGCAGCCTGCTTGTGCCTAACAGGAACTGGAATTTGGCACAGGCTTAATTTACTTACAGATACTGAGGCATCTGAATACCCCCTTGAGGGACAAGAAAAGTTCCTTGAATAGGTGCCATTACTAGCTGTGATGGGACTGTGCTTGCCTCTGCAACTCCTGGAAAGGTTTCTCTCAGTTGTAAGGAGGTGGGGAAGACTTTGAAGACATCCTGGAAGGTGAGAGGGAAAACCTTTGGTAGTCAGGAAGTAGATGCTCTGCTTCACTGTGCCATTCAGCCTTGGGGTCCCTCTGATACCATACGAAGCACCTAATCCCCATGGATCTTTCTCCACATTAAGAGAATGCCAGCTTGGTTGCCTCCTGTGACTTGGACTTTGCATGGCTTAAGGCATGTATGGAATCTGGACTGTGAGATTAGAGTAGTCTATGGCTCTGACAGAGACATGTATATAATGAGGGTTGCCAAGGGGTTACTGCACGGTAGAAGTGGGTGTGAAAGTATCATGTTCTGACTGTCCCTAGTGGGGCCATTCTGTGTCATCCAGCCTGCTCTGAACAGCATTTCTGATACATTTGGCAGTGCTCGACATTTGTCAGAGTTAGTATCATTGTCACCTGGAACTTAATTCAGTTGTGCACACATATGCCTCTAGCACCATTCCTGATGCCTTGGAGTACCCACTTGGCCTTTAGTTAACACCCTAAGAAGGGTATGGATCCCTCTCAGTTGCTACATTGCATCTGCCTCCCTTGTAGAGAAGTTTCAGTCATCCCAGGGTGTCAGAAGTGGCAATGTATTTTTGTGCGAGCAACTGAACCCAGCCCCTGGGTCTGTGTTGGCTCAGGTATGTTTGCCTTGCTTAGAATGTCTATTGTAGTAAGTACTCAGTGATATTGACTTTCCCCTTCTGGAGAGCAGGGCTCTCCAGCAGTCATGATTTAGTCTTTGGATTCAGTAGAGATGTGGGTTTGTCAAGCATCAAACTTTTTTGTGCAGCAGGTAAGGAGAGGAGTCCTTCCTAGAAATTACATCTCTTACTAGCATCACTAGCACCTAGAAATGGAAAAATTTCATCTTGTGCTTTGGACCTATCAAAATGAGTGCTGTACATGAGAACATGGGCCTCCAGATAAAATGTCACACCTCAAAAGAACATGTGAACATCCTGTGGGTCTGATGGCTTCCATGATATGACATTGTTGAGAGAACCTCATGGATCAGATGCCCAACTACACAAAACCAGCCCCTCCTACATCTCTGCAAGAGAGCCTCGAGGACAACACAGCCTGCATATCACCATGTCCTGAAGATACTCTTGGAAATTCTCCTACAAGATGTCATAAACATAGCCCATGAAGTCCATGTGATGTGTTGATATGTCAGTGTAACTGTCTGAATACGTTTTCCATACCTACAGATCAGTTTCCAGAAGAAGATGCTCTCACTTCTCTCTGAGGAAATGTGTATCTTTGTCTAAAATCAAGCAAGGAAGAGGAAAAAAAAGGCGATAAGCAACCTCTTCTCATGTAGGGTCATTTCAGACATCAACCAGTGATCAGTTACCACTCTCCAGCTGGAGTATTTGTGAGCTGACCATGTTTCAGCCTTAGATTTTACAACTGTAAGAAATTAAAAGGTAACATTCCTACACAAGTTTTGCTTCTAAGCAAGTAAGTTTCGTAATAAAAACCCTGACAGTTGAAAATTTTGCATAGGGAACCAGCGTAACATCTAACTCTAGTTAAAATGTAAAGCTAAGAGGAAAGTTTGTTATACTTGGATTTTATAATATGCTGGACTAAGCAGGATTTTGACTGACATCTTCTCAAGGAGAGAATCTTACCATCCTTGTATTGTGAAAATACGTTAGCGGTATCGCATAGTAAGTGCTATATATGCCAATATGCAGCAGAACTGGTTCAGATTTTTTTTTAAGCTACTTGAAAATAGGTGATGTAAAGACAGCCTCAGCTTTTCTTTCTATAATGGATTTAAGAAAATATTATAAACATCAGATAAACATATTTCCAGTGTCTACATTCATTAAACTATAATAACTTTTGGGTTGTTCCTGAAACTTTTTTTTTTGTTGTTGTTCTGAATTTCAGGCTAACAACTTTGTAATTTGTTTTGTCATGCAAGCCTTATCTTCGTTCTCTTTTGTTGTCACTCTTTGGAAACTTTGCACTTCAGGTATGTCCAATAACATATCTGAGACATAATTAGAAGAACAGAATTCAGCACACTATTCATGCTAGAGACCTACTACTATTCAGTATGATGTATTTTGTAATACATATAGAATCATAGAATGGTTTAGGTTGGAAGGGACCTCAAGGATCATCCAGCTCCAACCCCCTGCCACAGGCAGGGACACCTCCCACTAGAGCAGGCCGCCCAAGGCCTCATCCAGCCTGGCTTTAAACACCTCCAGGGAGGAAGCATCCACAACCTCCCTGATTTTTTTAAATTTTTTTTTTCTAAAAGTTAGCTATCATTTTCTCGTCATAACCAAGTTGAGACAACAGCATTGCATTGTCCTTCTCTTGTACCCTACCAGAAGTTTTGCCGTCTGCACATTTCCTTGCAAAATCCATCATCTTAAGTCACAAAATGTGATGGTTTTCAAGCTCAGGTACGTACTTAAAGGTGGGACAAGAGACATTTTATGACACAGACACAATGCAATGTCCATCTCCCCATTTTATCTGTAATCCTCAAAATAATTCGGCGGAGATGGTCAGCTTCTCCTCCAGTCTTGGTTAAAGTATGTAAAAATAACATCAGAAGTCACATAGTACTGGGCCTGACCCTGCAACTGGACCTGCTTAAATCAGAGCTGCAGGAAAGCAAGCAGGTATTATTCAATCCAACTTTAACATGCTTAGGACTTTGTGAAATGTTGGGTTAGTACATCTTTCATTTAAGTCACAACTTTTCTTGGGCAAACAAAACCTCTCAAGGCAATATACTCAGTCCCACTAGCATTTCCACAAGACTGTGGAACACGTGCTTGCACTGAGCCAAGTATACCAGGTGCTATGTTAAACAGGAGAGAATGGGGGAAGAAGGGAGGTCTGTGCCTCAAGCCTAGTCTCTCTCAACCCAAGCAGGACACTACTCCCAACTCCAGATCTTTTACCTGATTGCCAGAAAACATACAGCAT
This sequence comes from Tricholaema leucomelas, assembly GCA_013400475.1. Taxonomy (NCBI): domain Eukaryota; kingdom Metazoa; phylum Chordata; class Aves; order Piciformes; family Lybiidae; genus Tricholaema lacrymosa; species Tricholaema leucomelas. The sequence goes on along the minus strand of WAAF01011119.1, from coordinate 231,014 downwards.
TATAGACTATGCATAAAGGTCTCTGCAAACAGAGCACCTCTCCTTGTCCATATTTTTCAGTCTTCTCTTACAGAGCCGTCCTTTTAACTTTACACAGGCAACCTGGGCTTTTCCCAGTACTGTGCTTTGCAATATGACAGACTGACAGACCTTTCTATTCATCACCCAAGTGGCACCACTCTAATACATAGGTTCTGTAGTACAACATAATTAAGGTATGCATTGTTGATGTGTCCCTGCAAGAAAAAACAGCAGCAAAAACATATTTTTGTCATCACAATCAATCTGAATATGAAGGCATCTGTGGATATTAGTTTTATCTAGGATCTTATGAGACCAGCAATCTTTTAATTAACTATCTGATGTAGTTATTTTTCCCATTCATTAAAGGCTTCTCTGATTTCCTACCAACATTTCTCTATTCACTTTTCTCATCAATCTCTCTCCACATAATCTGTTTTTATTTTACTTTCCCTGAATTATCCCAGTATTTCCTCTGTTCATTTAAACTTAGCTCTGTTCAATGTTTCTTCTCTTTTCCTTTGTCTTTCTTCTATGAAGTCTTAATTGCTGTTTCCTCAAAACTATGCCCTTCCATTCCCAAGTGCTACAACCTAGCCATTTCCAAAATTCTTCCTTTATCTGTCCTTAACCTATGAAGTCTTAATTGCTGTTTCCTCAAAACTATGCCCTTCCATTCCCAAGTGCTACAACCTAGCCATTTCCAGTATTCTTCCTTGTGAAACATTTGGAAATTAAGTCATTCTGCATTTGAGGGCTTCCAGCTGTGAACACTTTCTTTGCTTTCTCAAGCACTTAAAAACTACCTAGAAGACTCTGTTGGGCTCACAGATCATTGCAATACACAACCTATTCTATGACTAACTGTGAGAACCAAAAAAAAGGAGTTAGCTAAACATGATGAATGACGTATCTTTGAAGGGCATCCCTGTGTATCCTTGACGCAGTAAGATTGAGGATAGAAACATAGTAAATTGGTATTCTCCCCTTGGGTAACATTTGCATGGAAGTGACATAATTTAGAACAAAAAACTGAAAGAGGTCTGTGTTAAAATAGCTAACATCTCTCTATTACCTCACTGTTATCCAGTAAGAATGTTGGGAACAATATTTTATCCAATCACTGTATTCTATAACTTGTAAACTACCACAACTTGTAGAATGGCATATAAAAGACTGTGGATATAGCAATAAATGGCTTTTGGGCTTTTTGCCCTTGACTTCCAGCTTCAGCTGTGTCTGTTGTGTCGCTATTTTGTCCGTCACCAATAAATATATACAGCGACAACTAACATAAATGTCACAGTTTTGAGGAACATTGCCTTTCAGTGAAGTACTGAGTGGCAGAGATGGCAGCCTGTGCATGCAAGTCCATGGCACAACCTGGAGACAGCAAGCAATTTCATGCCTTTACCACCAAACCAGCTTGCTCCTGTAGTTTTTAATACCGAGTCATGATTACCAGTCACAGAGGAGTACAAATGATTCAGAGGTTTATTAATGAAGCACTTTGACATGGTTGAAGGCTATACTAATCAGGTTCAGAGATACAGCCAGAAGATTCACGAATCCTCTTGTTTCCTTTTGTGTGTTTGTAATTGCTGCTACAACTATAATTAATGTAACTCTCTGGTGACATTTAAAAAAATTATTCATACACATTTGATATGTACTAGCTTCTTTTTAAATGGAAGATACAGAGGAAAATCTTAAAAGGCACAGATCTGTACTGGAAGCACTGCTGAAGACACTGCATTCAAGGAGTTGGTGATCTTGGAGTGGCCACATCTGCTCTGTTAAGGCACATACTTAGGTCTAGGTAAACTGCAACTCATAATAGAGCTTTGGGAAAGGCAAAATCTATATGGATCAAGATGTGCTATGTGTTGAGCCTGACCAAGAGAATGCTGGTTGTTCACAAGAAAGTGGACCATGGTTAACCTGAGTAGGCACAAATCAGTTCTGTGCTGGGCTGTACATCCTTCGTGCCCTCCGAGCACGTGGTGCTGCACATCCCCTGGGCAGCAGGGTGAGCTCAGCCAGCTTGTTGGGTCACAGGAGCCTGCAAGCAGCTCCCACTCAGTACTGGCGATCACAACACCTGCTTGGTCTTGACTTCATCTAAAAGGGTAGCAAGAAGTTCTCTTGTGAGCATCCTTTAGGCATAGTGTTATTTTCCTGTATACAGTACAATTCTTGTACTACAAAATATCTTGAATAATCAAGACATGAGAGCTTCTCTACAGAGACAGGATCTGCTCTGTGCAGTGTGGTGAGGGAAAATCCAGTAAATGAGTACCCATCATCTGAAGAGGCATAACATTTGCTCACTATCTATATTCCTCTTCCTGTTTTGCCTCATTAAAGCAGCTACCTTATTATATCTTTTGTTGTTAACCTTTTCATACTGAGATCCAGTAATAGCCCTGAATTGACTCGCCCTCTCTCCACCTTCCCCAGGACAACCTCCCCATCAATACTCTTGCTGTATTCACAGTGTCCAAAGTCACCAAGGCTCTTAAACAAGCACTAAACTGATTTTTAAAGGCAGTTAAAGAATGAAAGCCAGCAGGAAAAAAAAAAAAAATTAGGCGAGTAAAGCATCTCCCAGCAGGACCTCTTTGAATTATGTATTGATTTCTGTGGTCACTGTCTATAAAAGTGTTTTCATTCATATAGCTTAGGAACAGGAGGCAAAGCAACAGAAGAGAGGAAATAAAATTCATGGTATGTTTCTTGCTAAAATACTACCTTAAGCTTGCAAAACTGCCACTCTGAGACTTCCGATCCCTAGGCAAAATATGTGGTGTGTCATCTATAAGCTCAGAGTAAAACTTAGATTTCTCAGGCAGAAAGTCAGATAATTATAAGATTAAATCATGGGAGCATAAGTCAGGATTCTCATACAGGTGAATTTGCTGACAAACTTTAATTAAACATTGATTAGGTATAGATTCAAGAAGAGAGGTATTTTTATCTTTCCTAGCCACCTCTCCAACTCTTTGCTGTCTAACAGTTTTTTTAACCTACCAGCTAGTTTCAATCAAATATGAAAGACTGCCTGAGGTCTTAAATATATCAGGCACGAGGCAATTCAGTGGCTGGGTAGAAAAGAGTCTCAGCTGAGCAGTGCGATGAAAGGAAAGGTAGTGATTTCTCAGACTCATCAATCCCCAGGAGAAGCTGTCCTATCTGGTGATAAGACAAGAGGATAGGGACTCAAGTTGCCCTAGCAGAGATTTAGGTGGGACATGAGAAGAAAATTCTTCACTGAAAAGGTTCTCACATACTGGACCAGGCTGACAAAAGAGGTGATTGAATCCTCATTGCTGAAGGTGTTTAAAAGAGGCAGAGGTGTGGTGCTGAGAGACATGGTTTAGCACCAGCCTCGGTAAAGTAAGAATGGTTGGACTTGATGACCTTCAACCAAAATGTTTCTGTCTTTCTGTGATTTTTACAAGTACAGAATTGTCCACCCACACGGGACCCCCATTTCTGTGCCCTCTCAGTTAACCTGTAACATGGCCTAAATGTGACATTTTATATCCCTTTTCTTTTGTAGTTTGGCTTTCTGAAGGTGAAAGGAACTCACACAATTGTTCTGCCTAGCTGATTGCGTGTCCAGATGTCTCTCACATGCCCCCCAAAAATGTTTGGGTTCTTTTTTTTTTTCAGTAAAACCTGAAAAAAAAATAAGTCTGTGGTAAACTATGTGAAAATTGGTGGTTCTGGAAGAACCAATTAATGATCCCACTGAGAGAAGCTCTGGCAAAACGCAGGTGCAATACACCAGTTTTGGCGATAGCCTAAATGCCAGCCTGCACACAGAGAGCTATTGTAGTGCTTCCACTGGCAAATGTGCATTGCAGGTTAAAATGCTGGGCATACTGGGAGAAAGCAGATTAGGGGACAAAGGATATAGTCAATCAGTTGGTTACTTTTTACAAACAACTTGCTTCAGAAGCTGTTTCTTGTTTTGGTTTCACTGGGACAGAATCCTAGCCCAGCCACGGGCTGCAGGCCTTTAGTAGGTTTTGAGTCATCCACAGTCAGACTGCTCTGCCCTTGCTGAGCATAACTTTATGTAATACTGTATATTGGCATTGGTATCAGTTTTGTTCTTCCATTAAATTCCTTTTGATTTCAGCTCATAGGGCTTCTCTCCTTTTCCTGATTCCCCTTCTCTGCTGGAAAGGGGTCATCAGGTGACAAAGCAACTATAGTTTAGACCCAGATATGGGCTTATAATTTTCATGTCAGTCTCTTCATGTTAGCTATTCTGGAGGAAAAGAGCAAAATGCTTCCTGGCACCAAGAGAAAGTTAGTAGAGCATATTTGCAGGCAGCAACTTCATTGTACTAGCAAAAGCTTTAACCAAAATGACTGAAGTGTTTATGAATTTTTTAATTCATGCAAACCTGAGTAGTTTAATTACACATGAAAAAGGATTGCATAACCTCTGTTGAGATGTTGCATCTCTGGGAGACGCTGAATATTTCATCTCAGCCTAAGGATGCTGGAGTGGTCCATTAGTCAAAAAAGCCCTTGAGGATGTGTCAAAGTGGTGTGTGAGAGTGTCTCTATATATGTTAAATAAGGAATACATGCATACCTACACATATATATGTGTGTATATTTAGGGGAAGAGAGGAAATAAGTACAAGCAATGTAATGTTGTGAGGAGTAGGTTGCATCTTCCTGAAAGGAAGCAGGTATTTATGGAGAAAGATACAATCAGCTTTCATTATAAAATCTCGTTTCAGTAGCATAATTTTTACTTGAAGCATTGTTTTGCCTTGAGTCTTCCCTTTGATTTCCTTTGAAGAGAGGCAAGAATGCTTATGTAAGGTCTGAATAACATTCATAAACTTTTATCTGAGTATCAGGATGTCAAACAATACCCTGTTTGTAATATTTGGCATTTGCCTAAGATGTCTTTGTTTTTAAGCAATCAGCTTGCTGCTGAACGTTTGTACTCCTTGTGGCTATTTGAAGAAAATGAGATTTAATTTAGCAAGGTATTTATTGTTAATTTGTTAGATAATTTGTTCTCCACTGGCATAAAGAGACTACGTTCATTCAGTTGTTTATTTTGCCCCTGGTTCCAGTAGAAGTATGTTATAAAACATAAGAATCCTGCTAATTTCAGTTCAGAGACAGCATATACTGCATTTCCTGAAGCTCACAATTACAGGTTCACACTTTTCAAAGGGCTGGGATCTGAAATGACTTCAGCATCCATAGTGGGTAAATCACACAATGTTAGAATCACAGAATGTCAGGAGTTGAAAGGAACCTTGAAAGATCATCTAGTTTAAGCTCTCTGGCAGAGCAGGATCACCCATACCAGATTATACAGGAATGCACCCAGGCAGGTTTTGAATATTTCCAGACAGGGAGACTCCACAATCCCCCTGGTCAGCCTGTTCCAGTGCTCTGTGACCCTCACGGTGAAAATATTTTTCCTCATGTTTCCATGGAACTTCCTATGCCTCAGCTTCCAACCATTGCCCCTTGTGCTGTCACTGGGCATCACTGAGAAGAACAAGAGTGCCCCTCTCTTGGTAGGTACTGAAACTGCTGCTAATACATCAGTTTTCTTTGTCTGCCCTTGCCATGTTTCTTGGATTAACCCATTAGTAGTACGTAAGAGTTTAATCATTTCAAGATGTTCCATATTTAGTCCTTATAACATATAAAACTTAGCCATTATCACCTGTCATAGACTTGGAGCCAAGGTCAGCTCTGAGTTAGATAGCAGTGAGGTCCAGAAACACAAAGACAACGTTCCACTCTAGGCCCTGGTCCAGAAGATGAGGAAGACCTGTCAGGTCACAGGGATCAATGCTGTGTGGCAGAAGAGAGCAGGTAAGGAAGAACTTCAGTAAGTGCTGCTGTCACTTACAAGGTAAACTGCAGTTTGTCTCCTCTGTCTGTCCTAATAAGCCCATCTCACCTGCTGTGTATCTTCACTAAAAGACAGAGCCACCTGCAGGGTGGGAATCTGACACAAACTTCATGGTACAGGTCCATGAGCCATGTGACCAAAAAATCATTTTCATAAAAAGCCATATTAACTAAAGGTGTGTAAACATCCAGGGAAAGGGTTAAACAGCATGCCTCTGCCATTTTCCTGCGACTGTCAAGAGGTCTGACAAGCAGTCACCCTCTTCCTCTGCATGCAAACCAGACTACCATTTTGCTCTCTTCTCTTTAAGTCTGAGCTGCCCATAGTGCTCCACTTTTCATTCTGCTGTCACAAGGTAGAAGTTGTCCTGAGCTCCTCACCAGGAAGGCCCTGTGCTGACTTGTCTGCCCCATGCTTATGTGTGACATTTCCTTCAGGGCAGGTGAGAGGAATCCAGCTAACCCCATCAAGCCCATTCCCTTTGCTCTACAAGAAAGGCAAAGCCCATGCCAAGGGGAAACAGAGGCCTGGACTTTCCCCCTTAACTTGCCCCAAAGATCATCAAAACCCTGAGCCTTCAAGTTGTCTTGGGCTGTGCTGCAGATTGAAACTAAATTTAGCTGTAAGCAGAATTTTTCTAGAGTTTTCAGAGAGTTTGGGAGGGGTGGACTCCTCAGAGTTCACATTATAATAAAAATAAATTCATCTCACTCAATTGGCCTACAGAAGAAATTTATCTATTCTGAACTAGCCTATATTCTGTGGAACAAGTTACTACAACAGAATCACAGAATTAAGCAGGTCAGATAAGACCTTTGAGATCACCAAATCCAACCTACGGTGCACCTAACCTCTTCTAATTAAATAAACCATGGCACTAAGTGCCTCATCCAGTCTCCTTTTAAATACCTCCAGGGATGGTGACTCCACCACCTCCCTGGGCAGCCCATTCCAATGGCAAATCACTCTCTCTGTCAAGAACATTCTCCTAACATCCAGCATACACCTGTGCTGGTGCAGCTCGGGGCTGTGTTCTCTTGTTCTGTCACTGATTTTCTGGGTGGAGAGACCAACCCCCACCTGGCTACAACCTCCCTTCAGGTAGTTCTAGAGAGCAATGAAGTCTCCTCTGAGCCTCCTCTTCTCCAGGCTGAACAATCTCAGCTTCTCCTCATAGGGTTTGTGCTCCAGCCCCCTCACCAGCCTTGCTGCACATTCAAGCACCTCAACATCTTTCTTAAATTGAGGGGCCCAGAACTGGACACAGCACTCAAGGTATGGCCTAACCAGTGCTGAGTACAGGGGTAGAATGACTTCCCTGGTCCTGCTGGCCACACTATTCCTGATACAGACCAGGATGCCTTTGGCCTTCTTGGCCACTTGGGCACACTGCTGGTTCATGTTGAGCAGGCTGTCAACCATTACCTCCAGGTCCCTCTCTGCCTAGTTGCTCTCCAGCCACTGTCTCTCTCTCACTGCTCTGCTTGGCTTTTGGGATGTTACTTCCTCCCTCTGAACCTTGTGGCTTCTCTCTGTTTTGGATTCCATAATACACAAGATGGGAGGACAGAGTGCATGTGGTATTAGCCTTTGGGGCCCTTTGTCCTCAGGGGATAAAGAGCTGAATTAAGGTACAAGGAGATCTGTGCTGTTGTTAAGCTGTGCGTATATATACATACATAAAAATACTTCGGACATTTTTATTGACTTTTATATTCTTATATTTAGTTTCTTTCATAAATACAATTCCATTTTTGCTTCCAAGTTCTGAGTGTAGTGAAATTGCTCTTTTGGGGAGGTGCAGATTTCCAGAAAAGGTTGTTGAAGGGATCCAATCCAGCCCATAACATACCGTTTCAGATGCAAGACAGGCTTGAGTCCAAAAGGCTGTGGGCTCTTGCTGAAACATGGTGTCTATCTAACCTTGCTGTCTAGTACGACCTCAGGATTTTATTTAATATGGCAAGATGAAATAAAATTTTCATTGAACTTTGCCATGAGACTCAATCAAAGAGGCAAACTTTTCTGAGATAACCCTAGGAAATACCATCAATGTACCCATGACAGAAACTCTCAATTCCCTTCTCCCTCTTGGTAAGGAGTTGGGATTCGTAGCTGCCATCTAGCCACACTGAATATCTTCTCAGTAACAGCTACATTTCACTTGCCTTCAAGGGTTCATCCCCTGTGATCTCACAGAGAGTTGTCCTAATATAATAGCTTATCATCACCAAAGAAGAGAAGATTTTCTGCTCTGTCCTGTTCTCTTCCCACAATAACCCCAAAATTTATTAAAAAAAATGTTTTGACTTGTTCTTGTATAGCAAATGAAATTCATTTCCAAAAGCTCTGCAGGAGTACACATTCGGGAGAATGCAGCAAGGCAGAGTGAAAAGGAAGCAAGACCTCTCAGCTGGCAGTGGTGAATCTCAAATATGTTCGTTCCATCCTGTGAAAACTACATTATGTGTGTAGAGCAATGAATGGCTTCTAGCCTAGTGACTTTAAAATGGATTTTACCTAACTGCAGTCCAAGGCAATTTAACTCGCTATGTTAATTTAAAGAGCTTACTGCAAAGACACACTTACAGAGATTGCTCTAGGTGCAGTACATTAACAGTTCAGGGCTGCTTTGTCAGTGCCTAAACACATCCACATGAGGAATACTCTCTAAATCTCATTTCTGCAGAATGGAGACTTTTGACACTTATTTTTACCCTTGAAAGAATAGCTTTATCCATCCTGTTTATCACCTGGAAGATATAATTTCACTCAATGGATTTTACCTGCTCCTAAAACTACCTCTAGGCATATTTCTATGAGAGATACCTCATCTTTGCTTCGGTCACTGTCCTCTTTCCCCCAATCCTTTTCTTTAATGCTGTTTAATCAGACAGTTAGGCAAATTACAGCACAGATGATACTCCATCAGCCAGAAGGAAGAAAGGAATTACAGAGGCTGGTCCAGACACATGCCAGTATCTAATTAATTGACATCTTGTGAAATCTGTGAGATTTTGGTGGAATGGGGGTAGGGAGTACAAGAAGGGAGGGCACTAATAATGGTGATAATTTTTCCCAATAGTCTCCAAAGGAAGTGGTTGTTGCCCCACTCTTTAAGTACTTTGAAAATTATCATGGGTAGATCGCTGTTCTATCTCTAAGCATTTTTCATCTCTACTTTCTAAAATGATGCCAGGAAACACTTCAAAGTTAATTAGAGAATATTTGTAAAGTGCTTTGAATATTCAAGTGCTGTGTAAGTACTAAGGTATTATTAACTACGATCCAAATGAATTAGGAAGTTTAGATTCCAACAGCATCAAGCAGGCAGTGGTGCCAGGCTGGCTTAGAGAATAAGGGAGATGGATGGAGAGAAAAGAGCTTCAGAGATGTACTGAAAATTCGCCTGAGACAGGTAAGTAGGACCATGAGGAGCTGGCTATCCTAGACATGCTAGACCAGCAGTTTCCAGAATGGTTCGCAGCTGTGGTTCTCCTTTGCTACAGATTTCTAAGCAGTAATCACTGCGGCATAAAATTAGTAGTTACCAGCTCCTAGATGGGGGAAATAACCATCAGCTTCCTCTTTACCATACTCTTCCAGTCCCTTTTCAGATCGAGGATGAAGAAGTTAGGTCTTTTGATGCTTGACCATTTTCATTTTGACTCCAGTATACTTCTCACATTCCCATCCCAAAGTAAACAGCTCCTCTTGGGGCTCCTCCTGAGTTGAGCTTTCCAGATTTTGTTGTCTCACCTGTCTATGAGCACAAGACTAAGGTGATGAGAATTCTGTGATGATTTTGATGTTTGTTTTGTTTGGGGTTTGTTTTTTTTTTTTTGTAAATTCCCATCACCATATGGCTAAATCTCAGCTATATGCATGGAAGAATCTGTAAGTCTTCTGACTAGGTACACTTCCAGAATTATTCCTTCACAGTAGTTCAGCTAGGGTGGGCTAAATAAACTTGAGGGAGCAGAACATGAGGCCAGAGACAAAGCTTTTTCTTATAGCAATCTGCTGCTCTATTAGATATTCACTGTTTCCAAAACATCTGGTTCCTTTGAAATCCCTCCAGCCTGCTATGATCTGGACCAGACATCTGTGAACTACAACATAAAATGCTGAAAAACAGTTGATTTCTGTAATTTCTTGTATCCCCTGAGAGACAAAGAAGCCATTTTGCTTACTTTTACTCTTAAAGAGAATCATAACGACCCTCATGGGATGGATTCTACATTCACATAGAGTACACTGAAAATTGTGACTGGTAGCTACCAGCAGCCTGCACAAGTGTGTCTCTCTGTGTGCACAGTGGTCTTAAGATCCATGGGAGCTTTGATTGCTTAGTTTTTGGTTTTGTTTGTTTGTTTTAATTGGGTCTTTTATATTCAATTAACATAAATTTAGGTACCAAATAGAAGTACTTAGAAATCCATTTTAGTCTATGGCATGTCATTTTCTAGACTTTCTTACCCTCTGGCATTGCCGTCAGTAATTTTGGTAAAATTCAAGTGAGAAGAAAGAGATCCTAAGGTAAATAAATAAATAAATAAATGAAAAGAAGCTTCTCCTAAAGCACATTAAATTAGAGGCCAGCATATATTTTATGTAAAGAATGAGACCAGGTGAATGTGATGAGGACTCTGAACACTGCTAATATCAGGACAATTACAAATGGTTTTACTGGTACATGAAATTGCCTAGTCTCTTGTAGGTGGTGAGCATTGCCAAAATCATCATGGTTAATTTTAAGAGCCAAGAATATTGACTATTACATATGCCAGAGGAAAGGAATTATACCTGAGGTCTGAGGGATAAGAAACATGCATTTAACATCTATTAATTAATTGTACCTTTTTTTTTGCCCTAGAGAGAAGGTAAGCAGAATGCACACACTGATCCCTGGCAGACCATGAAGCATCACGCCTGTATGTGGCAAACTGAACAGTTGCCACACACTCATGCTTCAGCTTCAACCTGAGGGTGACAGAGCACTGGAAGAGGCTGTCCAGAGAGGTTGTGAAGTCTCCTTCACTATAGACATTCAAAACCTGCCTGCTTTTGTGTTTCTCTATGACCTACTCTAGCTGGTCCTGCTCTAGCAGGAGGTTGGACTAGACAACTTACAACTCCCTTACAACTACTAATATTCTGTGATTCTATGATTCTGCGAAGCCATGAAGCTCAAAGGTTGAAATCTGTGTGTGTTTATACAAGAAGATTGTGGGGTTTTGTTTCTGCAATGCAGTTGGTTAGAGCCTTGCTTTTCTTCCTGAGCTGCTCTGACCCTCTGCTCTTTTCACTGCTCCAGGTGATGAGCCCTGGATATTTTAACTGTCCGGTAGTGCTTCATTCAGATCTTTTAATACTGTTCACAGATAGAAAGGTTCCCTGGGTGGTGAATCACCTCAGCTCCAGGAGGACTTCAAAGGGAGAAATACCATGGGAAGTGCTGGGATTATAGCTATTGCTCTTGCTGGCAGGAAAGGAAAAAATCCCATCCCAGTCATAGAGCAGACTTCAGAACACACAAGGTTGGAAGATCCACAATGGGACGCATTGGGGAAACAAATTAATTTTAAAGCTAGCACAAAATGAATAGAGTAACTCTTGATTTTATCAAATGGTAAATAGCAGCAGTTCTTTTTACCTCCACTTCTAAATGGCAGTGAATGGGGGAGCCTACATGACATGGCAAGGAGTAACTTCTACACCGTTTGGGTATGGCTGTTGTGATTTAACTACTTTCTCTCCCACAGCACACTGCTTAAGCCTAAGAACATTTAGGGTTTGGTGTTGGATGTCTAAGAATACTAACATAACAGTAGCTCAAGTTGCCAGCCAGAATCCTATCAGAACAAACTGTGTCACCTGGTTCACAACTTGAAAGTGTCAAAACAAAAGGGTTTACCTCAACAGGATGTTGTTTGGGAAAGGTATTGTTATGGAGGCAGGGAATTAATGTGGCCGACTCAGGAATTTATATAAAAATAGAGTTATTTTATGTTCCCAAAAACCACCCCCAAAACTAGATACAGAAATTAATTTAGTTTTAATTAGCAGGTTCCGTTGGTTGAATAGATCTACACGGATACCACAGGTGGACTTGGCTATTTTGGAAGTCAGAAGCTGGAAAAAGCTTGAGCTATTAAATATATAGCGTCTCCACTGTCAAGATAAGGCTGAGCCAAAGTTACTCACAGATGAGTCAGGCTGGCTTGAATGGAAGGACGGTCCAGACGCTTGTCCCTTCGGGTCTTTCAGAAGCCTCCGAGGGTCGTTAAGAGCTATAAAGCTGCGTAAAGGGTACTTAAGGTGAAGCCATCCAAAGCGGAGGCAGCCCTGTCCCTCAGGAGCTTGTCTTTCCCAGCATCAGGGGCTCCTTCTGCAGAAGCTATCGAGGCGGGGGGGAGAACTTCAAGGCAGGAACGAACTCCAAGGCAGGAAGTCTCCCCCCCCATATTTATACCCTCCCTAGACAAGAGCTGAGTTAGCACTTCCTAGGCATGAAGACCACAGCCAATCCCCAGCCGATTGCAGCGCGGGCCCTGCACGGGGCACCCCTCGTGCCGGAAGGGTCCCTTGCTCCCCCCGCTTCACGCCTGCAGGGCAGGGGGGGAACAGGTCTTTTCGCGCCTTTTCCTCTCCCATTCAAACCACAGAGGGAGAGGAATTTTGGGGTATACAGGACACTCCAGGACAGGTATGCAGGGAGAAGGCAGCTGGCAAACCTACTCTAGCACCAGCTTAGGAAATCCGAGACTATGAAGTCTGTGGGAATGCTGTTCTCACCCCCTGACAAAACAGCAAGCATTCCTCTTCTTCAGTCCTGTTGTAAACTGCTGTTAAATCACCAGGTACCACCCATCGCCATGCTTATTCTCACTGAAACGTAGGCCCCAAATATCAAGAAGCTCTGCCACTCATCGCTGATGAATGGACACGTAGGGGCTCCATTACTTTTATGGGTAACTCTGGTGTCTGTTGCAACTCTGCAACAGATAGTTAACTGGACAAAACAATTAGGTCTTAGGCATCCCATTGGTGTAATGTGGGAGGAAAAAACAAACCAAACAAAACAAATATTGAGTTTATTATTTATTAGGTTTAAGGAAGGAAGTTATCAATTATAAAGGCATGTTTTCCAGTTTTTGTGTTCTATCTGTAAAGTATTTTGAGCATCTAATCGAATCAAAGAATCAAAGAGAATCTAGCAGATCTTCCATGCGAAGATCTACTAATTCATTTATTACCAACTAGTTTTGTTAGAACAAATGCCTTTCTTCTAATACAAAGAGCTAATTGTCATGACTTCACAATAATGAAGTAATGCATTTTCATTACTACACGACTTTTAAGGTGTAATTTTTAACATAAACGATGACTATTCAATGCATAGAATTAAGAGCACACCACTAGATAGCTATAGAACTATCTGACAATACAGGACAACTTAGAGCAATGGATGATGATTCAACTGTGTTTACATAGAGCAATAGTCACATCTAGTGGCCATAAACTGTTATATCTATTTATTTACATATATATTGAATGGTTAAGTTGAAAAGTTTTCTTAATATTGTATACTAGATGCTAGCATTTTTTAACTTACATTGTATGCATCTTAATAAAATTTGAAATACCCATGTAAAGAAGACACATATATGTCTGTACAAATACATGCTTTATAATTCTGAGCTCTGCTAGAGCAAAACTAGCACTACTAACACTAACAAAGGGAAGAAGAAGACATTGACATTATTTTTTTGAATACTCTATAGGTAAATAAAACCTTTTGGTTTTGTCAGTGGCTAATGTCACTTATGAATGCAGTCAAATGTAACATGTAAAATGGTTAATATAGCCAGAATTATCAAGGATTTGAAGGGTTTATAGTCTTGAAAGCTGCAGGATCATCCTGAAGCTTGCCATATGTATGACAGCAAGCAGACATGTACAATGTCTGTTTGGTTTTTTTTAAACTAATCCTTCAGGGAACATTAGAACATATGGGCAAAAACCTTTCCTCTCTTGGCTAGCCTAGATAAGCTGCTTGTTTTGTGGCAGAGACATCTGCCTGGGAAAGAAAGCAAAACCTTCCCAGAGATTAAATGGGAGCTCCAAAGCTACCACTCTGAAGGACTTCACAGAAGCTGTAAGTATCTTCCTGGCTTCCCCAGCAGAGCCACTTACCTCAACACCTGACCTTCCTAACTGCTCTATGCTGAGCTACTGGCACCTTGATTTCCAATGAGGCCTGATTAGAGGCATCCAGCCCTTGAGTTCCCCCAACAAAACAGAGGGCACTGTGTGTGGAAGAGATAACTGCTCCCCAGCCCAGTCCTGTGTTGAACGAACTGATGCTTCATCCAATGCTGATCTTCCCCTATGGCCTCTCTTCAAGCGATGACAAAGGCAGGAGGGTGCTCCGCATGACCCAATGACAGAGTCCTACAAATGGGCAAGAAACAAGCTGAAAGAACTGACAAATCAATCATCCCAGATAGTGACAGGAGTAAGTCCAGCCAGACAAATGCAACCTGGATGTAGTGCACCCTGCACACCATACAGAGCAATCCTGCATGGTCAGGTCTCCTTCATAAGCCTGCATAGGCATGCAACATTCAATGTCTTTCCACCATCATGAGTTTCATTCTTTTGATCTGCACGATACTCTTTGAGATCCCTTCTCCAAATTTCCTCTGCCTTATAATGAATTGATCAATGAGTGAAGAACCTAAGTATGTGTAAGCTTCCTGGGGGGGTTGACGAGTGGAATTTGGATAACACATCCAGAGTGGGTGTTCTTGCTGCAAGACTGCTGATACAAACCAGCTACATTACAGAGAGAAAGACATCGAGCTTTTCTGGGAGATAGAAATAAGCCACAGAACAAGCAGCGGACAATCAAACTCCTTCTGTTATTCCCAGAAACTCTGTGTCACTCTCTAAGTTTGAGGGCATTATGTTTTCTGGTACACAAAACAAATTCAGAGGAAGCAGGTCATTCCTGGGTCAGGCATGCTTTCTATGTCAAATGCAAACAGAAAAGTTCTGAAGCACAGAGTTTCAATTTGTAAGAACAATGTAACAATAAAATGAGACTTGCCAGAGTGCATTCGCAGCATTGGCAAGATGAAAGGTCACACTTAGTCTTGTCTAGTTTACTCTTTTCATCTAGCTTCATTCTAAGAGCACACATAGCAGTTGCAGTTATCTTCAGTAGTAAATATAGCAGTAGTTCAGCTCTTCTTTTAATTAATTAATGAGAATGACTGTTACATTTAACCTTGCACTGAATTTGACAAAGACAATTAAAAGGTTTTTCCCAGCATTGGTACAGCATGTTGCACCCATACAAGAAGCAACAACTGCAGGTATTTAAGTGCTGGAACACTTGCTGAAACCTTTTGCATTTACTTGTTCTGCAACATGAGACCACATTGAAGAAAGAAGCCACGTGGGAGAAACAAACACTGTATATAGGGAGACCCAGTTCTTGCTGTCTCATTTGTAATTGCTTCCTTCTTTCCATTTGAAGGCATAGCACTACGTTCATGATAAAGACACAATAGACAGAGCACAATCAAACATGTCATGTATGAGTTAACTCATGGATCACCAGAGCTGTC
Source organism: Tricholaema leucomelas (assembly GCA_013400475.1). Taxonomy (NCBI): domain Eukaryota; kingdom Metazoa; phylum Chordata; class Aves; order Piciformes; family Lybiidae; genus Tricholaema lacrymosa; species Tricholaema leucomelas. The sequence goes on along the minus strand of WAAF01011119.1, from coordinate 215,447 downwards.
CAAGGCTCCTGAGCTTTGCACAGAGCCTTTGGTTGAACTCTATTGTTTTGAGGTCATATTTAAAAGCCCATTTTAAAAGTTATCACATATGACTGGCATTAGTTTCAACCACGCACAGAAAAAGAAAACTACTTCATTTTTAATGGATGTCCATATCTTTTTCTTCTGATTTTACAAACAGTGGAGAGATTGTTCTCAGTTGGATTATAAAGTGATGCCTTGGTTTCATATGCTGTTTTTTTTTTCATTTAAGCCTTCAGACTTTGTCCTTTAGTACAAGCTGTGAAACTGTAAGTAATGTTGTACTCTGAACCATGGGGGCCAACATTAAGTTAACCCTGGCCTATCTCAAATTCAGGATATTTGTTATCACACCATTTAGAAACAGGAACAACTTGCAGTCCTGAGTGCTTGCTGCCCTCAAGAGGAGAACTTGAACAAATATCCAATTATTTAAAATATTAAAAGCAATGACTGAGGAGTGTTGGTTTTGTGTTTCTCAAAACAAAACCACATTCCAGCCATTATATCTCCACCTCAATATGCCTTTAAAGACTTTGCAGAGTCTGAAAGACTTAAAGTCATTGGTATTTTGCAAATGGACAAAAAACCCCCCACCACAAATACTGGATAGCTGTAACCCCATCATTGCCAAAATAGTTTCAAGTGGAGATTAAATATGTATTTGGAAAAACAGATCCATGTATGGTTACTAAATAGCAAGCCTCATGAAGTTCAGAAAGTCCCATGAGCTGAAAATAATAGATGTTTAGGAGATTACTCACAAATGTAGAATCATAGAATGTTTTGTGTATCATAGAATGTTTTGTGTTAGAAGGTGTAATGGTTTGAATCAGGACAAAATAGGTCACACTAAACCAGTACATTAACCTGGTTCTTTTCCCCTGCACAGAAGTGAGGAGAAAGTAATATTCAAAAATTGGAAATTGAGACATACACACGAAAAAAAAAGAGAGATAAGAACAGTTTACTGATTAAAGCCAGATAAACACAGTACATAATGCATAATTACTTTAGCCTATTTGCAGGAAAAGCACAGTGCAAAGCAGCAGCAAGCAGAAGCAAGCGAGCCAAAAGCTCAAGCCAGTAAACTATATTCCTCTTTGTCCCACTGCCATCACAGTGGAAAAAAAAACAATACCCAAAAACCCAGAATCCGGAAGCAGCAACCAGCACAAGAAGCCTCCCATGCTGCAATCTGAACTTCAAGACCCATAAGCTTTGGTCCATTTAGCACTTTCATTTTTGCAGCTGGCATGATTGCAGCATGGTATGAATAACAGCAGCAGGTTCAATTCAGTCTGTGACAAAAGGGAACGTTGAAGGACATACTTAACACCTTCTTTGCCTCAGTTTCCAATAGTGGGACAGGTTGTCTCTGCCAACCTGGTTGATTCTATGATTCTATGACATCTAGTCCAAGATCTCTGCAGTGAGTAGGATTATCTTTAACTAGATCAGGACTCTCTGGTGAGATCTCATCTGGAGCACTGCATCCAGTTCTGGAGCCCCCATTACAAGAAGGATGTGTACGTGTTGGAGTGTGTCCAGAGAAGGGCCACAAGGATGATCAGAGGACTGGAGCACCTCTCCTATGAGGACAGACTGAAAGAGTTGGGGCTGTTCAGTCTGGAGAAGAAGAGGCTCTGAGGTGACCTTCTTGTGGCCTTCCAGTATCTGAAGGGGGCCTACAAAACTGCTGGGGAGGGACTTTTCAGGATATCAGGGAGTGACAAGACTAGGAGGAATGGAATGAAGCTGGAGATGGGTAGGTTCAGGCTGGACGTGAGGAGGAAGTTTTTGAGCATGAGAGTGGTGAGAGCCTGGAATGGGTTGCCCAGGGAGGTGGTTGAGGCTCCATCCCTGGAGGTGTTTAGGTCCAGGCTGGATGGGGCTCTGGGCGGCCTGCTCTAAGGTAGGGTGTCCCTGCCCATGTGCAACTGCTTAGAGAAAGAAGGTGATACCTATGTTAAACAAAATCAGTTTTAGTCATTTACGTGCTTAAGGATTCCTCTTCCATAAGCATTTTCAAAGGTTGCTTTGGGCATCTTCGTGGCTACAATCTTGCTGCCATCCTTCTGTTATAAGAGTTCAATTCTTCTTATGTGCCCTCACATTGAGCTCCCATCAGAGCTCAGGCTTTCTGGACTTGCTGTAAACAATGCATTCTTTAGTGTTCTACCTTTTGAGTGATGTTATCCATGTCCTTAATTATTGGTATATGATATTCTTCAAACTTTGATTAGGATTGTTTCTTCGAGTGCTATTACAAACATTTGTTTCCATCTGTAATTCATTTTACTCATCTTTGCATTTCTGTGACAAATCTCTGCATGTTATACAAGGCCAAGTCTGGGAAAATAACTCAACTCACTTTCAAGCTTCAGAGAAGTCTGAAAAATTGATCTGCATGCTCAGCTCAAGAAATAATGAGTATGTATTTATATTTAGCTATTTCTTTGCTCATTTCTGCAGCAATACACAGTTATCATAACACAAACCCAACTGCCATTACTAGTCCATGTATGCTTACTATTACAACACTGGACATCTCAGTTCCCAGGGAGTAATAAATCAGATAAAACCATCTCAAGTCAGCTGCTCTTCTCAAAGTTCTTTTTGGTTGTTCAGCTTTTATACTTTTATGTTTGGCTGAGTTGCTTTCATGCTTCTCCACCCATGCTGTTTCCCTAATTATGTCAGGTGTGGCTTTTTACACAACTCAAAACTCCACTGGTATAACTGGATATCTAAACCAAAGGTGAAACTCAACACTCTTTGTGCTGCTCTCCTTATAATAATAGCTGGCCATTCCTTATATTCTTCCCTGAGCTGATCATACTTGCCCATCTCCTCTGAGTCTTCTTTCACTGTAGGCATTTGGTGTCACAGGGTGTGATTATTTTTTTTTTCTTTTTATATGAAAAAAACAATGTTGAAAAACATTTGTTAGTACACTGAAGATAAAAAGTCAGTCTGGCATTTGCATTTGTGTCTCTGTTCTCAAAAAAAGATGTTTATAAAAAGCAACTCTACTAATAATTTTGCCACAGAAGGCCACTAGTTATTTGAAACCCAACTGCAGCTTTTTGCTGAGGCCAGTGTCATGTCAAATGAACCTTACATCCTTAAACTTTCAGGACTAATCAGTTCTTTGACCATTATTGCTTAAGTGTTAAAAGCAATATACAAAAAACTCTCCATATGGTTATAATTTCAGACAATTTTTAACAATTTTGTATGTGTTCATATAGCCTAAAACCATTATCTAGGCCTCAAGGGTCCATGACAGAGAACAATGAGAATTTACTGACTAATGATCTCATCATTTTATACATATACAATTATCTTCTTATTTTATATTTATCAAAGGACAAACATCTCAAACTGACCCAACCAGGTAAGTAACTTCACACAGACAAAGCTGAGGATACGTTGCCCAGGAAGGATGATCTGTTGTTGAAACTAAAAGATGGGTATGTGTTTTTCTTTCTATGAAGAAAGAGTGCCAAAGTGCTTGCTGTGTAGATCTGACACTTTTGTCCACACTGACCTGTTCTGTACTAATCAAACTAAAAAGTACTAAGATTAAACCCTTTCTTAAAATCTTTATGAAACAGATCCACCCAAAAAAAACCTTACACAGGCTTGTAAAAAAACCCTTACTCAGCCACTGTTGAAATCTCAGTACAGGGCTCGGTAAACAAAAATCTAAGTTCTGTAAATTTGGCTTCCCTGCCAAAGTGTGCTGCAGACCATGTGCAGTGGCCAGGGCTCCCTATGCAGCACCATAATCCTATGGCCCATTTTAACAAAAGAGTGCTATGCCATGAAGGACTACCTTCACTTAGCATCAGCACAAGCATGACAGAAGTGGCACAGGAACCCATCTCAGAAAAATGCTTCCAGACAGTTTTGTGGGATAGTTTTCAGCCAGATTTATTTCTTGATATGCTCCACGATTGGCCTGGAGGTCTCGTGTACCCCAGAAATTTCCTCTCCCTCTGTGGTTTGAATGGGAGAGGAAAAAGGCACGAAAAGACCTGTTCACCCCCCCCACCCTGTAGGCGTGAAGGTGGGGGGAGTAGGAGGACCCTTCCGGCACGAGGGGTGCCCCATGCCGGGCCCGCGCTGCTCTCGGCTGAGGATTGGCTGTGTGCTTTTCGTGCCTAGGAAGTGGTAACTCGGCTCTTTGTCGAAGAAAGGTATAAATATTGAGGAGTTCCCGCCTTGGGGGTTCCCGCCTCGGGGTGCTCCTGCCGTGGAGTTCGTCCCCGCTTTGGATTGTGTTTCCGCCTTGGGGTGCTCGTGCTGTGGAGTTCGTCCCCGCTTTGGATTGTGTTCCCGCCTTGGTGTGCCTGCTTGGAGTTCTTCTCCCCCCCCCCCGCCCCTCCCGCCTGGATAGCTTCCATGCAGTGAGTCTTTGAGCTCTGAAGACAAGCTCTGAAGGACTTCACCTTAAGCACCTTATTGTGTGGCTTATCGCTCTTTAATGACCCTGAAGGTTTCTGAAAAGACCACGGGACAGCCCTTTGAATCGTCCTTCTTTTCAAGCCAGTGCGCCCTGTCTTGAGTAGCTTATGGCTCAGCCTTACTTGATAGTAGGGAACGCTATATTTAATAGCTCAAGCCTTTTTCAACTCCTGACTTCAAATTAGTCAAGTTTACCTGTGGCATCCTATTGTGTAGATATTCTCAACCAACTAAGAAAGAACCTGCTAATTAAAGCTAAATTATCTTCTGTATATAGTTTTTGGGGGCGGGTTTTTGGGAAAATAAATCACTCCATTTTTATAAATTCCTGACTCGGCCAATTAATTCCTGCCTCCATAACAACCATGAAGACACACACACATGTAAGTGTCTGGGGAAGCAGGAGAGTGAATGGCCAAGAATCAGGCTGCAAGGGAGTGGGAACTGATCCTTCTGGAGGACTTATGTTGCTTTACCCTTATTTGGTAATAATGAGAGCCAGTGTGAAAGAAAGGAAGGCAAAGAAACACTAATACAATTTAAGTGCTTAACATTTACCTTGTTCAAAGATCATCTATTCCCATCATAACCCAGAAGCAAAATAGCAAAGCTAACCTTCTCTCATGAAGTGGGAATGAGGAGCTATCTTTACTGAACACCACAGTAATTTACTTGCTCAGAATACTGAAGTGCCTTGCTTGCCCAATGTGATTTGAGCTGGTGAGCTCTTTCCTTCTTTCAACACTGCTGCAACTGAGGCAGGGTTGAAAGAAGACAAGCAGCTTAAAACTGTAATATGTTGACTAAGATAATTGTTCGTAACTTAAAGAGTTCTTGCGCTCAACTTCAATTGGTACTTTGCAGGTAATAATTCAGTTTTAATTAGAGAATTAATGAAAAAGCCAGTACTTCCTCATCCAAGTCAATGCCTGCACTAGTAAGATACTAAATCATGTTGTCTACTGTTCAATTTGGGATGCTTTCATGCAGAACAGAAAGGCCTGATGCAGAGAGAACTCCGTAGCAGTTAGTGCATTTAGTTTGCAGAAAGATAATACAAGCTCGAACAGAAAAAAATTGAAGCACAGTATCTTGACTACTGGGTGTAATATCAGCCCAAATATAAAGCAATTATCCTCAGCCTTCTTACCTGAAGTGTGTTAAGAGCTGCAAGTGAAACCAAAGGATATCATTGGCACTGCTCTGCATTCTGACAGGCCTGACACATGAGCAAGGTGTGGAATTCTTCAAGGCTGCCAAGACTGAAGCAGGTCTGCTTATTCTCAGAAGCAGACCTAGAAGCACATCCGTATTTGGAATGTTCAGAACTGAATCTGGATAGAGCATCACATGCCTGTGGAAATCTAGCCACCTGTAGACATCTAAATGTTGCCAGGTATAAAACTCATTTCACACCAGAGGAATGATGCTTAGGAAAAATAAGCAGCCCTGGTTTCCCATGCATTCAAAGGCATCTGCAAATCATGTGCACCTTTGAGAATCAGAGTCCTAGGATGTGGCAACAGTTGCTTATTCTTTCACTTTGGCTCAGTCTTGATTTGGGTACAAACAGCTAAAATGGATCCCAATACAGAGATGTGAACCTGTTTAACACAGCAAACACAGATGAGCTGCCACACAAGATTAATTCCAAAAGAGGCTCAATCATTACTGTAATGACCAAACCATACTGTCTGAAGAACATTTGCCACAGTCTTCTGAGTTTTCAATAACGTGACCTCACTTTCATGGAACAGCAACAGTATTATATGATTTTATAATTCTGTTTATTACTCAAAGTAAAGCTCTGTTTATTACATTTTAGAAGCTTAGATACAGTAAAGGGAAGAGATGTTGAGTGGGTGCATTAACATTAGGAAATAAATATATTGCAGAATTACTGTAACATGCTCTATAAGAAAACTAAACATCAGAAGCTCAAGAATCTTGGAATTAAATACAAAATTTCCTAAATCTTTCTGCCATGGTTTTTAAAGAGCTGACAAAATGAGACTCTTTCAAATGAATTGGAGAGAAATGCAGAATTGAAAGATACAGAAAAAAAAATAGAGCATATACAAGTTACATAGCAACCCACTTGAATTTTCCCCCAACCCAAAACTAATCTACAATCCCCAGTGCTCCAGTCCTCACCACCACCTCTGCTACCCCTAGGCCCAAAGAAAGCCTCTAGAGGCCCCAAACAGGCCCACTCCTTACATGTTTATCCTGGTAAGTAGCTCCTACCAGACACAGCAGGCAGGAGGGAGAGGAAAGGAGGATGACCTGGCCTTGCTGCCAGCTTATAAAGAGATAGAATTATGGGATTGAATAATAATTTTACACTTTCCTGTGTCCACCTCTAGATTCCTAGAGGATTTTTAACCCTATAGTTCCCAACCTACGACACTATGCTTAGATTTGCAAAGGTCCAGTAAAATGCAGTGTTAATCCTGTGTCCTAGCACAGTAATTGTACTCACATGATTAATACAATACAGTTAAACTTTAAAGACCATAACAGAAATAACATTATAAGTTTTATCTCTTCTCTCATTGTATTGCTTTAAAGTCTTTTAAAAGATGTTCAGCACTTCTGCCTCAGATCTCGATTTTTCTTTCAGAACTTGCCCTGCTACTTAGCAGTGCACATCACTGAGTTACACATAACCCATACAATTAATGTGCATTTTGAGAATTTTGTATTGTTTAATGTTTCAAAATATACTAGGAACAGGATCTATTAGACTTCTGTTCATCTGAACATGTTGCCAGAGGTACAAGCCTCTCCCACTGGCATGGCTTAGCAATCATACATAGAAGGAAAACTAAACTGAAATGGGCAATGAGTTAAACAAGTGAATAACCACCTTGTCAGAAAAAGTCTTTCCACTAAAGTAAGATCAAAGTTCTACATAATTCTAAAAAATCTGCATATGGCCTGGATGCATTCCTGTATGATCTGGTGTAGCTGATCTTGCTCTGGCAGGGGGGTTGGATTAGATGATCTTTCGAGGTCCCTTCCAGCTCCTGACATTCTGTGATTCTGTGACCATCAGCACTATTCTCAGAAAGTCAAGCACATGGTATAAAGACATCAAAATGTAAAATTCTGACTTAAAACTGAAAGATGAAGAGGCAAGTTTTACTCAAGTAACTAACCAACTTGCTTCCTTATTACAGGATTTTCTCTCTACTAAAGAGTAGCAAGTATCAAACTCTCGGGCAACACGTAAGCAAAAGCCGTCGTCAACCCACAATAACGGGAGACAGTAGCGCTCCTGCAGGCACTGCAACCACTTAATGTGTTTTTATCAAGGACAATGCATCAACAAAAATAAACAAGCAGATTTACAAAATCCTAACTAAATGTTTGCACATCGGTTCTGTTCCCGATTCAGGGAGATTTCGCTCTCCGTCGTGGCGCAGTACTGGGAAGTCCCCTCAGCAAGTGTCCGAAAGAGAGAGGCCGCCCGCCACCGCCTCAAGTGGCATCCAAGGAGGCCGTAGCCGTCCTGCCCGCTAGGAAGCGGAACTCGATGACACCCTCAGCACCCGCCGGCCTGGGCAAGCAAGTCGGAGAGGCGATTATCGCCCCTCCCAAGCGGCTCCGCCACCGCTGCAGTACGTGGCCAGTGCAGCTCGGCTCCGTTCCCCCCGCTTCGCCCCACTCCACGCGGCACAGCACGGCGAACGCACTCTCTCTGCCACCCCCGGGCCCGGCAGCCTGGCGCGGCTTCCACCGCGTGAGGCACGTCCCCTCTCTGATTGGCTGCCTTCACCGTGGGCCCCGCCAGCTCCGGCTCGAGGGTCAGCCCACCGCCTCCCCGCAGACTGGCGAACCGGTGCGGCGCATGCGCATTCCCCTGGCCTCGCCTATCTTCCCCCCCGCTGCTGCTGTTGTCGGTCGTGCTTTGGTCTCGCGTGGCCCTCGTTTGCCGCTATGGCGGCTGCCGTGGAGGAGCCGTTCCCGTTTCATGGCCTTCTGCCCAAGAAGGAGACTGGAGCCGCCGCGTTCCTTGCCCGCTTCCCAGACTTCGATGGGCGGGGAGTGCTGCTGGCTGTGCTGGACACCGGCGTGGACCCGGGGGCGCCGGGTATGCAGGTAACAGGCAGTGAGGAAGAGCCGCCCCCGGTGGCGGCCCTGAGTCACGGCGGCGGGCGGGCCTCGAGAGACGGCGGGAAGCGGCGCCGGGGGGAGCATGCGGGCCCTGCCGGACCGTCCCTGTGGAGCTGTGGCGGGTGGCAGCTGCCCTCCTGGGGGGACTGGGATGAGTGAGAGGACGGAACCTTCGTCCGGACGCGGCCATTGCCCCCGGCTAGCCCGAGACGTCGGCGAAAGCAGAGGAGGCCCCTGAAGGGTCGTCCTGGGGAGTTGTTTGTTTGCTTATAGTTGCCATTAAGCATGAGCGTGGGCTCGTACGGAAGGGTGGAGGGATCCTGTAGACGGGCTTCCCACTGATCACTTCATATGTTTGTGCAAGGGTTCTTTAAAAGTCGTTTTACGGTACTTGCATCTCTGGCTGTCTCCTTTCGCCTAGAAGTCATCATAAAAGAATACTTTGTTAATCCTTAGCATTACTTCAGCAGTAGTTAGCTTGAGGCTACAAGCAGCGCTTAGGTATTTTACATGAAAAGTGTATTTCTGACAAAATTTGCATGCGCCTCAGCGTGTTTTATTGCAGTAGCAATCTATCAAATCTGGTTCTGCCAGCTTTTTTTTTGTCTGCTAGATTTGTAGCTCAGACTGCACAGTGCCGTTATGCTCTCGATCTCAGTTTTGTAAATATCTGTGTATGCGATTTTTAGTTGAGATGTCTCACTACTGTATTTAATTCTTGCCTCTTAACATTTGTTAGTTGTCCGCATTTGTACGTCGCATTTTATGTCACTACAGCTTCCAGTTTCTTATGAACGTGTTTTCTCTGACGTGCCAAAGAAAGCCTTCAGAGTTGTATGCAGCTGGCTGGGATACAGTTGTGGGGATTTTTTTTTGTTGTTGTTGTTTTATTTTGGTATGAGTTTGTTTGGTTTTATCCTCTAATCAGTGCCTGTGTTGGTTTCTGCCCTTTCTTTGGCACTGACACAAGATTTTTACTAAGTGACCTAGTTCAGGTGCCCAACCTTGGCAGATCGTTAGTTCTGTCCTGAATCACTCCTTAATGGGGTTCAGGTAGCTGAAAGCGAAGGAGGCTGGTAGGGCAGAAATAAGGGACTCGATAGCTGTAACTTCAGTTGATTTAGTCTGGAATGAAACTGATGCTTTCGGCAGAAGCTGTGGGTAAATGGAATAGCACTTACGAAGTTTAAGGAAAGCTACTCAAAATGCAAACAAGATAATATCATAAGCAGGCAAAAAAGCAGTAAAAGACAACTAGAAGATGTGAATATAAATGGATGTGCATAGATTTGAAGTTTCACATAAGAAAGCAAAAACCCCAAAATCTCTAGCAGTTACAACTGTGGAGTAGTCATCCCAAGACCAAGAAAGTATGAGTTTGTGGGCAAGTGAGAAGTTTTGTTCTATGATAGGTAATTCAAGGTTCATAAAGGGTAGTAAGGGGTATTATGAACCTTCATGATCCTAATCTTGACCATACCGGTGTTCATCAACCTATTTTTATGTAGAGCATAAACATTCAGCTAGTGAAATAAAAATTTGTGGACAACTTTGAAGTGTGGTAGGGAGTGAGATTCATCTTGTTATGTATGGATGAGAGACTGAGTTCACAGGGATGTTAGAGAAACCTGTAAAGAAAACTATACTCTTTCTGTGCTGCTCACTTAATACACTTGACTTAGGCTACTTGTTAAAATACAGAACAGGGAGGCTTATTGCACAGGATTCAGGGAGCTGTAATGGAGACAATCAGTGCACAGTTTGTAGAAGAGCTTTGTAAGTTGTTTTGGTTTGTTTTTTTTTTTTTGAGCAAGAGGATGCCCTTGCTCTGTAGAGCATTTTGCTGTCTTGGAAGAGGACAGTGTCCTGGGCACAGACAGCAAGATAGTTGTACTGTAACAAGTAGCACAAAACCTGGGGACAATTTTTTTTATTTTTTTTTAATCCCCCTGTTTTCTCTGATGCTGTTTTTAAATAATTGTGAGTCTTGTCAGATCTTGGCCTGGCATGGAGTCTATGCAGCTATGGGTCAGTTGCGTAAAGGAGCAAGAAGGCATTATATGTAGCAAGGTTAATAGATACTACAAATTTGTGTCTAGATTAATGCCAGTAACAATTACAAGTCGAAGTGATCTACTCTGCTCTATTTTGGGGGCTCAAAACAAAACTGCTCATGTTTTGCTTCTCCATAGTGACTAATTCTTGGGTAGGATTCTTTTGTTGCAGCTTTATGGTAGCAGTATTTACAAACCAAAGCAGAAGTATGGCATACAATTACCTGCTGAGGGACAGTAAGATTTGAAGACTGAGCATAACAGGGAAGTACCCTTCTGTTTACCTTCCTCCATGGTCACTCTTTGCTATAAAAAAAAAATTACTGGACTTAAACCTTCTTACTTTTTTTTTTTTTAATTGATTGGCTTGCTTTTCCACACAAAATGTTAAGCTAACTTATATTTAACTTTCTTTTTCTTTCTGAATCTTTTGTTGCCAGTGCTTTCAAGGCAATTCTTTTCATCTCTCTTCCATAGCCTTACACTCACTTGTTGTTGACAGCTATAAAGTTCATTTTATTTCCTTCATTTGTATTAGTTTTTTCCCCTCTTGGCCCTCTTAGTAGAATCTTTTGTTGACCTACCAGGTAATGAATTGTAATTCCTCATTAAGGCATGACAACTGATGAAGTTTTAGGTGGGCAGATGAGGTATGCATGGAGTGTTGTGGTTGTGTACGTATATGTTCAACCCAACCCTGTCCTGTTGCTGTTGCTGCTTCTTGTTATATTTCATGATACATAAACCAGTTCACCCACTTCTTGCAACTTTGTTTGTTTGGTGAACTGCCTGTTAGAATTATTATTTACTAAAATTAGCTTGTACTTTGAGATGACCTTTCAGCAGTAGCAGCTAGTTTGGTTTGTCCTGCTTTTAAGGACTGAGTTTAAAAAAAAAATGCTTGAAAATTGTTTTATTTCTGATGACAATTAGCTGTTCCATGACCAAAGTGCTGAAGAACTCTTGTTGCTACAGTAGCTGTTAGCTGGAATCAGTAACCCTGTGTGGTATGGCAAAAAGATGCTCAAATTTGTCAGCCATTGCCTTTTAATTTGGAATCGTCACAGATAGTAGTGATCCTCTACTTCTATAATACTGACCAGTTTCCAGGGTTATTCATATTATCTTGATGATGTTCAATTTAATTATATATTTGTTTTATGAATAGTTTACATGAAAATACTTTTTCACAGGAAGACAAAATAATTTTCAGTTGTAAAGTAGTAGACTGTTTTTTCAAGTGGTTGTAGACAGACCATGGTATTAAAGATAGGATTGGTGGGTTTGTTGTAAACACTATAAATTTGTTATTGTTGTGTAGAAATGTAGAAGCTCTTAACTAAAATTAAAAAAAAAACCTAATGTAAATGATTAAAAACCCCACAGACTTTATCAGTTCTTGTTGATGAACAGAAAAATACTGAAGTGGTGAATCCAGTACAAATATGCATTTTTAATGGACTTTTTAAACCTCAGTTAAAAGATTTGAAAAGGAAAACCCAGCTGAACTTTTAAGTTTCACTGTAGTGTTGCTACTGATGGGCACTAGGCCAAAAAAAGGGTTCATGTCAGCAGAAGAAACTGGATCAGTTACTTGGACTAAATGATCATGAACCTGTCCGGATCACTGCCAATGGGAACTGAACCTTGAACCTTTCCACCTGAAAGTTTCTTGTGTCTGATCAAATGACAATGGTTTGTTGATTATAATTGTGCAAACTCATGTGTGTGTGGACCTGCAGTTCAGCTAGGAAATAGCGCCATGCAATGTAGGAGTTGCAAATTATCTTCCTGGCTAGGAAACAGCTTTTAAAACGACTCAGGCTTGCTATGACATAAATCTGTGTTCTGGCCACCTGTTGCAGTATAACTTCCGTGGTTCAAACAAGTCACCTTGGATTACATCTCATTCTTAGTTTATTGTGCTTTGATCACTGAATAATTCACTTTGATGAAAGACGTACTGAAAAATGTCTGATTCTCATAATCTCATGTTTGGTTTGCAGTTTCTTTAATATCAAAGTAAAAGTAATTTTTGAGTTCTCGGTGAGTGGAGACTGGCTTTTGAAAGCATTGATTACAAACATGAGAAAATTCTATGGATTGCATACCTGCACACTGTATTTCTCAAGTAAATTTTTTAACTGTTGTTTGGTAGATGTTCTACCAGGTTTGCATGCTTTAACAATTTTCTGAACTGAACATGAATTTCTGTGAACACAGAGGCAGTGTTTGTTTCTGTGATGGAACTTCTTCCTTAGTAAGCCACTTCAAAACTGTATCTGTTACATTCTGGGAAACTAAACTTATGTCTTGTTTTATGATTGCTGTGTGTTTGAGATTTGGGGGTTTGGTGTGCGTGTGTGGGGTTTTGTTTTGTTGGTGTGGTTTGTTTGGGTTTTTTTCTCTGCCGCTTCAGCTTGTTTTTATTTGGCAATAGATGGCTTCTTGTTTTATTGTTTGCTTGGGGCCCAGGGTGGCAGTGGGGGAGTGTTTTAAGTTCTGTTTCACCTTAGAACTGTTGAGGTGGGATAAGTTTGTTGTCAGTTTGACAGCAAGGGACTTTTATGAAACGACTTGATCATGTCGTTAACTTCCAGCCCGTGAATTCACAATTACAGAGCATATTTGAGCAAAACTACCTACCATACGTGTTATGTCAATCATTAAATTGAGAATGAAATTAAAAATACCAAACGTTTAAATGGTGGAAAACAGCAAATGTTGCTGCTTTTCTGAACAAGAAGTTTTATTCACTTTTAATGTAGTTAGTAGGTTAGAGATATTGGGAAGATTTATTTTTTTAAATCAATCTTTAATGTAGGATTGTGAAAATAGATGCATATGGCAAATTCATAGAATAGTTTGGATTGAAAGAGACTTTTATAGCTCATATAGACCAGCTCCCCTGCACTTTATGGGGACATCTTTAGATCAGGTTGCTCAGGGCCACATCCCATCTGACCTTAAATGTTTCCAGGGATGGGAATTCTACCACCTTTCTGGGCAAGCTGTTCCAGTGTTTCACCACCTCCAATGTAAAAAATTCTTCCTTGCATCTGGTATAAATCTGTCTTTTAATTTAAACCCATTTCTCCTTGTCCTGTCACAATGGACTCTGCTAAAAAACATGGCCCCCATCTTCCCTGGAAACCCTCTAAGTATTGAAATAACACGATAAGCTCCCTCTGCAGCCTTTTCTTCTCCAGGTTGAGCAATTGCACCTTTCTTAGCCTTAATAGGAGAGATGGTCTGTCCCTCTGATCTCATACTAGTTTTCAGGAAAATTCTGCTGGTAACATTTGTGAAAAATATTCAGTGTTTTTAAAAAAATCATAGTCTTGGTGACTTAGTTATCTTTAGCCTGGTAAAAATATTCCTTGCTAGGTGTGTATAGCTGTAGCTTCTAACATTTCAGGTTGATTAAAAGATGAAGCTGAATCATTGAAAGATGAAAAGATGATGGTATTGTATTCATTTTAGGTTTAAGCTCAGTTAAGATACTCAGGATTGTGAGTACTTCAGCACCTTTAATTTTATTAAATTATTGCACTCATTACTGTAAAATGTGGCCAGAATGATGGGATGAAAGCAATGAAGTGAATTTGACCACAAATCGTAATTTTGGGTTTTAATTGAGGTCATTATGCTTTTTTGAAACAATATTTTTACTTGTTTTTCTTCTAAATCCTTTATAGAAGTGAGTTAGTGAACTTGTATAAACCAGAAAGAGACTCTTGCTCTTAGTTCATTGAATGTTTAACTAATTTCAAATTGGCTTTGTCTTTCAGTTAAAAGTTGGATGCTTAAGTGAGTTATTTGATGTTTTAATAAAAATGAAACATACTTGTTTCTATGCTAAAGGATACTCAGCTGCATTTTCAGGTTTTCTGCGCTCATATTTTCAGATTACAACTGATGGGAAACCCAAGATAGTTGATATAATTGACACAACAGGCAGTGGTGATGTAACTACATGTACCATTGTAGAACCTAAAGATGGAGAAATTACTGGTCTTTCTGGAAGAACTTTAAAGGTGAGTATTAAGTGGTACAGATGCACCACTGCGCATCTGTCTTTATTTCATGTTTAGCACCTATTTTGCTGCAGTATTTGTTTCCTTTTAGCCAGATCTTATCTAGAGCTAATAGTACATTTGTTCACCTCCACACGAATTGCTTGATATTTCTTCTTTTCATGTGTCTTTATACTGAATGTTCTTTGTAGCTGAAAGGGGTTGTGCACGGTTTTGTCAGTGGCTTTGTAATAATTATTACTCAAATGAGTATCTGTTACACTTCTGGAAGTCAGATAAAGAAAACATGCTAACATGCTTTAAAATATCAGATACAGTTCTTATTAAAAATGTTAGTATTTTCCACATTTATGTAAGGGCCAAGAATCTTATTGAACTTGTGGCAAATTATTCTGGAGACTGAAAAATTTGGGAAAACTTAATTGCAGATTTGCTGCATTCTCACTATAAATAGTAGTGGCTATAGAACGGCTGGTGTTGTGACATGTTCTTCATAGTGCTTGGGTTGATGAGGTAATAGTAGCGATCCTTGGATCTTTACATGTTATCAGCTTCTGAATTTTACACTGAATATCATTGCAAAGGTGAATCTGTTGCTTTGTTTTGCTGTTGTTATTATGAATGTTGGGTATGATGAGAGTGTAAAACTGTAGCAAGATAGGGAATTAGATATTCAAATGTTTGTCATGACCTTAAGTCCTAATACCCCTTCATGCTAGAGTACTTCTTTTCACATATAGTGCTGTCATTTTCACAGACCTTTACCCAGTGAAGTCACTGATGGGGCTATATATATTTAGAGTATCAGGACAACTGATACTTAAAAGGTGTTCAGTTGTACAGTCATATGAATTGATTCTGATTCCATTGGAACTCTTCAAATTGTCGTGTCATGTTGTTGAAACTCGTAGTAGTCACTGTCATAGAGACAGGAAATCAAATGACCAATATTTGTGAGTCTGTTCCACTAAGCTCTCTTACACAGTACTGATGTTGGTAGTTTTTTTTTTTTACACTGTTGTTTAACCTGTTTCTAAATTTACTTTTCTGTAGATTCCATCAAACTGGGTAAATCCTTCAGGCAGATATCACATTGGCATAAAAAATGGGTATGATATCTATCCTAAAGCTCTTAAGGAGAGGATTCAGGTAAGTAATTACATTTTGCTTCTGGTGTATGGTCTTATTTCACTGTTACAATAATTATTTTTTTTAGGAAACTACAGTATGTAATTTGCTAATACATGTAGGCTGCTGTCCAGTGCTTCAGTAGTATTCTTTAACTGCATTTTGTTTAGTTTTCAGATAATTAATTTCTCAGTAACTTTTTTTTCAAACAGCAGAAGGTGACCTGGTGGTTCTAAAAGTGGTTCACCGAGGCATATAAACTAGAAGTTACTGGTAGTAATTAATCAATTGTTACACAGGAAAAAAAAAATTCAACTTTTTTAGCTATTGTCTCAAGTTGGAGTTTTAAAATTATTGTTTAAGTCTTAAAACTTGAACATAAATATTTGTTAATACATTGAGGCGCCTGGTTTTATTTTACAGAAAGAACGCAAGGAAAAGCTCTGGGATCCAGTTCACAGACTGGCTCTAGCAGAGGCCTGTAGGAAACAAGAAGAATTTGATGCTGCTCATAGCTCTCCCTCCCAGGTTTGTATAAGTCTAAATAAATTTGTAAACTTGTTTGCTGCAGTTGGTTACTGGTTGAGAGGATTAAAGCGTTTTATTAGATGGGTGAAGGAAAAAGTGCTTGTTTTGGCAACTAAATTCCTACCATATGTTCTCATAATTTAAAGTCTTTATATGGATGATTGTTTGATTTGCTTAGTATTGTCAACTATGAAAACAGTAGTACTTCAGATACAATTTTAATTTAATATGATCTTTTGAAGAAATTGGAATGGGCTGCCCGGGGAAGTGGTGTGGTCTCCATGCGTGGAGGTGTTCAAGAAAAGACTGGATGAGGCACTTAGTGCCATGGTCTAGTTGACTGGATAGGGCTGGGTGATAGATTGGACTGGGTGATCTTGGAAGAGTCCAATCTGGTTGATTCTTTGAAATTTTTATACATTATAGGTGAAAAATGAATAATATGCTTTCAGAGACAAACAAAACTCCAGATGTTTGTGGGTCCTAGCATAGTCATCAATAATCTTAGTAATAATGGAGCACATGTGACATGACAGAGGAAGATAGGATTACCTATCTTGTAATAATTTTAGATATACTCCTAACTGTATTTTTATTGCATTATTAGGTAAATAAGCTAATGAAGGAAGAGCTTCAGAATCAGGTGGAGCTGTTGAATTCTTTTGAGAAAAAATACAGTGATCCTGGCCCAGTATATGATTGTCTGGTATGGAATGATGGTGAGACCTGGAGGTAAATGCCTAAACTTGTTTCAGATGTCTTGTCTGATGCATAAAGCAACAGCTGGCATTGATGACTGGGTTAACTTTTAAATGTACAGTCTTTATGTAGGTCTTAAGTGTTGTCTGCTTTAGTTCTGCTGTGTTATTTCAGTTTATTGACAAAGATCCAGTCCCAAATAGAGATACATAAAATGAGTTTTTGTTGAGGACAGAATGATATAAATTGCAAACTTATGAAATTTTCCTTTGAGGCAAAGTAAAATTGCTTTAAGTATCAGTGATAGGAAGGAAAAAAAACAGCCCAATATAAAACTGAAGTCTTTGCACAAACTTCATAATGTAATATGGCACTTTCTTGACTGATAATATGCATCATACAAAACAGTGGGTAAGACTTGAAATGTTTGTGTACCGGCACTGAATGGCTAGCTCTAGTAATATTTCTTCCTTAAAGAAATTGCCTGAATTTCCACATGCTTGCTTTCCAAAGACAGATTTACTTGTAATTTCTCAATATATTTTTTAAATGGTGTCATAGAGGCAGGGGATTAATGTGGATGATTCAGAAATTATAAAAATAGAATTATTTTCCTGAAAGCTTCACCCCCAAACTCTATACAGAACTAGTTTAGGTTTATTTACAGATTCTAATTCGATGGGGAAATCTTCAAAGGATGTTATGGATAAATTTAGAGGTTTAGGAAGTCCGGAAATGGAAGAGGCTAAGCTATAAACACAGCTTTACCCCACTATCAGTCATGCGGAGCAGAGAATTAAGGAAACAGAAGGTTTTACTCACAAAGGTGAAATAGTTATTTGGCAATGATCTCTTCCTGGATTTCTCTGCTGCTTGGCTGCTTTCTGAAGCTGTAAGGAATATCCAGTAGTCTGGATCCACACAACAGAAGCCCAGGGCGAGGGGAAAAGCCACCAAACTCAGAAATGTCTTGGCACACAGCTTCCACAAGACAGGGATTTATGGAAGTGACATTGCCTCAGCAGCGGCAGAGGAGAGCCAAACTGCTAGTGTCTCCCCAGTTCAGAAGAGCAGCCATAAAGTTGGCTGCTGTATGGTCCAGGTGCTGCCCCCAGAAGTTGCCAGAGTTTGCACAGAATGATGCAAAAGTGGGGAGAACCATCCAGAGGCAGGGATGGTGTAAAACTGAGAGCCATGTAAAAAGGTAGGAGCTGTCCAAAAGCGAGGACATTCCAAAACAGGAACTCTGTCACGTCAGGAACCTGTCCTGTCGAGAGCTCTGTCAAGGTGGGAACTCTTTCAAGGCAGGAACCACCTCGTGCCTTCTCTCTTTGCTCTATTTATGCTTTTCTAGACAGAGTGTCCATTTGCATTTTTATACTGGGCATGAAAACCCAGCCAACCACCAGCCTGATTCCTGGCACGGGTTTCCACACGGGTCAGTACATGTGTGGAAAGGTGCCTTTTGCTGTTTCCCCTTCAAGCCTGCAGGGCGGTGGTGGGAAAGCAGTTTCTGCACTGCTGTCTCTTCCCCATTCAAACCCGCAGGGTGTGGGGTGAAGAAAGCAATTGGAGTACTCTGGAACAATGGTACTAAATTCTAAGATCTCTAAGTGTAGACAGCCAAGCTTTAAAATGTTCACTTAAGTAAGATACCATAAAGACAGAATCAGACTCCTGGAAACTTTTGGTGATCTGCTGGAGGGGGGATTAGAGGGATAACTGCAAGTCGACTGCAGCTCAAACATTGTCCTTTTTTCGTCAACAGAGCCTGCATAGATACAAGTGAGAATGGTGACTTAACTAGCTGTACAGTGCTGAGAACCTATAAAGAAGCTCAGGAATATGGATCTTTTGGAACATCTGAGATGTTGAATTATTCTGTGAATATATATGATGATGGAAACCTTCTTTCTATTGTCACAAGTGGAGGTAAGTAAAAGTAATCTTAAGAAAATTTTGCGGCTGAGTAGCTGACATGTAAAGCAACAATTTTGTACTGTCTTGATTCTGATACTTGAGATAGCTCAAGTTAGCTGTCTTAATAGTATACATTACTATGAGAATCAAGATGGGTATTTGATTTCCTGAACTGAGCCTGTAATTACAGCTTATTACCAAACTTGCTTCCATTTTTGTGTGAAATACTGTCAACGTGGTGTTTGTATGCATCTATACATAGAACGTGTATACATAGATATTGTTTCAGGTATTCATGCATCTTAAAGTCTAAAATAAAAAGTACCTTTTTGTTTCTTAAATGGGGGGGTGATTAATTTTTAGTTGCTGTCCTTTGTGCTGGTACAGTTTAAGAATCTTAAACATCCATGAGCAAAAGAGACATTAATCTTTCTTTTGGTTTATCCAAACTTAGTTGTGATTGCAAGTGTCACTACAGCTGTAGCTCCATCATCATGTGTATTCTTCATATAATCATGTCTTGTTTCTGAAGCATCCTGAGTGGTTAAGGTGAAAATATATTTGATTAGAAAAATGTTCTTAATATTTTCCTGAAACTATTCCACATCAGTGGAACTCGAGAAGCAGTTTGTATTTTTAAATCAATGGTGTTTTTTTTGAGAGTTTTTTTTTTTTGTGCTTCTGTGCTGATTTATTTCTAACTTTTATTTATCTCCTCACTGAGTCATCTCAGGTAGTTTTAATAACTTTGGGAAGTGTTGAGCCTAACTTCTGTAAGTGGAACTAAGTTAATACTTACTTTCTGTCTGTCTGTTGCCTTCTTTCTCCCCTCAAAGACTTTTTATTTTGAAGATTGCTGCTGCTTGCTGACTTTAAGTAGAATATAACATTAAGTGGATTGAACCCTGGGCTCATTTTATACAATCATTTAGTTTACAAAAACTTTGAGATCATAGTCAAACTGTTAACATCACACTGCCAAGTCCACAACTAAACCATGTCCCTAGATGCCACATATTTTTAAATGTCTTCAAGAATAGTGACTCAACCTCTTATCTGAGTATCCCATCCAAGTGCTGGACAAACCTGGTGAAGATATTTTTCCCAATATCTAATGTAAATGTCATTTGGAACTTGAGGCCATTTCCACTTGTCCCATCACTTTTTGCTTGGGAGAACAGGCAAACACCCACGTTGCTACAACCTTCTTTCAGGTAACAATATGTATTGATCTCTATTCAGAAAGCAATAAGGTGTTCCCCAAGCCTCCTATACTCCAGACTCCAGTTTATTCATCTAATATTCATAGGACTTGCTCTCTTGACCCTTCAGCAGCTTTGTTGCCCTTTTGTCAACTCAACATCCTTCTTGTAGTGAGGGATCCAGAACTGAAAACAGTTCTGAAGCCTCATCGGTGCTGAGTGCAGGGAAACAATTTCCTTAGTCCTGCTGGCCACACAACTCTGGGATGCCAGGATGCTGTTGGCTGCCTTGGCCACTTGAGCATGCTGCCAACTCATATTCAGCTGGCTGTCAACTAGCATTCCCAGGTCCTTTTTCCGCTAGGTAGTCGTACAGCCATTCTTTCCCAGTCCTGTAGTATTGCACAGGGTGGTTGTGACCAAAGTGCAGGACTTGGCACTGGACCTTGTTGAACCTCATACTGTTTACCTCAGCTCATTTATCCAGCTTGTCCAGGACCCTCTGTAAAGTCATCTTATCTTCAAGTAGATCAGTGTTCCCTCACAACTTGGTGTCATCTGCAAACTTAATAACAGCACATGCAGTCCCCTTGTCCAGATTGTCGATAAAGGTATTAAACAGAACTGGCCCCGGTGCCGCTCTCTGGGGAGTACCAGTTGTGACTGGCCGCCAACTGGATTTGCATACTTGTAGATCAATATGTGAAAATTAATTGAACCATAGTGTTTTAAATTGGTATAAATGAAATTCACTAAATGTACAGTGGTACAACTTCTCATTTGCTTAGGCGCTCATGGAACACATGTGGCTAGCATTGCTGCTGGATACTTTCCAGAAGAACCAGAACGAAATGGTGTGGCTCCTGGAGCTCAGATTCTTGCAATCAAGATTGGTGATACAAGACTAAGTACAATGGAAACTGGCACTGGTCTGATAAGAGCTGTAGGTATTTCACTGACTAAACAATCTCATTAGTAGGACTTAATTGTAGACTATTGTGAAACCCTTTCTCCTCTACTTACTCAGAGGCTGTGTTTTTAATGATTCTACAATGTTTCCAAGGGAAAAAAAAATCAAACACCTCCACCTCAAAAAAACAAAAGTGACTGAACTTAAAACCAAACACAATTTATTTTAAAATACATCTTAAGAACAATGCTTTACTACAAAACAAGACCTCTTTTGCACAGAGAGCTTACAGTGGTTTAATGCTTTACTACAAAACAAGACCTCTGTTGCACAGAGAGCTTACAGTGGTTTTCAGGCTGGTGGAGTTTCAGTGTGTCAAGTCTGGCTAGACACATAGGTCAAGTTATTTGTGTACGTATTTAAAGTTTATTATGCTGTGTTGTAACTTTTTTATAGCCACTTAGATAACTCTACATAAATTTAGAATGGAGATTAGTATCTACCTGTGTTACTGAATTAGTTTTCATAGTATCATAGTATCATCAGGGTTGGAAGAGACCTCACAAATCATCAAGTCCAACCCTTCACCACAGAGCTCAAGGCTAGACCATGGCACCAAGTGCCACGTCCAATCATGCCTTGAACAGCTCCAGGGACGGCGACTCCACCACCTCCCTGGGCAGCCCATTCCAGTGGCCAATGACTCTCTCAGTGAAGAGCTTTCTCCTCACCTCGAGCCTAAACTTCCCCCAGCGCAGCCTGAGGCTGTGTCCTCTCGTTCTGGCACTGGCCACCTGAGAGAAGAGAGCAACCTCCCCCTGGCCACAACCACCCCTCAGGTAGTTGTAGACAGCAATAAGGTCACCCCTGAGCCTCCTCTTCTCCAGGCTAAACAACCCCAGCTCCCTCAGCCTCTCCTCGTAGGGCTTGTGCTCGAGGCCTCTCACCAGCCTCGTCGCCCTTCTCTGGACACGCTCAAGGATTTCAATGTCCCTTCTAAACTGGGGGACCCAGAACTGAACACAGTACTCGTGGTGTGGTCTAACCAGTGCAGAGTACAGTTTTAACTGTATTTCTTAAGACAGAAGAAAATATCTTTACTTTGTAATGATCAGATGAAAGGCCTGAGACCTTTCCCATATACTGAGTTGATGAGGGAAAAATTTACCAAGAGAAGGAAATGAAAATAGAAAAATGTGTTTGTGACCCATAGAATATCTTGCTGTAGCACCATGAAGGCATATGGCATTTTTGACTTTCTGGAATTAAACCAAACTGCACAGGAAAGGAGACTTCTGTTACTGAGAACAAATATTTGAGACAATGTTAATGATGTCTGCAGTTTTCTCCTAGGGAAATGTCTTAATTTCTTTCTGTGTTCCAGTTTATAATAAGGCTGTTCAAGGAGTGTTTTTTTTTTTCAATTCTGTTTGTTCACTGGGAAATTACCACTAAAATAACTTCATTTACTTCAGTGAGTGACTTTCTTTTGTAGAATCAGTAGAAATTTATCCTCGTTTTCGTAGATGTGTGGCAGATCAGTTTAAGCAGATGCTTTTTGCCATTCTTTAAGTGACTTGTTCTGTGACTGGTATGTATTTTGGCTTTTATTTTTACTTTATTAGATGATAGAAGCAATAAAATACAAGTGTGATCTTGTCAACTATAGCTATGGAGAGGCAACACACTGGCCAAATTCTGGGTGAGTATTGCTGTGGTTAATATAAAATATTTTAATGTCACAGAAGTGGAATTACACTTATTGAACTTTGTGTAAGGGAACTGCTGGTACGAATAAATTATCCAGGCCTAAATGGTTCATATGTGTTGAACTGGAGCAGTTTACAATTTCAATTTCCAAAGTTCAGAAGCTAAGTAAACTTTGAAGTGATACTGGTTTATAGTATAAATGACATTCTAGAATTATTTTTTTTTTTGTCATGGAAATGATAAAAAAAAACCCCACCCACAGATTGTGTGAAGACCTAATATTGATACATAACTGTTACTACTTTTACAACTAAAAGCTTTCTGGTTTTGTTTGCTGTTAGCTTCTGTACTGGAACCGCCTCTTCAATGTGTGGGAAGTAGGCTGCATTTGTGACTTGCTTTGTGATTGGTCACGGAGAGTCTACTACAAATGGGAATTTTGTCCTGTGGGAAGAAATAAAAACAATTTAATCAACAGTATTTTTTCCTTGCATCAGGAGGATTTGTGAAGTAATTAACGAAGCAGTGTGGAAGCACAACGTAATTTATGTTTCGAGTGCAGGAAATAATGGCCCTTGCCTTTCTACAGTAGGATGTCCAGGTGGAACTACATCTAGTGTAATAGGTAAAAAATTTCCTTTGAAAAAGAATTTTTACAGTATTCAGTGTCTGTCTTTTCAAACTTGTTTCATATTTGAGATCACCAGCTGATTACCAAACTAAGTAAAAAACAAAACTAAAGCTAAACAAAATCCAGTAAATATAAAAAGTTGATTAATTCTATTCCAATTCAATAAAAATGAAGCTTTGAATTTTACATGTGACCATCAGCGTTGTTACTGTATAGCATGCTGCTTTTACACTTGCTTTGTAAAAATATCAGGATGTAATGAGATGGAAAAAGTGTATTTCCATTTTTAAATGTCAAGTAAAAATGAATCTCTTTTTATTTTAAAACACAGAAATGTTTTATTTTGGCTTGTAATAAAAATTACCTTTAAATATAAAATGCTTGTACATTTTATGCAGGTGTTGGTGCCTATGTATCACCTGACATGATGGTTGCTGAATACTCGTTAAGAGAGAAACTGCCAGCAAATCAATATACTTGGTCATCCAGAGGGCCTAGGTAGGTTCTTCTAAAAGAACAAACTCATTACTTTGGAATTCAGGATATGTAATTAAAAACCTAAAAATTGGTCATTAATATCAGAATAGAAGTAATATTTCTTAGCCATGGGATGAGCATAGATAGCCTGCTGTTCTTGGAAGGCATCTACACGTTGGGCTCTAGAACTCCTGTGAGAGGACTACTGTCCCTTGGTGCAGTCTGTGTGTTTTTGAGAAAGTGTAGATGATGAACGCAAACCTCTTCAGAGATTAAAAAGTTGTTTGGATATTTGTTTTTTCTGGAGTGCATTTTTTAAGATTTTTTTCTGTAGTATTAATTTCATCTACTGTGGTGAAGTTAACTGCATTTGACAGTGTAGAGAGTTAAAAGAAATAATATTGCTGCAGCGGTGGTACTTCTTGGTTCAGCAATGTTGCTGTGATGGCACAACTTACTGAAGGGTTTTGCTGGAGTGCAGTAGAGGTGTGAATGACTGATGTTACAGAAATCTTATTTTGGAAATTTCTTAAAAGATAATTTAGGGCCAGTGGAAGCTGCAGGTTTTTATTTCATGTCACAGAAGCATTTGATAGTAGTGTAGTAGCAAAAGAAGAAAAAGAGTCTCTTTCAATTCTTACCTGTGTTTAGTCTTCAGAATTGCTCTTGTAAGTTGTGGAGTTACTGTGTGATGTCTTCTGTATTTTAGCTCCTTAAAATGTTGGGTGAAGGAAAACAAAAAACCGCTTTGAGATGGATCCTTGGTTTATTTGCTGGTTGCATAGCAAATGCTTCTTTGTTAACGTTGGTCTTTAAAGTTAAGCTGTCATGGTGTTGGTATATTTTGAGGCCTCCAGCAGTGGAAGGGAGTAGGGTTTGTTTGTAATTAAAACTGGTACACTTACAGAAATATATAGGAACTACATTGAATGCTTTGTTACTTTGCATTGTGAAATAGTGAGAATGAGCATTTGTCAGATGAAAGGCTCAGGTCTGGCCAAAGGAGGGTTCTTTTTTTGCATGAGGTGTGAGGTGCAGCTGACTGGAGGATTCCTAAAGCTTTGCTAGAGCCATATTGGAGTAGGGGAGCAGTCTGCCTCAGTGAGCAGTGAAGGCTTTCAGGCAGATACATGATGCACCATTTGGCCAGAGGTGTCATGATATATAACCTGTTGTTTATATAGGACTGTCATAAAATTATGTCAAAATGTTGCACTACAGTATCTTACTGCGAGTACTCTGATTTGAGACAGATTGTAGACACATGAATCTGTTAGCATGAGGTATAAAATCCTGAAGTGCTCTGTTTCTCCACAGAACTTAATAGCTCAGACAGAGCTATTAAGGAATGCTTAAGGGACACTTAAGCAGTACAGTATTTATCCAGAGAAATGAAGATGGAGTCTATCTGATCCATACAGCTGAAAACCAGTTGCTTTAACAGTGTGATAGTTACTCCATTAACTAAATATGCTTGGGCAAGGAAGAAAGGTGACTTAGGCCCAGCTAACCCTGACCCACTTTTTGACATTGATGTTTTTTACTGTCTTCTCCCCATGCTTTTCTTGTCACAGATTCTGTATTGTAATTCTGAATTTGAACTGGTATTGAAGTGGCAATAGACAAAATTGGAAGTCTCACATTTTTTCTAATTTAAAAAACAATGGGTTATGTAGAACATCAATTAATGTACTGAAATGTGTAATAAGTTTGTGTGCATTTTCTAATTTAAATCCCAGAAGATATTATGCTGACTAAACTGAAGCCTGGTGAACAGTTTTGAGGGATGATCCAATGAGATTTTGACATTTTTAATTACTGCTTAGTGGCGTGTTTTTTTCTTGGATTTAATGGATTTGCTGTGACTGTTCATACTCGTGAATGTTCTCTAAAGCTGAAATTATTAAATGTATGGAAGAGCAGGGGAAAAAAAAAAACTTTCAACCATTGTGTTTTAACTATAGCACTGATGGAGCCCTTGGAGTAAGTATAAGTGCCCCAGGAGGTGCTATTGCTTCTGTTCCAAACTGGACTTTGAGAGGAACACAACTCATGAACGGCACATCCATGTCTTCTCCCAATGCATGTGGAGGCATTGCATTAGTATTGTCAGGTAATGTGCTACAATGCTAAATATATATACACAGCTTAAAAAAGATTGGGTAATTTTTCCTCTTAAAAGTGTTATAACTTTCAAAATCTTTGTCTCCAGTAATACCTTTATTTTTAATTTCAGGACTCAAAGCTAATGATATTCATTACACTGTTCATTCTGTCAGAAGAGCTTTAGAAAATACCGCAGTGAAAGCTGAAAACATAGAAGTATTTGCACAAGGACATGGTATTATTCAGGTATTTACTAGGGAAAAATCCAACGTAATAACTAAGTAGAAAACTAAGTCACAGAAAAAGTAGCTTTCTAGATGAGCTCACTTGATTTGCAACCATGTTACTTGCTGCTTTGATCTGGTTGAGGGAGAAGGGAACATAGTGGGAGGGGAGGAGGAATGAGACTGTTCTTTCAGTTTCTCCATGCAGTTACTGTAGAATAATTGTCAAGTAGACACATTCTTAGACTGCTCAGAAAAGCATGTGGACATAAGTGGAATGTGGTTGTTTTTTTTTATCACCCGTGTGTGGGTTTGGATGCCTAAATTTTGTTCTAATGTCTAAATACGTGTTTGTGCTATTGTTAGAGCTGAACTTGTTCTGTGCAGACAGAAGCCGGAACTGTAAGTTCTGGGCAGCAATAATGTAGAGATACCCACGCTGCTTCACAAAGCAGTATAGCTGCACTTGTCTGATGACTTTGCTCTAGGCATGCACTGGAAATTCTGAGCGTTCATTGTGTCTCTGAGCCTTTAAGTACTTCGGAAATGTGTGACATGATCTTTTATGTGATGAAGATGGCAGATAAGTCTCCCTATGCATAATATTAGACTTTTAAAGAGCTGTTGATTTTTTTATTTTTTTTTTTAACCAACATTCACTCCCACCCTATCCAAATAGAGGTACTGAGATCTTGCTTAATGCTTTAAGATGGCAGTTATTAAATGCTTAGCTCTAGTAGTTAACACCTGCTAAATACATCTGTACCACTGGGTTTAATATACAGAGAAGCTTAACTGATTACAAGCATAGGTTAAACTGCTGAGATGGCATGAGCTGCCCAAGCTAATTAAAATTCTGTAAACATTTTCCAGCAGCAGCCCTATCAAAAAACCCAATAACAACAAAATCACAACCTCCCCCCAACCCCAAAAATCTCAAAAGCACATTGCTATTGAAAAATACAAAGCATCAGTCATATCCTACAGTTTAGTCATCTGTAATAAAAGCATGCGTTAAATGTGATTAAGACTGATCTGAGTCTGTTGTATGTCTCATTGTTTCAAAGGACAGTGCCTCCAGTCTCTGCTGGAGAAGGTAGCTCACTGAAATAGAAAAGAAAGTGAGATTTTGGAGTCAGTAGAATAGAAAGTGAGATAGAAGGGCATCCTTTAAAAAAAGAACACGTCATTGAAGTTTATTATGACAGCTCATTTACTTAAATTCACATCCGGAGTTCATGATCTCATTCTCTTATTTCATGTCATTATATAAAACTTGCCCAGGTATTAGATATTGCTATGTCACTCTTGAACTGCTCAAACCCATATAAAATATTTAAATACTTAACTAGTGTTGCTCCAAATATGACAGTACGCTTAAGTTAATGTAATAGGTCTACGCTTTTGAAGTTGCCTTTGAAACCAAATTTTTGTTATGCATGTTTTTGACAGATTTATTAAAGGAGAGTGGAGGTTTGGGGATTTTAATTTCTTTTTTTTTTTATGTGCCCTGTGTGGTTGTTACAGATGGAAAAAAAATGTTGCCTCATTGTCTGTACCAGTTGTCACGTAAGGTCCAATTGGTGTAGCTCAGATACCACAAGTTTGTTGCTGTGCTTGCTGAATGCTTCATATTGAAGATAATATCAACAAATTACTATTAAGTTGAAATTTGTTAATTTAGAATGTGTTCTTTCTAACAGGTTGATAAAGCCTATGACTACCTCATTCAGAATTCATCATTCACAAGTAACATAGGCTTTACAGTGACTGTCGGCAGCAACCGTGGAATCTACCTCAGAGATCCTGTCCAGATAGCTGCACCTTCTGATCATGGGGTTGGCATAGAACCTGTCTTTCCTGAGAATACAGGTAGGAAAGAGCTTTAGCATGCGGTGGGGAGCAAGGAAACAAGCTGTAATCTTTGAACAAAAAAGCTACAATAATTAGGACTGAAAGGAATATGTACTGTAAAAGCACTAGATTTCATAGCGAATGACTGCATGCAGCTAACCACCTTTTCAGTTGTAACCTCAGATTTTTAACTGCAACTCTTCTGTCTGTTGTGGGATTTTGTTGCTTCATGTATCCTCTCACTGTAAAGAGGATCTCTCTTTGCTGGGAAGAAACCTAAAATGAAGTTGTGGGGCTAAGGAAAAAGGTGGAAGAAAAAAAAATCGAATATTTGTAGTGTTTCATGAAATTGTAAGACTTTGAAGGGTAACTTGTGCAAATCAAATAAGCTTTTATGGTTTTTCTTCATTAACTATTTTGCCCTGCTTTATTAAATACAAATTAGAACTCGCTGAGAAGATTAATTGTATTAAAAGGCATGAATTGGTCCCTGTGAGAGCTTGTTACTAAGATTAACTCCTTTCATAAAATCAGTGTTTCCAAGAACGTTTGTCATGTGACAGAGGTGAGCTTATCAAGGGAAATACGGAGTATGAATGAGCCCCTAGCCAATTGGTTCCCTCTTACATTTTATTGATGTGGACAGCTGAGGGAGAAAGGGTTATTCAACCTGGAGAAAAGGAGGCTCAGGTGAGACCTCATTGCTCTCTACAACTACCTGAAAGGAGGTTGTAGCCAGGCAGGGGTTGGTCTCTTCTCCAGGCACCCAGTAACAGAGCAAGGGGACACAGTCTCAAACTGCACCAGGGCAGGTTTAGGCTGGACATTAGGAAGAAGTTCTTCATGCAAAGAGTGATTGCCCATTGGAATGGGCTGCCCAGGGAGGTGGAGTCACCATAGAATCAACCAGGTTGCAGCCCTATCCAGTCAATTAGACCATGGCACTAAATGCCTCATCCAGTCTTTTCTTGAACGCCTCCAGGAATGGTGACTCCACCACCTCCCTGGGCAGCCCATTCCAATGGCAAATCACTCTCTCTGGGAAGAACTTCCTCCTAACATCCAGCCTATACTTCGCCCGGCACAACTTGAGACTGTATCCCCTTGTTCTGTTGCTGGTTGCGTGGCAGAAGAGACCAACTTCCACCTGGCTACAGCCTCCCTTCAGGTAGTTGTAGAGAGCAATGAAGTCCCCCCTGAGCCTTCTCTTCTCCAGGCTAAACAACGGGACGAGGCACTTAGTGCCATGGTTTAGTTAATTAGAAGGGTTAGGTGATAGGTTGGACTTGACTTGATAATCTAGAGGGTTTTTCCAACCTTATTAATTCTGTGATTTTAATAGTAAATACTCTGTCATAGTAGAATATAAGCACATTTGTGTTGTTGATCTGGGTTTTAAAAAAAATTATTTCTTGACAGAAAACACTGAAAGAATCTCTCTCCAGCTTCACTTAGCTTTAACTTCCAATGTTCCATGGGTCCAGTGTCCTAGTCATTTAGAGCTTATGAACCAGTGTCGGCATATAAATATTCGTGTGGATCCACGTGGCCTGAGAGAAGGACTGCATTATACAGAGGTATTGAAGTTTCAGTGTTCTAAGTAAGACTGTGTACTCTTTTCTTTTCATGTGGTCTCTGTCTATATTCATAAAAGTAAAATTAAGGAATGAAAAGCTTTGTCTTATACAGACATGCCATGCCATTTTGCTGTACAGGCTCACTAATGGTTACACTTTATGCTGTTGTGTAGCACTTGCCAGTGGGACTTTGTGTATCTGTTCAAAAGCATCTGGAAAATTGAAACCAAATAAATGAAGTGGGCTTTTTTTCTTATATATATTGTAATTTTTGACTGTCTGGCTCAGCCCTGTATTATTATTATTATTACTGATTTTGGGTTTGTGAGGTCATAGAATCATAGAATCATAGAATGGTTTAGGTTGGAAGGGACCTCAAGGATCATCCAGCTCCAACCCCCTGCCACAGGCAGGGACACCTCCCACTAGAATGAATAAATGAAACATTTTTATGGTGGCCTAGCTTTTGTGGTGTTGCCATGCAGTCTTACCTAGTGTCAAGATTTTGCTTTACCATGAAGAGGTGCTTGGGTATATAGAACTTAACCCCTACCTCATCTCATTTTGGAAGCCAAAGGAGAAAAATGTGTGGTAGTTGCTGCATACACCAGAAGCATTTTTCTGATTTTGGGTGGCGATGTCAATATTTAGACAGGCTTGATAGAGGAGCTGTTAAATTTCGTTTACTCTTTCAACCATCCGTTCTCACTCATGCAGAAACTACCCACCAACAAAACCACCTTCGTTCCTCTCAATCCTCATCTCAAACCTTATATTAACATTGAAATGTTTCCATTGTGCTGTAGTTGATCAAAATGAAGATGGTATCAGTTTGCTTTTTAGAAGTGACTTGCTTAAGAGTTGCAAGTCTTCTGTGGTATACTAGCAAAATGATGATGAGACAAATTTTCAGAGGGAGTTTTCAAAGCTTGGCCATCAAAAGCATGGTAAATTGAACTGTATTTTCTCAAACGGTCTTGGAAAACAAGGATCAAAATGTTTTAATACAACAAAAAGAGATGAAAAAATATAATTTGGGAGAAATTCTGAGTCAAATTCTATACTAGGCTGAGTTTTTGATATAAGGCCTATCAGATGTGAGTTGAAAGCTTCTGGGGAAAAACTGTAATGAGCCTAAGTGTAAAAAAAACTTACTGCTTTGTTTTTTTTCTTGGTGAATGTTGCTGCTTTACTATATCTAGGGTAACAGTGGTCAAATAAAGATTGTGGTTGCGGGGTGGGTTGTGTGTTTTGTTTTTTTTATTTCTTCAGTGATAACTATAAAGATAAAAATACTCTTCACCTAGTTTAAATTTAGTCTTCTGTAATGTCATTTCAACCAAAGATTTTTAAGTGGCTGTATTTTGTTTTGTTAGGTGTGTGGATATGATATAGCAATGCCTAATGCAGGCCCTCTGTTCAGAGTTCCAATAACTGTTGTTATACCAACGAGGTCAGTAAATTTTATCCGCAGGCTTTATCTGTGTTCTTTCAGCACAGTTTTCTCTGCTAATGTCTTGTCATTATTTCACCATCTACTTTCTCTGGGAGTTTTTGAACTTGTTACTGTGATAAGGGAATGGACATCTGAAAATACATACCATATAGCAGTGGCTTTCTTTGTTTCCTGGCTACCAGGACAAAAGCTACAGTGTTCTGTTAGGCTTAGCCACGGTGGCATCAACGTCCTGGTCCATCATGGACACAAATGACTTCTGGCTAGTTGACCCAAGTATCGGTGAGTGTACTCACAAATGTAGGTCAGGTGGAGTTCTGTTATTTTCATTTGCATTCATGGACTGCAGTACATAAAGGTAGGAGGCATTATTTGGCAGGTAAACATTGGGGTAGACTTCCCTCATGACTTTTAGTGCTAATTCTCTGAAGTTGCTGTATTGTGCCCATCATTTCTTTAAAGATACAACTTCAGTGATCTTGATAGGAAAGAATATTAAACTTATTCAGTGGGTAATCACAGAAGCATTCCAGTTGGAAAAGATCCCCAGCATCATCAAGTCCAACCATTATCCTTACTCTACAAAGTTCACGCTTAAACCATATCCTCAAGCAAATCTGCCCTGAGGGGACAAAAACTCAATTGTAGAAATGTTGCTTCTTAAATACCTTACCTTTTCAGTGAAAAGTTGCTCTGCCAGCAAAACCAGGTCCACTGGAAACCACAATTCTTTAGTATTTATGTTAAAGAACAGTAACTTTGGAGGGGTGGAGAAGGTGTGCATCACGCAGTGCCGCCGATGCTTTAATACTTTTAGATAGAGCATGTTGTCAGATTCTGTAGCAATATGAATTAGATAATTGATGTTGAGGACTACATATCCTCATTGTACCCTTTTTTAAAGAGTATTTCTGAATTTTAAAATACTTTTTTTGAAATAAAAGGAAGATTCACCGGTTATTTGATCACTGCTTGTGTTTTCTCTTTGATATACAGAGTAGATGAATCATCAAGCTATGACTTGACTTACACGGATGTTCACTTCAAACCTGGTCAGATCCGAAGGCATTTTATTGATGTTCCACAGGGAGCTACATGGGCTGGTAATGAAAATGACCACATTTAAGCAAAGTTGCATCTGTCATACTTGATGAAAGTGTTTTGAATTAGTTTCTGAGTACTGCCTGAATAAGAACTGAAGGATTTGACCCATTCACATATAAAATACTTATTTGATTTTTAAGCTCTTAGAGGAGTGATTTTGAGTTATTCTGTGGGTTCGGGTATAATAGAATCCTGATTCCCGGTCCTAGAAACTGGAAAATTTGATCTGAAGTGTTTGCCTATAACTGGAGGATTATGCTGTGTTTATGGAAAAGTATTACTGTGTGAAGTTTGCCTAGTTTTTAAGATGTGTGAATGTAGGATTGAAAGGTGTCTTGCCTGAAGAAAGTGTGATTTTAACAGG
The DNA here is from genome assembly GCA_013400475.1 of Tricholaema leucomelas. Classification (NCBI taxonomy): domain Eukaryota; kingdom Metazoa; phylum Chordata; class Aves; order Piciformes; family Lybiidae; genus Tricholaema lacrymosa; species Tricholaema leucomelas. Next base: position 182,853 of record WAAF01011119.1, on the reverse strand, counting down.
CAAGTACTTCATAATTCTGCAAGGAGGAGAAAAGTGGGCTATTTTCCTTGTCTTCGTGTAGACAGTTGCTAAATCCTTTCAGGAACCTTTCATTTAAACTGAAGTTAGTGATATGAGTCTTTAACTTGAAATTCAGCATCAAACTGTCCCAACTATACATTTATACTACTGGATTATTTTTTACCGTTTAGTTCAGTCATGTTTCTCTCACTTTCCTTGATCTGGAAGGGTCTTTGTAAATAACAGATATAAGCATTATTCATATATGGAGCCACTTGGACAAGTAATTATGAATTACCTGTGAAACTTCAGGTAAACCTCTGCTTTCCTTCTAAAATTCTTAGATCTTGAAACTAAATTTACTTTTTTCTTTTTTTTTTTTCTTTAATATAGAAGTGACAGTATGTTCATGTTCAGCTGATGTGACTGCCAAGTTTGTGCTTCATGCTGTTCAGCTTGTTAAACAAAAAGCGTATAGAAGTCATGAGTTCTACAAATTTTCATCCTTACCAGAAAAAGGATCAGTGACCGAAGCATTTCCTGTCTTAGTAAGTCTTGTTAGAGTGGTGTGGGAGAAGAGAGAGAAAAGCAATATATCAGTGTAGTATAGCAGAACTCATTCCGTTGTCTTTTTCTCCAAAGAAAAGCTCCAAACAAAAGAAATCATATGGTTGTTACAGCACAGAAAACATTTAGTTTTCAGTTTTGAAAAGATCTCTTACAGCTTGCTAGTGTTTTTTAATTACTTCAGTAATCTGAGTTTAACATGTGCCTGGTTTGACTTGTTTGAAGGAGAGGAAAGGATGATATAATATTTAAAAGCTTTCTCTATAAGCTATAATCCCTGGTACTCTTTCTTTGAAGTCATCTTTGTGTTGTTGGAGCTATCTTTTGTTTTCTGTGCCACATATGATGTCTTATTAGGTACTGTCTAAATGTACACAGTTGAAGTAAACAGGAAATAAAATGGTCTTCTTTTGATCTGTATTCCGTTTTTATTGTCTTGAGGGAGGTTGGGGTGAAGATAAGAGGAAGATGGAAGCTTGAGTCTAACTTTGTGCTTTTGTATACAGGCTGGAAAAACTATTGAATTTTGTGTTGCTCGGTGGTGGGCAAGCCTAAGCGATGTTAGCATTAATTACACCATTTCTTTTCATGGTGTTCTTTGTGCTACTCCTCAACTAAATATGGTGAGTTTACCAAAGTGTGTTTTCTTTTTTTTTAATTACTCTGAATCCCTGTGTTATCTCAGAATAAAAATGATTTTCTTCAATGTTGTCTGTACTTAGAAAGATTAAAAGTAACTTTATACATAAGATGTTTGTGTTTTCTTTAGGTAAATAGCAGTTGTGCTACAGAAATGCTCATTACCATATGATTTTTTTTCTCTGTGTCTTTGTTATAAGTAGGAAAAAAAAGACAGAAAGGGGGGGAAAGGCCAACACCAATAGAAAGCATTCTAAAGGCTGAAATTGTAACTATGCTTACACTAGGAAGTGTTGCTGTGAACAGACTTCTCTGGGACCACATTTTTTGAACTTGGATATCTAGACTACACTTGCTAAAAGACAATCTTCTGAATACCATGTTGAGAATCAAATGTCATTAAAAATACTCTATTCAGCATTTCATAGAGCTGATTTGCTCTAGATTGGTTGGTTAGGGCAGTCAAAGACACAGGAGTGTCATGATTTGCTCCTTAATGCTAAAGGACTTAAATGGTTGCTAAAAATACAGTAGTATTTACCATACTTTGTCTTGCTCCTGTGTTCTTTGCTCTCCTATGCAACCTGGCTTGGCTTGACTTAGCTCTCAGGGCCCTCTCCTGAAGGAGGCAAAGATAGCAATACTTACATGAAGCCAGCACCGTACTAGTTTATTCTGGGTCCTTCCTTTATCTTCAGTTAAAGGCCAGAGCAAATCATAGCTGTCCCACGGGTGAATGTGGATGTTTTTAGACTCCTAAATGCTGTAAAAAAACCCAAGTGCGCTGTACTAAGGCACCAGGGTTTGAACCGATGAAGCAAAAGAAAGAGCTGCTGGTGGTATGCAGAGCAGCTCCTTTCACCTGTCGGGATTACATCAACTTAATAATGGAGAGTTAAAAATGAGAGAATACAAAGAGGTTTTGCCCATCCTTCTTGAGCACCTCTAACTTCTTATAAATTGATTTTAATAGTGCTGATATGCTGGTGACTTTATCACAGGATACAGCTAGAAAGAACATTCTCAAATAATTTTGCCTATCACTAGCCTATGTATGGAGTGCTTTTTTTTTTTAATCATAAAGGTAAATTATTCTGTAATAATCCTAAGCAAAAGCATCGTAAAATACTTGTTTTAAGATTCTAGATGAATAATATTTGTGTTTACTGAACTACCCATTCGAATGAAATTGTCACCAATTCACAAACAAAAACTGACTCTGTGACTGGTACAGTTCTGTATGAAGTACTTTAAGGGGAAGGGAAGTATGCATAAGACCTTAGCTCTGATTTTTGGTTTTGCATGTCACAGTATATCTGTTGTTGTAAAACAGATAAACTTGTGATGATTTCAGACTCAAGTGCTATTGCTTCCTATAGATAAATGCAGCTTGCAGTGTCATTGTATTTCTAAGGGACGTACCAGATGGTCAACATCTGGTGCTGTAAGCGCACAGAAGTGTAATTGTTATGTACTCTTTCTTCAGCATGCTTCAGAAGGCATTGTACGATTTGATGTCCAGTCCCTGTTGAAGTATGAAGATATTGCTCCATGCATAAATCTGAAAAGCTGGGTTCAAACACTCAGGTAGAGTTTCTGGTGAACTGTGGTGGAAAATCGGGAAAATTATTTGCATATAGTTGAAACAGTAACAAATTAACAGTGAAATTTAGAACAGTAACTATATTCTTCTCAAAATTTAAGTAGGGTTTGGAAATATTAACAAAACTTCTTAGCATACTCTTTCTTGATTCCATTTAACTGCAAGGAAAGAATTACAGTGCATCTTCCATATGAACCATTTTCCTTAACCTAATTTCAGCCAGGAAGAAAGGGACCTGGGGGTACTGGTGGATAGTAGGCTGAAGATGAGCCAGCAGTGTGCCCAGGTGGCCAAGAGAGCCAATGGCATCCTGGCCTGTATCAGGAACAGTGTGGCCAGTAGGACGAGGGAGGTTATCAACACTGATCAGGCCACACTTTTGAGTACTGTGTCCAGTTCTGGGCTCCTGAATTCAAGAGAGATGTTGAGGTGCTGGAACATGTCCATAGAAGGGCAACAAGGCTGGTGAAGGGCCTGGAACACAAACCCTATGAGGAGAGGCTGAGGGAGCTGGGGTTGCTTAGCCTGGAGAAGAGGAGGCTCAGGGCAGACTTCATTGCTTTCTACAACTACCTGAAGGGAGCCTGTGGCCAGGTGGGTGTTGGTCTCTTCTGCCAGGCAACCAGTAACAAAACAAGCGGACACAGTCTCAAGTTGTGCTGGGGGAAGTTTAGGCTGGATGTTAGGAGAAAGTTCTTGCCAGAGAGAGTGATTTGCCATTGGAAAGGGCTGCCCAGGGAGGTGGTGGAGTCACTGTCCCTGGAGGTGTTCAAGCAAAGCCTGGATGAGGCACTTAGTGCCATGGTCTAGTTGACTGGCTAGGGCTGGGTTGGACTGGATGATCTTGGAGGTCTCTTCCAACCTGGTTGATTCTATTCTAATTGAAATAAAATAATAAAACAAAAAAAGGGCAAAAAACCCACAATAAAAGTATAGAAGATATGACTTCCAAGAGAGACACTTAGAGCTAAAAGGCACTTTGATATTTAAAGAATCAAATCATAGTTATTTGGTGCTACTGATTGAATGGGTTGGTTGTTTTTTAGTAGCTGCTGCAGATCCTGACCAATTTTTACCTGAGAAGACTCTCTTCTCTTTGTTGGAAGTTTCTTTTGTAGGATCTGGTGCAAAATTATGTGGAAAGTCACATTTATCTTCTTGTCAGTTTGACACATGCTTATTTGAAGGAAAAAATTTGTTGTGAAATTACTAACTAGTGCAACAATTAAGTTGGGCACTTTTATGCCCTTCCCTTTTCCTCATCAATTTAAGCGGTATTTTTAATTGAGAGTTGGGCTTGACAATTTTGCAGCGGTCAGTAATACATACAAAGTTTTCCATCATTTGGGCCTTACAGTGGAGACCTTGTGCTCTGTCTGATATTTTTGGATGCTTGTAACTGGAAATGGTGTTGCTAGAAGTTTGTCTAACATGCTGCAGTGTTACATTGTGAGGTACCTGATTTGATATGGCTTAAGCAAGGAAATAAAACAGTCTCCTAAGGTATCTTTGCCTCATTCTTGATTTATAAAATGGAGATGCTGTTATCTCTGTAATAATTTGAGGCACTTGTGTAACAGTAAAAGAACAGCAGTTAACTAATAAATATTCATATATGTAGATTAAGGCATAAATAGTGTCTCTTGAAATAATGAGTCATAACAAAGGGGGAAAAAATTACTGAGTGACTTCTCATTTGATCTCTTAAGTTTCAAATGCCTAGAGACAGAATGAGTCTTGGGGTTGCATATCATGGGTAGTGCTGCTTGATTCTTGAGTCTTCTGTTAACAGTCTATCTAGTGTCTGCCAGGCTAGGAAACTTGGGTGAAGTGAACCTGTGATCTGACCCAGCACAAAATATTTTACTGGATGACTAGTCTGTGCTCTTGGCAATGGAAATCTGACAGAATGCTTAAGAAAAAGTGTCATGTAATTTAGAACGACCCTTATTCTGCTGTTCTTTATTTCCAAAACTCTGGTTTCCTTACATCATCATTTAGCCCATGTTCTTTGATGCTTAAGGTGTACAGTGTTTGTGCTTGTTCTGAGAAGTAGCTTTTCATAATTCTGTCAGAGTTAACATATGCTATACAGAAGAATATTAAGGTATGTTATGTAGTGCTATGATTTCTGTAAGGCCTCCTAACTAAAGATCTAAAATAATCTGATTATTCTGTGCTAATTCTGAAGTATCTTGATTTTTTTTTTTTCTTTTTTTTAATGGCCTTTTATTTTTAGAATTAGGATGTGCTTGCTAAGTTCTACTGACTTCTTTCTTTATCAGTGCCTATAATGTCACTGACACTCATTTTAACTGAGGGATTTATGATACCTGGACAGTAAGAGTATTTTTAGAGATCTTACTGCATGTGCTGAATGCAGTTTTATTTCAAAATATGCTTGTGCTTAAGCAAAACAAATTTTGGTAGAGGATGCATCTTTAAGTGAACCTTCTGGGTTTTTTTTTAACTGCAGACCAGTGAGTGCAAAAATAAAACCTTTGGGCTCCAGAGATGTTTTACCAAACAATCGTCAACTCTATGAGATGATTTTGACCTATAATTTCCATCAGGTAAGGGTTATGTGTGTTTGCTTTTTAAATTCATTAATAAGTGCAGCATTTTCTAAAACCATATTTTAACTTCACCTTTCTTTGAGAAACAAGGTCTAGATTCACACTTTAGACTTTAGACAGTCAAAATTCTCATTTATTTTTAAGAGCTTAAAAACAGATTTAGTTCAGGTATCCCTTTAAATATGCCTGTATGTATTTTACTACTTTTAATCAATAGTGGATTAAAATTTTCCAACCTTTCTTCCTAATAGCCTAAGAGTGGAGAAGTAACTCCAAGCTGTCCACTTCTTTGTGAATTGTTGTATGAATCTGAATTTGATAGTCAACTGTGGATTATTTTTGACCAGAACAAAAGACAAATGGGTTCAGGAGATGCCTATCCACACCAGGTACAGAGTAATGTATTTATTCGACCTATTTTCTGCATAATGTGAATGTTTTCATTCTTTTTCATCTCCCAGGCCTATTGTTAGCTCCAAACATTTATTAATGTATAGATGATGATGTTCTTCACAAGAAGACAGGTTCAGTGGTGGTGCATTTGTATGGAAAAAAAAAATGACAGGTTTCCATGAAATAAAACAGTGGGGGGGGTTCAGGGTTTTTTTGCAAGAGAAGAGAGAGTTATGTTGTGTGATATTTTTACAAAAGCTACTAACTCTTGATTATTTGTGTGTGATTTTAATTGGTGTTTCTTAGGGAGTGAATTCAAGTTCTCATTGTCTTTATATTTGGGTTTCTTACAAAGGTGATACCTTGAACATTTCTATTTATGGCAGAAAGTATCCATCTGTAGTCTGCCTTGCCCACTGATAAATCGGAAGCTTCTGTATCTGTGGATGCTTGTCTTCAAAGTGCCTTTTAAATGCTGTAGCTTGGTTTACTTCCTGTTGTTGCCTGTCAGAAGGGAATTTTTTACACAAGACTTGCAGATACTGTACTCTCTACTGGAACCATCTGTCTGGATCATGTGACAAAAGGATGTGGAGGGAGGAGAAACCAAAAAGGGGGGAGAGAAGCATTTTCCATAGCTTTTGGTTTTGAAACTATTTTTTACCAATCCAAAACTACAATTTTTGAACTTCATCAATGTAATGTTTATTTTGACAGATTCTATACTTCAAGAATGATCAAAGATCAGTTTTAAAGGATATTATTTGAATCTTACAGATGAACTTCAAAAATTGCATTATTGAAACTTCTGTTCTTAGCCAGTGTTTTTAAGATGCTATGAAATACAGAAATAACCAAAATGAGCTTTTACTCACACCTAGTGGATCATTAATAGCTTGCATCTCTGGTGTTATGCATCATAGAACAATTCTAAAGCAATTCAAAATTACTTAATCCAGAAAGGAATATCAACAGAAAGCATGACTCCCTAAATGAGAAGGAGATTCTGGAAGCAGTGTAGTTCTGAATTACTGTGCCATTCTATTTTAGGGCTGCTTATTGTATTTACAGCAACAGGAAGGAAACATAGGACGCTAGCGCTCAAAATACCTGTATGATGCCCTTATAGGTTGATAGAAATGAATCAATATTTTCAAAACTAAGAATTTGAGAGTCTTAAGTGACTTTTTGTTTTGGCCAGTTGTTGTGCTCTTTATTTGAGGAGGCAAGATGTTTGTTTGGCTTTTTTTAATAAATGGAAGCGGTTATCTGCATATTCATAACTGAATGTACAAAAAGCTTAGGGCAGAGACTCTCAGCTCTTGAAACCGTAGCCTTAAATCTCACAGGAATACTGGATTCATTGTTGTGAAATCTGCTACAGTGTTTGAGAGAGTTGAGGGTATTTCAAACCACAGAGTAAACTGGAACTGCTGGAGGTTTTGAGCTGAGAGCAAGAATCAATATTATTTGAGCATTTATTACAGTGTAGGCAGCGAAGCAAATCATGCTGGCGTATTTTGTGATCTGAATTAAAACAAAATTCAATCTATTCAAAGTGTGTTTTAGCTGCTATCGAGTCTTAAAAACACTGTTTTCAGGAGATTCCAAAGCAAAGCTATCTGGAGTATTTGAAATCATTATATTTATATGGAAGAAGAACACAACAGACTTATTTCTAGGTTTCTTTGTGAATGGTGAAATATATAATCTTGATATTTATGAGAACTTCTTTTTTTCAGTATTCTGTGAAACTGGAAAAAGGAGATTACACTATTCGGTTGCAAATTCGTCACGAACAGAACAGTGAGCTGGATCGCATCAAAGACCTTCCATTTATTGTTTCTCACAGGTTGTCTAATACCTTGAGTTTAGATATTTATGAAAACCATAGCCTTGCTCTCTTAGGAAAGAAGAAATCCAACAGTTTGACTTTACCACCAAAACACAGCCAGCCGTTCTTTGTTACATCTCTGCCTGATGACAAGTAAGTTACTTTCTCATCTATGTCAACTGCCTCTGCACCTAACTGAAATGATGCTTTGATAGCATCTTTTTAGTCTTGCTAATTCCTCTTGTGTTGCTTTTTTCACTGTTTGGGTTCTTAAGTGTTTCAAAATGAACCTGGTTTTCACATTGAAGTGTCTTTCTTTGAACAGAATACCTAAAGGAGCAGGACCGGGATGTTATCTGGCAGGAGCTCTTACACTGTCTAAAACAGAACTTGGAAAGAAAGCTGTGAGTATTTGGCATGGATAACAACTTCTTTTTTTCCTGAAACTTTTGAATTAAGTAAATGGCATGCCAGGAAGTGCTGCATTTCATGGGTTTAGTGCTTCAGAGAGCACTGTGTTTAGTAATGTAACACATGTAGAAGCAGTTGTTTCATTATGAAGTCAGAGTAACTTCCATGTAATTCTGTTTTAATTTTCATTTTATTTCAAGTTGTTACATTTTCTATGCTTTTAATTCTGATTTTTTTTTCTCTAAATCCCTTTCTAGAAGCAACTGCTTTTTTATTGCTGTACAGCCTTTAAAAGTGATATTACATAGTTGCTTACCTTTTAGTATATTCTTTTCAACGCAAAAATATGTGCATATATTGCTTTGTGATTGTGGGGTTATCTAAAACAGCTATACTTTTCCTTGCATGTGTACAACTTTCAATAAAAATGTTTTCTTAACACCTACATGTTGTTGTTGCAAAGTAGGAGGAATTTTGCTAACTTCAATGCATAAGCAGATATTCTTACCTGCTGCACACTGCTGTTGTCAACCACTAACTGACTATGCTCCAATAGAATGCCGTAAGATCTTTGTACGTGATTCTAGAAATCTGATGTAGGGTGGTTTTGCTCATAATCTTGTAAAAGCTGTTTCTTAGCTGGTATGAAGCAATATTGCAACACTGATTATAGTAAACAAATCACTTGTGTGTATCTGGTGCAAGGTATTTAGAAGATTCTCTTAGCTGTTTTTAAATAAATGAAAAAGCTAGGAGTAAATCTGAGTCAGTTCTGGTATTCGTCAGTATTTAGAGGTAATTCATATATGTCCATGTATCACCAGAACAACATGTATAAAACTAGAGTACACTTCCATAGAGAAATATTTTCTGTGAGGAGGTAGGCACATATCTCCAGTTCTTGTTGAATAGAAAAGTTTTATGTTGTAGGTAGTAGTTTTGGGCCACATGCCATGTGACTCCAGATTAGGTAGTGTCTGTCAGGGTAATTTATGTATTAACAGGAAAACCCCAGTAATTTAGACCTCTAAAATACTTAGATTTATATTTTTTGGTGATTCCTGCAAGGTTGCAAGTGTACTCAATGAAATGCATGGTAAATCCATTATAGTAGTATAGTGTAATTTCTCTCACTTGAATTCTTCACTTTCTTGAACTATTGATTGTAATTCTCATATGTCTTACTTTAAAACTAGTCTGAGTGGTTATATACAATGATTTCTGGAATAGGAAGTAGGAGGTAGGTAGGTTAAATTTTATGCAATGTGGGGAGAAATTCTAGCTGAGGAACGTCTTAGGTTATTGTCTAAACTATTTAATGTTTTGGTCATATTTCACTGGAAAAGAGATGGCGTCAAACAGCATCAGATACTTGCAGCTGCCTTTAGTGAACCTCAGTATGTACCAGGAGATAAAAAGAAGTACTGGGCAGCAAAGTCATCTCCGGGTCAGCAAGTGAATGAAATTTGAGGCAGAATGTAACTAATCTCTGTGTACTTGTTATGAAATAGAACAAAATCTAAATTCTACACTTTTGAGGCTGACTTTATGCAATTTATTGATTTAAGCTAAGTGGTTAACAACACTTGCTTGTCCTAAAGGAGTAATGGACTGTATACACAGTAATGCATTGTTTCATTCATCTTGGAAACTTGAAAGAGCATGCTTTAAGAGCATGTTTGATCACAGATGTGACTCTAAAAGTTTAAAAATCTGAAGGTTTGAAAGTCTTAACTGTAATTGTACAGAGAAGGTGTCTCCATCCTGTGTGGTGTGTGCATGTTTTCTTACATGTGTTATTCTAACTCCCAGGGGCAGTCTGCAGCAAAGCGGCAAGGAAAATTTAAAAAGGTACTGAATGCTAGTTTTTGAAAAAGATATACTTAAGTCTCTGCATATGACTTAATTTGTCTATACCAGTCTTGGCTTTTAATTTGTCTCCCTCATCTATCTCCTTAGTCTTGAGTTATTTACTTCAGCACCTTATATATATTCTGGTAGAATGACAACACTACTGCTCTACAGAGCTGAGGGGCGCATGAGCATCTGGATACTTCAGCAATAAGTAGTGTGAAAATGCATGTGGTGATAGTAGCTTGTATTTTTATTTTTTGTCAAATACTCGAGAATCTTCAGTGCTTGTGGCACTTTCTGCCTACTCTTTGCAAACTGAGAACTGAATTGAGAGCTGACTTCATTACAGTTGTAGAAAACGTACTGCAACAAGCGTTTTTTTTCCTTAGGAACAGACTTGAATTAAAAGTCTTTCAGTTCATGATTCTATGCAAATCAAATGTAACTCATTAAAGGCTAGGGTTTATAAAGGGATGTAGCAGGTAGTGGAATTTTGGAAGCAAGTATAGGAGTTCAGGAAGGGAGTGTGTCAATTTTAGCATAGCAGCATTTAATATCCTGCTTTATCCTAGTTTTACATTATATTCTGCCAGTAGTCAGAGACTACAAACACACATCTTAATAAGCTACCTTAATAAGGCTACTGAGTTTGTGGGTTTATGTGGTTTTTGTTCTTGAATGGCATACAGATTACTCGGGATTCTCGTTAGAAAAAAGACATGAGCATCGTGAATAATGTGGGTTACTGCCGTAACCTGTTGTTTTGTTAACAGTGAGATGGTAATTGAACCTGCCAATTAATCTAGTCTTGGTGTAATAACTGCATGGAAATGTGGTTAGGCTTTACAACAAGGATTTTAATGCATGTTGCTGCAATTTTGTTTTCATACTGCATCTGAAAATACACAGATCACTCTTAGAAGGTTGATTTAAAGTCCCATGTGAATGTGTGGCTTCCTGATGAATACAATATAAAATCTTCACTAAGCGAATCTCTGAAATGAGAGTTAAACTCTAATCACAATTTAATTTGTGTAACAAAACCTATTAAACAGATGTAAGAGACTGCATGTTGCATTTTTTTTGTTTTAGAACAGAGCTTCATTTTGACATCTGAGAACTATACCCACTCAAGCCAAAATAGAAACTGTTCTTGATACTTCCACCTATTACTTGTAAGATGCATCATCATTCTAACAGCAAATAAATAAAACACAGTGTATTTTAGAGCATTGCTCCATGAGAACTCCATTAATGAATGTGTTTTTCTGAGAATGCAACTCTGAGGATTTCCAAGATTACAAGTTTATATGTAAACTATAAACCAGAAATCCAGGATGGGCATTTCTACTTGTTCTAAAGTACTTTGATTTTCACAGAATGGCTGAGTCTGGAACAAATCTCTGGGGGTCATTTAGTCTAACTCCTTTGCTCAGACATGGTCTTGTAGACCCGTCTTTCCAGGACCATGCTCAGTTTTTGAGTATGTCCAAGGGTGGGCATATTCATAGAGTCAAACATCTCCGGTCAACCTGTGCCCAGTGGTCCACACCCTGTGTTTCTGTTGATAGCCCTTGTCTTGTGTCCTGCCAGTGTGTACCAGTGAAGTGTCTGGATTTATTTTTAAACCCTCTCAACTGATACTTACATAGGTGGATAAAATTCCCCTTCCACCCCTTAAATGCCCTCTGTGTTCTCTGGGATGAGCAATCCCAGCTTTCTTAGCCTTTCCTCATAGAAGAGAAGCTCCAACCTCTTACCTTTGTGGACCTTCGCTGGACTCTCACCAGTACATCCATGTCTCTTTTGTACTGTGGAGCCCACAACTGGACACAGTGTGTCTGATATGGCCTCACTAGTGCAGAGTGGAGGAGATGGATCGCCTCCCTCAGCCTGCTGGTAGTATGTCCAGTGCAGCTTAGGATATCATCAGCCCCAAGTGCACATTGCCAGCTTATGTTTGATTTGGTGTTGACGGGAATCTTTAGGTGCTTTTCTGCCAAGCTGCTTTCTAGCTAGCTCCCACCGTGTACTGGTAAACAAGTTTTTTTTCTTCTCTACGTGCAGCACTTTACAGTTCTCCCTGTTGAACTTCATGTTGTTCCTGAGTGCAGAAATGGCCTGCCTGTTAAGATTGCTTTGGATGGCAGCAGAACCCTCTGCTGTGTCAGCCACTCTTAGATTGGTATCAGACTGGCTTGAAAGTGTGCTCTGCCCCATATCCAGTCTTTAATGAAGATATTGAATACTGTTTGAATCCAATATTGAGCTCTAGAGTACACCACTAGTTACTGGCCCCCAGCTATGTGGTGCCGATCACCACTCAGTGGGTCTGACCGTTGGGCAGGTTTCAAACTGCATGACTGCTCTTCCAGCCCATGCTTCAACAGCTTCTCTGTTTTGCATGAAAGCAGTTTGAGGTTATTCCAGGAAACAACAAGCCTAATTTTCCAAATAAGGTAGTTAATTTATTTACTGGATAAAAATTTCAGCGGGTTCTTACCACAGAATAAGCAGGTGTCTTTTGTTTTACTAGACATGTGTAGCAGAATTGTATGACTAATCCATAATTTTCTGATTGAAGTGCTATTCTGGGAAACTTAATTTTATCTTAATGCCTTGCCCTCCAAACCTGAAACAAAACCCAGAACAACCACCCTTTCACTTAATGTCTTCCTGATTTCAGTGTGGCTTAAAAGAGGAGAACAAATTTTTTTTTTTGTGTCAACTGAACCTGTGATAGGTATTAAACTCAGAATTCAGTGATTTATTTCCTTTGAACACATACCTATTGAGGTGAAGCACCCTGCTGTCATGGCTTGGGAAGCTGATGTACCCTTAGAAGTGCCTTTGGTCTCTACAGGGGAAGCATGTGCTAAACATCTGTGTGAAAAACAAATTGGTCCTATGTACCTTTCTTCTTTTGCAACCAATTTTTTTAAATGCAGTTACAATCTGATTTGTTAACTCTTACCTCCAAGTTTTGTCTTAAATATATCTAGTCTGTAAGATTTTTTTTGTTGCTTTGTATAATGCAACATTTGAACAGCAGTATGAAAGAATTAGCTAAGAGATAAAAAGGTAGTCTTTTGTTAGTCTGTTCTTTTTATTCTCCCTACTTCACTGTCTTTTTCTCCAATTCAAATCAAGAAATTAATTATACAAATATTGATAAGTGTTGATGGAAGACTAATAAATACCATTGTGAAGCCAAACATAAATTAATTACTTCCTCTGAGCATTAAGTCACTATCCCTGTTTGATCAGGGATAGTGGATTGAGGATTTAAATCCTCACTCAATTAAATTAACTGTTAATTAAGCTCTGCTAAGAGGCAATTGTTTTGAGAATGTTGTGCTTATGTATGCAGTTTGTAGTTATAGTTAAAGGTAAACTAACTAAAGCTTATACTGTGCATGATGTACACTGACCAAAGTGCATAAACTGTATACTTCCAAAGTTTTTAATATTGTGTCATTTTTAGAGGGTAAACAAAGGGAAGCTTTTTGCTTCAATTTGAAAGTTCTTTTAAAAGCTGGGTTTTTTTTTTCCACTGGATCACCACCTTTATAACTATCTTTCTACAGGTACAAATCCAGTATACTGCTCAAACAATTCTGTTGCTGCATATTACAGTGAGATTTGAATAGGGAAACAGATTAAAGCACTGAATTGTGGAGAGTTGTCTGTTTTCTCCTTAATCTCTAATGATCAGTGTTTCTGTGATTGACAGTAATTCTGTGATTTTTCTGGTGTCTAGGGGGTTGCCAGATTTTATAAAGGATGCTAATGTTTACAGACAGGATAGAAAAAAGGAAGAAGTCATCAGTCCATCTTAAAGTCTTGTTATAGTTTAGTTTAATATGAGAAGCGCCTAAATTTTATCCTGTGAAATAAGTTTGATGTCTGTAGAGAAGAGCTGGGCCTCTCTTTGTAAGCTCTTTCAGAAAAGGCAGGTGCCCAGGTCCCAAGCTTACTGTTTTCATTTCAGTGTTCGTAGCTTGTAATACTTGCAGAATCCTGTGAGGCTGAAAATACCAAGGTGAGAGAATGGGGAGGTGGCATTTTACTGTTCATCTAGCTACACAGAATTGGTCTCTTCAAGGAGAGTATTCATCCACAGAAGTGGGACTTCTATTAAGTGTGCTTGATTTGAAACTTAAATCAGAGTAGGAGAACCTTCTCATACAGACAAATCATGAGAATGCAGAGGCCATTTAGATACATAACTCCAAACAAGCATTGCTAAGTAAAATCAAAGAGGGCTATCAAGAAGGAATTTGTGAAATATTGGAAGAATATTTCCAGTAAGGCAGGTTTATTTCTTAGGAAGGTAGTACTCTCAATAGAGGACATCTTCTGGAAAAACTGTAGCTACCGATTTAGATTTTTGTACTGAACAAACTACTTAGCCATTCTAAAATGTTTTATCTGCTGTAATGAACTATGCTGTTGCTGTCTACTGTGCCAATTACTTTGACCGACCCCATACTATGTTCCTCCACTACATGTGCTTTCCTCCATGACCTGACTTGTCATATTCTATCCAGGGTCTTGGCTGAAGACATATGTAGGTGTGTGTTGATCATCTAAGCTGGGTTTCAAAAAAAATGTAAATGGTAATTTGCCTGCAATTGCATATTAAGTATATGGAAAAATTGTTCTAAGGGAATATTGATGTTACTATCTCTTACCAATGTTGTTTTCAGTAATCCATAGCAAGATGCTGGTCCATTCCAACTATCAGTGCAAATAAAGTTTTTCTGCATCTGTGTTCTTGAATAGTGGTGCAAGTGGAATATTGAAGTCCACTGTTTTGAGTTTATGCAGAGTAGTTTCTAAGAGTCACCTTTCTGTTTACTATTTAAATAGCCTGAAATAACTCCATTTTGTGCACAAGATTTCATTATGCAATATTGACCTCTACTTCATTGGGAATATATTCTCAGAAATGTATTTTGGAATAATCAGTATGAAAAATAAAATTGCCAGAGCATTTGAGAATGCAACAGTGTCCTGCACAATGTTGCAACATAGTAAGTGTATGTAGTTTAAACTTAGGTGGTCTCTGCAGAATAGTCTACATAGAAAATAATGGGACATCTACCCTCGCTATTTAGAGAGAGACTTTTTTAAATAGTAATGTTACAATCAAACCAAATTACCTCCTTCAGCAATTGTAGTGTTTAGAAACAATGACTGAAATCCAGCACTGGCTTATTTGCATGTTTTTATGGATGACATCTTAGGGAATGGACTTCAGAGCATGGTCTAAGATCAGTTAGCATTTTACTTTTTAAATAGCTCCACCTGTTTGTTTTTTTTATGGTAATTGTTGACTAGCGTAGCATGAACTGAAATTACAGTCATCTTTGTGTGTTAGCATAAAAGGCTTAAAAGAAAAATCTTGCTGTTGTTAATTTGAGCACAGACAGGTGAAAAATGAAAAGGCTGTAGCAGTACATGGAAGAAATACTGTCTCTGGAGGAATAAACTTGTTTATCCTATGGCATGATTCATGTTTCTGATTATTAATACTGTGACTTTTTTTAAACTCAGTCATATTAATTTATTTATTGCCAGATATGTAATATAGGATCTCTAATTGATTAAGTATTTTTCCTTGCCTTTTAACCAAGTCATTTGCTCTACAAACCAAGAAAAAAACTCCACTCTACTCATTCAGTAATACTATGCAAAGTAGATCATTACAAGAAGTGTCCAACTTGCTAAATTTTAGGCTTTCTTGTCTTACACATAGTATGGTGTTTTAATATTTACATCCTTGCATTGCTTAAAATAAAAAGTTAAAGCAGTTCCTGAATTCTTAATGACTAATAACTTTGCTCTTAGTCCTCAGTGTTATGTATAGCTCAGAGTAGTTGGTCGCTATGGTTTAGCTTTTGTATAGCATCAGAAAAAGGTGTACTGTATTCCTCTCAATACATGTCTGTTTTCCCACCTCCAGGATGTGCTTACTGTTCACTATCATTTGATACCATCACCATCAAAGAGTAAAAATGGCAGCAAAGAGAAGGAAAAAGAGCAGGAAAAGGAAAAAGATGTAAAAGAAGAATTTGCTGAAGCGTTAAGAGATCTCAAAATACAGTGGATGACCAAGTATGTCTGCAGTCATAACTACACAAGATTAAAGCAGCTGTATAAAAACAAAAACCCAGAATCTATAATTTCATACTATGTCTTCCTGTCTTCTAGGCTAGATACCAGTGACATGTATAATGAATTGAAAGAGGCATTTCCTAATCATCTTCCATTGTATGTTGCAAGACTTCATCAGCTGGATTCTGAAAAGGTTACTCAACACTTTTTAAACTTGATTTGCCGTAGTTAGGCTACATGCACGTATTATTTGAATTGTTCATCGTACCATCCATGTTTGGTCTTGAAGTGACTATAAAGCAGGCAGTGCTATAAAGCAGAAATTATTGATTAGATTAACATTTGTCTCCCTAAACTGACTATGATTTCTTTATTCCCACATCAGAGTGGAAGCAAGCCTGCCTACTTACACTGTGTTTGCTTATCATGTACTCATTAAGTTAAACACATTGTAAGTGTCATTATTTGTATAGGCCACAGTATTGTTCTAAATGGTAGTTACTGGCACATCACAAGCCCCATTTTGCTCCTCTACTGAGTGGGTCATTTCTTCCGGCAGAATTGCTCAGACAACTGAGAACAGTAACCCTTTGAAATGACGCAGCTGTCCCTGTCCTAAAAAATGAGAACCATGTCTGCTCTTCTGTTTATCTTGAAGATAAACAGCTTTATATATGTGCTAGTAGCGTGAATGTTTTGATTTTTTTGCATTTTTGAAACAGTATTTGCTGCCATTATTTAAGAGAATTTGTACTGAAAAGTTGTTGTCTCCCTGTAAATCCTGCATTTTGTATGTATCCACCTTGTGTTTTACAGGTTTTATGTTTTTTTCTGCATACCAGTGCTTTTATCCTGGTGCTTGTAGACTTAATCACACTACTTGATTATTTCATTATTTTTATGGGAACGGGTTGCCCAGGGAGCTTGCTCCCTGGAGGTGTTTAAGGCCAGGCTGGATGAGGCCTTGAGCAGCCTGCTCTAGTGGGAGGTGTCCCTGCCTATGGCAGGGGGTTGGAGCTGGATGATCCTTGAGGTCCCTTCCAACCTAAACCATTCTATGATTCTATGATTCATAGTGCTGAACACCTTTTCTTATCCTTTTTTTTAGGAGCGAATGAAAAGACTTGATGAAATTGTTGAAGCTGCAAATATTGTAATCTCTCACATCGATCAGACAGCTTTAGCAGTATACTTTGCCATGAAGACTGATCCCAGGCCTGATGCAACTACTATAAAAAAGTACCTACCCAGTAAATAATTTTCTTGCATCCTATTTCTGTAATTTATGTGATTAATCTCTACGTCTAAAAAAATGAAGTTATTATTGCTGTTACTAATAACTGCTATTATTTTGGGGCCATGGATGATTTCAAATTTGACTGAAAAATTAGTTCTCTTACTAAATCTCCAGAATGCAGGAACACTGAAATGTGCAAATTTTTACTTGGCAGTAGTAAATAAAACAAACATGGGTGCTTTCAGGATTGAAATGTGTCAGGAAAATGGAGTATTAAGTTTGTGTCAAGCTGAATCTCAAATCAGAGGGCCTACCAGAATATCAATATAAAGGTGTGTGTTTTGAATGCTATCTACCTTTTCATAATACTTTGCAACGTTTTGGATCAGTATTTGAAGACAAAGATGATAACAGTCTAAAAGGTAAATGCATTCAAAAATCTTCATTTATGAAAAGCATGTTGACCATACTTGTGGTTTAGAGTATTTTTGAAATCCTTTTGTGGGTTTTTTTGGGCTTTAAATGTTCCTCTGAATTGCATATATCCTTAGGAAGACAGTGTTTTGAAAATGGCACCTTAGACTGGATAATAACTAGTGGATTTTGTAGTGTGTGGCATGGTGCTGCTGTTGCAAATTAGGCCCTTTAGATGGGAGATGCTTATTTGTTGATAACTGTAGATAAATACTGATAGTAAAATGAGTGTCTCATCTACCTATCCTAAATACTTATGTATAATTCTAGAACTGCTAATAAAAAAGCAAAGCTATATATAAAGTCATAATAAACTTCATTCTAAACATTTCTTGGTAAGTTGACCCATTAGGTCATGTGGTTGAACCTAGCATCTGAAACTGAACACCAAATTCAGTGGTGCTTTTTATGGGTGGGATTCCTTTGAAGTCAGCAGAATTGTATCTGCTTATGTTAGAGATAGATTTGACTCCCTCTGTTTATACTACCAGTATTTCTAGATGCTGGCTTGTTGAGTTTTAGAATCCTGAGTTGCCCTTCCTTTAAGACATCAAAGATGTTGCAGAAGACATCAGAAGCATTAAGCTTGTTTGCTGCATAGTGTCTATAACTAAATTTTTTACAGATTACTTTATAGTAAATAGCCATGCTTTAAAAACTGTCTCTGTGCTTATTTTCACTTAATGTGTACTAACTGCAGTCAACTCAAAACAGCACTGATTCCATTTTTAATGTTGTACCTCCAAAAAGTCCTGAATATTTTTGTGCTGTTTTTTTTCTAGTGAAATGGAAAAACAGAAGACTACTTTAGTGGATGCACTTTGTCGAAAAGGAAGTGCGCTGGCTGACCAGCTTCTTCATCTGCAAACTCAAGAAGGGGCTGCTTCCAGTGAGGCAGAAAGCAGAGATGAGGATAACGAAAGCTGTTCAGAAGCTTTGACAGAGACATTCTGGGAAACAACAAAATGGACTGACTTGTTTGACAGCAAGGTAAGAGAGCAGAGCAGATTCTGTTTCGTCTCTTGCATGTTGGTTTTTCGATAGCTTCTGGAATTTTGCACCACCTTTGTGTGCACAGCCTCATACGTTTTTCCCTTCTACTTTTTCATGCTGTCCCCATACGTTGTACATCCTTAATGACCTTTTTTTCTACAGAGGTTTTACCAAGCCTGTCAAATCCATGGTAAGCACATCTCTGCATGTGAATGTAGATATTAACGGAAGAGTGAGAACAATACCAGATTTCCATCAAAAAGCTGCTTGCTTTATCAAATTGCTTCTTTCTGTACTTTCAGGGAATATTTTTTGTAGTCTCTACATTGTTCTAGCTGTACACACACAGAAGTGTGCAGCACCTCTACTCTGTTCAATCCTGCATTGTTTAGCCTCTTCTACACTATGGATAAGAGAAGTATTGTGTCTTGCTGTCAGTAGTGTCTGTAGAGGTAAAGGAATAAATCATTGGAAGTAATGGAATTTACACATTTATTAGGACAGACTTTCCTGTCATTTCAAGGTTCCTGTTTATGTGATTTAAGGTTTTGTCTGCTTTGTTCAAGCCAGCTCTTCCAGAATTCAAACAAAAAAATACATCCGTTGTAGGTAATTCGTTACATAACCTTTAGAGTTTATGACTTTGTATCTTTAACCATTAAGCTATTGAGAGTTAGTTGCAGTCCTTATCGCTTGCATATGGCTGTGTTTTAGTGGGAGATGAAGTGATGATATATTCGTTTCAATTGCCAAAGCACTTCTGGTGATTTCACAGGTTTTGTTTCGTAACTAAAAAGATTGCTGAATTTGCTTGGCAGTAAATAATCTTCCCAATAAAAACTTGAGCTTTAGTAGGAAGCTGTGGTAGCAGAATTTGTGAGTTTGTGCTACAAGCACGTTGTTTCTTGCTGTCTATGTGTGAATACAGTACTGCGTTCCAGTATAGTGGCTTCCTGCTTTACTGCTGTGTGGTGGTTTGGGTGTCCCCTGCCCCAACACACACTTTAGAAATCACCCAGACTAAACTCAGCTGGCTCTGGAAATATGAATGAAGCTTACATTTACAGCTAGCACGATATACAAGCAGATGTTTACAGTATTTACAGGTATATACAGAAATATACAAGGTAAATAGGTAATACAGAAACACAACTCCCCTCCCAGAAACCTGAGTCCCCAGGAGGGGCTCTCAACCACCCCTTCACCTTCCCCCTACCCCTCTCAACCTTACTCCAGTCCCAAGGAGTTTGGCCAAAGGGTTAGGAAGCAAAGTGGGTTAGTCCAAAAAAAAAAATGGAGGGTGAGGTTAGAGAGTAAGATGCAGTTCAGCCAGTTCCCCAGCCACAGCCCAAGCGAGCAAAGTGCCAAGTGTGATATCTATATTTCGCTTTCCTTTTTTACACATCTCAGCAAGCCAATGAGTGAAGTAGGCATCACCATTGTTTTCCTTTCACAGCCTGTAATCTAGTTCTACTCACCAAAACATTCTAGCTAGCTTCAAACTAGCACATGCTGTCTTTCAGTTTTCTTTAAGATGATGGAAATTATTACAATGGAAAACTGGCTAATATAGACAGCTTGTTGGGAGCTTATTGCCCTTTGCTACAAGTTATTTTCAAGACAGGTGATGATTCCTGACACTCTTGAGTGTGTAGACTGGGCCCAGAATGAGTAACTGGATTGTATCTTGCAGATTAGGGATAAAACTTGCGTCTTTGATTGCCTTAACTGTGGATTTACCTAAGTGCATTTTCAGGTTTTGCTCTGAAAGTTGTTGCTTTGCTATGATTACATTGGTACTGAAAGGCTGACAAAACTTTTTAGATTTTTAACTTCCATCTTGTTCACACAGTGTGCTTGCTTTTCCTTTTTGGTTTTACTAGTAAAATTGAAATCTAAATTAACTGTCCTGAGCCCTACCCAGCTGCTGCTGACTCCTGCACAGCAGGATGGAAAGGAGGCTTTGAAGCAAAAATGGAATGGTTCATGAGTTAAGACAGAGAGTTTAATAAATAAAACATAATCTTGTATGTAAGCAAAGCAAATTAAGGAGTTTGTTCACTTATTTCCATCAGCAGATAGGTGTTCAGCAGTCTCCAGGAAAGAAGGGTTCCATTACATGCAATTGTTACTTGGTAAGGTGAACATCTTAACTCTGAACATCCCCTTCCTCCTCCTCCTCCATAGATTTACTCCTGAGCACAATGACTTGTGGTATGGGATAGCCCTTTGGTCATTAGGGTCAGCTGTTCTTCTTGTCTTCCCTTGCAAATCCTCAGGCACCTGCAGCATGCTTGCTGGTGGGATCATGTGAGAAGAAAAGCCCTTGATGCTTTTGCTGAAGCAGTGTTTATACAGCTGAAACATTCCTGTGTTGTCAACAGTGTTTTAATTGCAAATAGCCCTCTACCAGCTATAGTGAAGAAAATTAACTCTTCTCTCACTCAAAACCAGCATATTGAGGATACTTTTAGCCCAGAGACAACCATCTAGAGTACTCTTTTCTAAATGGATGGATTCTGAAAATGGAGATGGAGCCTGTCCTACATCTTAGCGACCTCTGTGATATGTATTTGTTATGTGCTTTTCTGCAGCCTTTCTGTCCTGTACCTGTATGTAGCCTCACTCAACCCTGCCTTGCTCATATACAGGTTATCGCTTACCTTCTCTTGCTGATACAGGGCAATTCATCCAGTAGTAAAGTTGCTAGTGTGAGTGATATTATGAGGGCTGCAAAGGTAATTGAGGAATTTGAGCATCTGTCGCATGAAGAGAGGCTGAGGCTGTTTGTCCTGGAGTGTAGAAAGTTCAGCAAGATTTTGTCTTTGTGCAGATGTATGATGGGAGGAGTAAAAATGGAGCCCAACTCTTCCTAGTACATCCTTATGACAGGAGGAGAGCCAGTGGGTACGAACTAAAACACAGGAACTTCCTTCAAGAAAAAGATTAGGTTTTTTATTTGTCTTGGCTTGATTTTTTTGTGTTCCTTGGGTTTTTTTTGTGGGAGGATGGTGGTGATGTTTTGTTTTAGTGGGGTTTTTTTAACCTGTGAGGATGATCAAATTCTGCAAGGGTTGGCCTGCAAAGGTGGTCAAGTCTCAGTCCTTGGAGGTAGTCAGAACTTAATTAGATGTGATTCACGGCAACTTGCTATAGGTGGCCCCACTGAGCAGAGAAGTTGATTGAACTAGATAATCTCCAGAACTCAATTCTGCCCTGAACCATTTTGTGATTTAGCACCTGCTTGGCAAGTACATTGTGTAGATTCACTATTTTCAGTGATCTAGGAGCATGTCAGTTGGTCAGTAACAATGTAGTACGTTATGCTAGCTATCAGCTTAATCTTCTTAGCTCCCACATGATACTGTTCAGTAATTATAATCCCAGCAATAGGTAGAAATGAGGTTAAAAATACCAAGTTTAAAGAGAAAGAAATACATACTGGTACTTAAAAGCTTTCACATGATTATTGGAAGTGGGACACCAATTGTTCACTTGTATACATTGAGGTTTTCTTTTTCTGGAAACTCTGAAAGAGTAAGGAGTGAGAAACACGATTTGGGTTTTGATGGTGTGGTGGTTTGGGTGTCCCCTGCCCCCCACACTTTAGAAATCACCCAGACTAGACTCAGCCGGCTCTGGAAATTTGAAGCTTATATTTACAGCTGGCACAATTTACAAGCAGATACTTACAGTATATACAGATATAGACAGAAATATACAAGGTAAAAAGGTAATACAGACACAGCGCCCCTCCCAGAAACCTGAGTCCCCAGGAGGGGCTCTCAACCACCCCTTCACCTTCCCCTTACCCCTCTCAACCTTACTCCAGTCCCAAGGAAGAATGGAGGTTCGGCCAGGGGGATTAAAAAGCAAAGGTGAATCAGCCAAAAAAGCAAATGAAGGGTGAGATTAGAAAGCAAGATGGAGTTCAGCCAGCAGGCCCAGCTCCGCAGCAGGCAAAGAGCCAAAAGCAAAGCCCAGAGTGAAGTGCCCAAGCGAAGTGACTTTATCTAATGTTTTCCTTTTCCTTTCTATACATCTCAGCAAGACTGTGAGCAAAGTAGACCTCACCATTGTTTTCATTTCTCAGCCTATGATCTAATTCTTCTCACCAAAACATTCTAGCTAGGCTCAAACTAGCACAGATGGGATTGAGAATTTTGCTTTGGAATAAAATAGCAGAGTAGTACAATGTTTTTTTTCCATGGTAACAGATTTGGAAAAAAAGAATAAGGGTAAGGAAGAATTAATTTCAGTTAAGGAACAAAATAATTCCTAGAAGTTTTATGCTTGCTGCTGTTTGTATTCTTTCATTTCCTTTGCTAACAGGTGTCATGTCCATCTAGGAATTTTCTTAGGAACTGGCTGTATTTAGCAATTACTCTATTCTGTTGCAGTTATTAGCACTACAGTGTCTAGTCAATGATAGAATTAGGTTTAGTCATTCAAATTCATAAACATAAGATAATGATCCAGTTAGGTTTCATTTAGCTTTTCTTGAGGGTCACATAGTTATCCTATGGCCCAACACCAAAAAAAGTATAAGGGAAAGTTTTTACAACAAAGACAGTAGGAATATAATTGTAACTGAGAATAGCTGTACCTTTGTGTCATGGGTTCTAACTTTCCTTCAAAAATGAATGCATCACAGTTCCTTCATTCCACTCACCTCTGCCAAACTGCATCCTATGTTCAAGCCATCTAGTCAATATTCATTTTTCTTTACTATGTCTGATAAGTTTTATGAGTGAATGTTGCAGAAGGGAAATTAATTGATTCGAGATGATATTTTTTCCAAAATGAATGTTGTTTACTAATTCTGCTATTCAGAACTCTCACCACCCCCAATCACTAATTGCAATAATATTTTGGTTTCTTACACTGTCATGGAAACATTCTATGGATAATACTTAGATCTAGCAATGACCAGCAAAATATATGAACATTAATTGAACTGGAAGATTGCTGCGATCAAATGCCGCTTGTGGTCAATATGCCGCTTGCCCACTAGATGGACTCAAGGAGTTCTTTCTGCTCATGGCAGAAGGCAATGGAGAATTACAAAGAGTTACAAAGAGGTATTAAAGCATTTACTCACAAGTTATTATTAAGCTCTTGCAGGGCTTAGCCACAGTCCAGACAGTGCCCAAATGCTTTCAGGGGACTCTGTCTTGTCATATCTTGAGACTTCATTCTTCCTGGTTTCTGGGGAAAGAGGCAGACAATCTCTGACCTTGTCTCCTGGCTTCTTCTGGACAATCTGTGTATCCAGGACTTCTAAGCAGGATGTCATGCAGTATCAGCACAATGTCACTCTGACCACACAGGCCAATCACATGCAGGCATCCAGGGTCTGCTCCTGGTAAGCTCATGATAGTGGACAGTAAGGCAGTTGGCAATGGCAGCAGGCAACGGCAGAGCACAGCAGAAAA
Organism: Tricholaema leucomelas; assembly: GCA_013400475.1. NCBI lineage: Eukaryota > Metazoa > Chordata > Aves > Piciformes > Lybiidae > Tricholaema lacrymosa > Tricholaema leucomelas. The sequence goes on along the minus strand of WAAF01011119.1, from coordinate 158,717 downwards.
GCAGGGGAGCAAAGCAGGGAAACAAAGGCATGTTGTTTACCTGCATATCTCCTTTTAACAATGTGGGGCAAGATTAATTGCCCTTTGGACACAGAATAGCCAATCAGGATGGCAGTTAGCCAAACCTTACCATATTAGACAAAGCTATAGGCTCACTTTTCCCTAATTTAGGAAAAGCACAGGCCTTGCACTAAGCAGGCACAAGCTAAGTGTGTGTACCTTGTTTACCACAGGACCCTGGGCAGGCCAGACTCAGTGGCTACAGACTCTTTTGTGTCTGTTTCCTGCGCTTGCCTCTCTGGTGAAGCAGAAAAACATGCCTAGGCAAGGCAGGACATGTATAAGCCTATTTTAGGCCTGTCAGGCCTACCACAACAGTGAGATTGTGCTTAAAGTTCTCTCAGCTCTTTGTTTGAATTAAAAATAAATGTCTTCTGCCTGTGAGATCATCTAAGGAAATGTGGCCTTTGCTCTGCCTCATTTGCAGCTTCTTCTGTTGGGAAGAAACAGTTGCAAAAATCTCTACTTCCATATTGCATGTGATATGCTGCTGTACATGTGAAATATTTTCTCCTTTTAAAGACAAATTTTAATAACTTAGTGCAAATTGTATTTTATAGACTGCTAGAGGAAAGCTGTGAGTTTTGACTGTTCATTTAGCTTTCTTCCTTTGAGATAAATATATGGAAAATATTGAGGACATAATTTGTAAAGTGATGTTTAAGGCTTCCAAGCAGATTTTGTCTGAAAACACACCTGGTCTTGCTAGGGTCTTGCTAGACTACGGTCATAAGCATCAAATATGTTCTGCAGTTGAGTGACTTTGAAAAATTCACTGTGGTAGAAAACGAGAAATTAGGGACTTAATGGCTTTTCTGTGATGTTATTCTGGACTGACTTAGACCAGACTGATGAAGTATTGTGACTTGGCTCAATCACCTAACCTTGCATGACTCATTCACCTTTTTGAGAACAGAAGAAATTTGGAAGGAAGAGTAGAGTGGAGCAGCGATTTGAGATCATGGATAGACCTTGTGTGAAGACCCTTCAAATGGGAGTTCTCAAGAGGTGGTCAATTTGCTCTAAAGCTCTATGTTGGAAATGCAAAAGTGGAGCTTTTCCTGTGTGTGGACATGGCCTTGTGCCGTTAGCACTGGAAAATGGAACAATTGGGTATTAAGTGATGGAAATAAGACACTTGAATACTGCGCTGAACATTCAAACATGTATATGTCTTTAGATAGAAAATTTCTCCTAAGTATTCTTCTTTCTAAGCTTCATATAAGTTAAAATTCATCCACATGTCAGTAATTAAAAGGCTAACTAATTTTGTTAAAACAAAGACAAACCATTTTTCTGTGCACTTCTGCTTTCCTTCTAGTGAGCAAGTACTCTCACAGGGCATTTATTAGTCTTTTTTTGAATTACCTGTTTTCCATTGAAGAATCCCCATGTCCCCATATTGTAGCAAGTGTGTAGGGAAGCTGGTGCTGATTTCTGATGTTAATTACCCTTGCTGATGTTTTCAGCTGTTCTAGTTACCTGATAATTGTCTCTGAAGGTTTATTTTAAATGAACCATGAAAAAAAATATTTGTCCCTCATGTACACAGAGGCATTTCAAAACAAACTCCAGTTGAGATGGCTCCATGCAGTATTTGTTTGTTTATTCTAATGCATTTGTGATAGGTCTTCAGAGGGTTTTGGTAATCATGCTTACATTGCGAAATTTTTCTTTTTCACTAGAATGTAGCTTTAAAATTTGTGCCAAAATCAAACAACAAATCAAAATTGCTACAGGAGATCGGTGAGATTTGTTACTGGGAATGACTAGCTGTAGAATTTAATGCTCCTCAACCTTTAAATCAGATGTTGGGGAAAAGTAAAAAGTCACATTTGAAAATAAGTTGGAAAAAAAAAATAAAGGCATAGAACTTTCCATCTTGTCATTTAAACATCTTTACCTTGGATTGTTTTTCATATTACTTAAAAATGAGTCAATTTTTTTTTTTTGCATGAATACTCCTTGTATTTGTCATGGGTCAGTTGATAGAGCAGAGAAGGTCCAACAATGATAGCTAAGAAACCTTAGTTTATTACTGTAGATATCTATGAACATGGTAAAACTTGTTTGGCCTTCATAAACACTGCAACTTCATTGTTCTTACAAGCAGTTGCAGTGTGTTCTCTGTAGATTATATCACTTAACCTAGTATTTTAATTATGGTAAATGTAGATAGGTTTTCGTCATTAGCTTTGTACGTGTCTTCGGACAAGTGATGTCAGCTTTTTTTACTGTCCTAAGTATGCATATTAATGTAGTCAGTGGTAAGTTAGGCAGCTAATTAAATGGGCATCCAACTACTTTTATGGATCTTGCTTTTAGTACATTTAATATTACAGGCCATTAGCTTGGTGAATAAAATAACTCACCCTCTGCCAGTGTCCTAGAAGTATGCATTGCCTTTTCTTACTACCCTTTGTTTATTGCTTTTTGGACAATGTCTGGGCCATACCTCTTGTTCTGTGATTATATTTATTGAAATTGTGAAATAAACACTTCTTTTTTTGTCTAGCAACTGCTTTTAAAGGCTAAAAATTGGTTTATTTGTCATTGTTATATGCTTAGCAGCTGTTTTCTTTTACATCTTAATAGCACTCCAGTTTACATTTTGTTTACATGTGTTAAGGAATCGTAGTCTTCATTTCTGTGTTCTTATGAAGCTTGCAATACTTTAATTATAAGGCTTAATTTGACCAGTGTGTGTACTACTTCTAAAATATTTCTTTCTTAACGTTTTCTGTTTGTAAACTTACTTGGATTTTAAAGCATTTCATGCATTAATCTTAACTTACGAAGTGCTAGTGAACTTTTAGTAGTTTTGCTTAACTTGTGTGCAGTTTGATGGAGGTTTTCTTCCATGTACTCAGACAGAAATTACGGTCTTTTATCAAGAGATTTTTGAGCATTGTTTTCAACCTTTTGGTCCAGCAGACAACTTTTTCTCACTTAGAAATACCCAAACTTTTTATCTGGCCAGAGCCAAGGGTGTTTCGTAAAATGCTTTGTTTTCTTGCCACAAAAACTCTAGGAAGCCCTGTACGAAAGAAATGCTGTCAAGTGGCTTTCCTCCTGCCTTTATCACTGATGTTCAATAACCATTCAAAACTTACAGGGTCAGGTAAGAGCTTTCTTAATAGAGCAGTGACATTATTTCTGGTTAGCCTCCAATATGTTATATTTGCTGAGAGCTCCAATGCTTTTTCCATTTGTTTTTTTGTTTGGGGTTTTATTGTTTTATCTTCTACAGAAGGGAATTTTTTTTTTTTACATTTTTCAAAGGTTGGTTTGTTTGTTTTCTTGGGTTTTTTTATGTGTTTGTATCAGTGGGTTTTTTTTTTTGGTGGGGGAATCTGTTTGTTTCTGTTTTTAAAGTTTAGTTTAACCAACTAGATCTGCTAGTGGATCCATTGAGCAGCGATTCAGAAGTGTTTGCTGGTGTGTTTTGCTTTAGGGAAATATCCAAAATAATTGGATTAAGAATGCAGTATGTGAAGTATTTTTCCAATAGTGGTATTTGGAAAATCTCTACATGAATGGTGCTGTACGCTCATTGTTGCATATATGTGTGTGTTTGAAGCTACAACAAAGTAAATCAACACAATGAGATAAAGAGGTCTTCTTGTGTCTTCAAGTATATATCATGAGGGTGGTAGAACACTGAAACAGGTTGCCCAGGGGAGTAGTTGAGGCCCCATCCCTGGAGAGCTTCAAGGTGGTCAGGCTGGGCAAGGCTCTGAGAAACCTGATGTAGTGGAAGCTGCCCATGCTCACTGCAGGGGAGTTGGACTAGATGATCTTTGGAGGTCACTTCCAACACAAACTGTTCTGTGATTGCTTGTTGTATGCTTTAGAGCTTCAAAATGACACTTCTACTTCTCAATTAGGTTTGTTACTTCATTTTTAGCTCAATCTTTGAAGTACTGATCTTGCAGACTTGTACATGTGATAAACATTAACTAGAAATGTTTAGGCAGCTAAAAAGCAGTACTTGAAGTATTTGGATCTTGAATTCCTTAATGCTTATATTCTTAAAAAATACTTTAAATGGGGTTTGCTGTGATGCAGCATATCTATTTCTAAAGATCCTTGAAGTGGTTTTGTTGGCTTTTCTTAATAGGGTGTTTTAAGTGAACATCAGGAAAACAAAAGTTGTTGAAGGAATGAGAAGGGAGGAAAACTCTCCTGATGAGCAAAGGGAAACGAATAGCAAAGTCTAATGTGAGATTTCATAAACTTCACCAACAACAGAAATGCCACCATATCAACAACTGTTCTGCTATGTCACTCTTCGGAAAAAAATAAAAGCAGGCTGTTTTTTATGGACATTCCAATAGGAATATATGAAACAATGTCTTGATTTCACTAAATCCTAGTGCTGTAAGTAGTGAAATAGTATGACCTAGCTGGCAACAACTCCAAATGAAAGCTGTCAGTGTTTGACTGTGAGGAACCTGGCTTATTTTACATCAGCTCCGAAGGTACACACTGATTTGCATGTGTTAGTTAAAGCCTTGACAAGCATTGTAAGCTGTCTATTCAGAATCTTTATGAAGAGGGAGAGGGATTTTTTGGTTTTTTTTTTTTTTTTCTTTAAGAATCTCTTAATAAATACCAAATAGTGAGGAGCTGACCTAGAACCTGAAGGGTGTCTTCATGCTTACTTGTCTTCATTGCTTGTTTATAATTACTGTGCATTTCTCCATGTGTGTGTGTGTACATATCATTCTGCAACGTACATTCATGTGTGTTTCTGCAGTAAGTTTTTGACTTCCTAGGAATTAACTCACAGTTGCATCTTTGTCTCTAAAGTTCAAAGATATAGTTGCCTGGTTCTTCCTTTCTTTATTTTTTGTTTGTTTGTTTTATATATACCATACAGTTGACTCCAAAAGAATGAAAATCAAAAAAAGCTACAGGTATGATGAATAAAAGAAAACAGAATAGTGACATCCATGTTGCATAAGGTGTTCTGAAGTCAAATATGTTCATGAAGTCAAAAATAGTCTCTAGGAAATTCGTAACTACTACTGTGTATCATGTGTTTTACTGAAAAGACAAACACAAGTTACCTTGTGTAAATGTTTTCCTTTCAATCGCTTCTGTTACCTGAACAGAACCTGCTGTAATTTGCTAAGCTTTGTAAGATTAAAATATGAAAGTATCTAATTTGTCTTTGTTTTCACATTGTAGGTTTTGACCTTTGCCTATAAGCATGCATTGGTAAATAAAATGTATGGGAGAGGTCTCAAGTTTGCCACAAAACTTGCAGAAGAGAAGCCAACGAAGGACAACTTGAAAAACTGCATTCAGGTAAGATGCATTCAGAGAAGTAACAGGCAACATTCACACCAAGAAACCTTTTGAAAGTTAGGTAAAAGTCTTTTGGAATTTTTGATGCTTTCTATATTGTAGAACTTGCTGAACTTATTAACATTTTGACTTTATCCAAACTTTTGTGGCTTGGTATCCATTTTTAATAGTGTAGAGTTGGGTTTTTTGTTTGTTAGGTTTGGTTTTTACTCCCCCCCCCCCTTTAGAGTAGCTAGTTGGTGAATAATTGGTTTTTTTAATCAGACTTACTTTCTCGAACCTACTTTGGGGCATAAAGAAAGTCTAAACAAATAAGCTTATCTGCCAGTTTAAATCTCACGTTGCTTCTTAATCACTGTTGTTATTCACTATTATTAATCACAATTATTGGTAGTAGTAGGTAGATGGAGAATTAATGGGAAGTACTGTAACTCCTAACATGCAATTTTTGTGCACTGAATTGAAAGACTGTAGATCCTATATAAGGCTGTTTTTTTTTTCCCTTTCTAGAACTAAGTAAACTTAAAGAATAGAATAGAATAAAATAGAATAGAATAGAATCAACCACGTTGGAAGAGACCTCCAAGATCATCCAGTCCAACCTATCACCCAGCCCTATCCACTCAACTAGACCATGGCACTAAGTGCCTCATCCAGTCTTTTCTTGAACACCTCCATGGATGGTGACTCCACCACCTCCTTGGGCAGCCCATTCCAATGCCATTCACCCTCTCTGGGAAGAACTTCCTCCTAACATCCAGCCTATACTTCCCCTGGCACAACTTGAGACTGTGTCCCCTTGTTCTGTTGCTGGTTGTCTGGGAGAAGAGACCAACCCCCACCTGGCTACAACCTCCCTTCAGGTAGTTGTAGAGGTCACCAGTTATCCAATGTGTTACCTCTCTGATAATAGACATCTTCAGTAAGATACTGAGAGCTATGCAGTGTTTAGAAGGATTTAGTTGTTTGTTGTTCTGTCATTGCTGGGTTTTGCCTTTCTTCTTTTAAAGGTGACAACCCAAGGGCTTCTGGTTTTAATGTTTGCTGCTTTGCTTTTTTTTCCTTCAGCTTATGAAGTTGCTTGGATGGACTCATTGTGCGACTTTTACTGAAAACTGGCTTCCTGTCATGTACCCACCTGATTATTGTGTATTCTAGAAAAACGACAGTTGGAAACCTAAAGTGATTTTTATATGGGGCTGGATATTAAAATATAAGTTTGACCTTTTTCTTGGAACGCATGTTTTCATTACTGAATGCTGATTATTAAATTGTGTGTATTCATCAGTAAAGGCACCTGGGTACAGCTTAATACCTGTTAACCTAACTCTGTCATCAGGGAGTTTCCTTATTGTGCATCCCATTGCTGGCAATGGATGTGCCAGGACTGCCAACAACAAGGATTTGGAATTAGGCTGGAAAGGCTTACTGCATGCATGTTAGGTTCTCAAACGTTACTTTTAACTGCAAACCTGTAAAAGCTCTGTATTTTTTACCGTAAACTGAATTTTAACATGTTTGATATTAATTTCAGTTGTATGAAGGCCTTAAAGCTACTTCAGGAGTAGCTAGAATTTTATTTATTAGTCTAAAATAATGGGACATCATTACCTGTTTTGTTCATTAGAGTTTACACTTGATTTTTTTTTTTTTAAAGAAAAATTCAACCTCTCAAACTGTTAAAATATGTTACTTGGAGTTGCTGATGCATAGGTGCTTTTATAAATCTTAATTTTGGAGTGATTTCAGGCAAATTCAAAAATTCATGTGAAGCTGAGTATCAGGACAGGCTGATACATGTATACAAGTGCCAGACAGTGGAATCTTGATCAGGTATTGTAAAGCTATACATATGTTTAATAATATTAAAATTGTAAACTGTGGCAGAATAAATGTGCAAAGTTGAAGATCAAAGACCACCATGTGCACTCTTGATACTTTAAAAGATTATTTTATAATTAATAAAAACAAATATTGGAGCTAAAAATTGTATTGGTTTTTAAAGGAGTAAATGAAACTTGCTGAAAGAAAACACCTTACAAACATCAGAAGTTCAGTGCAGCCCGGAAGATCAATGCTTTCCATTGGAGCCTTTTTACTAACAAATGTTGCTACCGTTGCTCCTTCAGTGGAGTGAAATGGGTCTGTTTGAACAGGTCATACCTATCAACAGGAGATGCATTGCTGTGTATTTGTCTTGCTATTCTTTTGTCATAACTTGTAATGCAAAACTCAGATACAGCTGCAACTTCACAAACATAAATACACAGAAGGTGCATCGTAGTGCTGCAAAATATTCCAAACTGTAAGATGCTGCCACTAAATCAAAATCTGTAGTAGTTTCCTCTTTAATTCTCTCTTACTGTGGCTTTAAGCAGCTTGACATTCGATTCTGGAAATTCTGCTAGAATGGTTGTGTTAAATATAATGCGAAGTTTTTCCAAAAATTCATAGTCCGTACTGAATCTGAATTTATTTGCCCACAGTAATACTGTTCCTGGCTTACAAAAATACTCCATTGTTGCCAGCAGGGCATCCAAAGCTGCGTGATGGTATACAACATCAGTTGCCAGTATGAAATCATAATGGTGAGTTGATACAGGAAAGTCTTCATTGAGGCCCTCTCCCCAAACCAGTTTTCTCACTTCAGGTTTGTGCATATTCACGTTTTGTGTATTTCTTGAAATATTATATGAGAGATTGTCAAGAACTTCAGGCAAATCTGTAGCTGTAACGTATGCTCCTAAAGAAAACAGGAATTTGTTTCAATACATAGATATGTAGTAGAAAAATACAAACATAAAATGGTCTTTACATCCCCAGCTTCCCCCTTGCCAAGAACTAGGTAGGTTATATTCTTAAAATGGTATCTTACAATAATTTTCCTTTTAAGAAAGGGAGAGGTGAAGTGTTCTCAAACTGTTTGTTGATTGCCTTAAAGCAACAGTGACAGATGCAGATCATCTTTCACAAGTAATTAAAAAAGAAATACAAGTTTACTGACCTAAGATGCAGGCCACAATGGAAACCAAGCCTGTGCCAGCACCAATTTCCAAAACCTTTTTGTCTTTGAGGTTGAATTGTTCTTGATTTGATTCCAGATACTGAGATAAAGCCAGTGCCTAAAACAGTTAACACATATCCATAAGAGTAACAGGTAAGTTGCAGGAAAATTAATGAGATGTTTTTATACAGATTTTTTTTTTTTTATATATACACAATGAAGGCTGTAACATAAAAAATGTAATATGGAAAGAATTGTTATGTGTCCTGTTTTTTATATTTAAAAAAATTAAACACCTTATTTTTAGTTTTAGGGTTTGGATTTGCTACATACTTCTATACACTCTGAGTCCTCTGACAGATCAAGGTAGGCAGTGTTTAGATGTAAACTATACAGTCAGAACAACAATCAAGAGGTTTAATATGTAAAAAAAAAGTTCTGGTTTATTAATCTATGATTCTATGATTCACTATCATAAAGTAGATTCTTTTGAAAATTGATTTAGTTTGATTTATTTTTTTTTAATTTACTTTTTGTGAATAAGGAAGTGTTAAAAACATGTTATTTACCAACTCAACACTTGTGTATTGATAGTAATATAAAATTACAAAACCAGAGACAGAACACCAGCACTATATGCAAGTATGACTTATCAGACCTTCATAACGATCTCGTCAATACACTATAACTTGTTTGTTGTAACCACCATAAACTGATGCCAAAGAAACTTAACTTCCTCCTTTTGCTCCTTCTCTTTAGAATTGTGTTACTGTTTTAACTCTCTTCTGCTTTTCATAATGCAATACTGGCTGCATGCTCTGCGAAGGCTGACAGCTAATGAATCACCAGTCCCATTTGTGCAACCTCTCAGTTTTCTTGGAAAGTTTTGCTGTCTGCATTCTGATACCTGATTAATGTGAGAACTGATGATCTGACATTTCAAAATGAATACTATTTCACCCAACCATACACTTTCTTTTTCTCTGTTTTGAAATTGTTGGCCATTTTCTGTGAGCTTTTTCAATAAATGTGGATCAGAAAAAAATTGAAATTGTATCTTTGTTTTAACCTACTTCTGTTTCATCTTTGACAGGTTTCTTTTTCAACCTCCTTTTTTTGTTGGTTTTGTTTGTGGTTTTGTTTTTTTTTTTGCCTGTTGTTTACTTCCCAGCACTGACTCTTGGAACTATGGAGAAAGCTGAACATTTCTTCCCAAGCTGCCTTTCATAGATTTTTTTTGTTTCCAACATTTGTATCTAGTTTATAAATCCCTGGTTGCCACAGTTATTCTAGCATGAACTGGCAAATTAGCATAAGGCAGAGATTTTTGATGAAGCACTTCACGACTTTGTTCTGCATAAGGAAACCTCCACTGTCAGAATAGTTGTCTAAGAGAGCTTCCCTAATACGTGTGCCACTGTCAAGCACTCTTCTGCCTTGTTAGCTTTATGGGTGTTATATCACATACTTACCCCCGGCCACACCACTGCTCCAAAGTATTCTATGGACTCTTGAATGACAATCTGGTGGCCGGCGTATGTGTAGTGTTCTTTATCAAAGTAGTGCGAAACTCTAGGAACCCAGTTCTGTAGTATGCTAAGAATTACTGGTGAATCTGTGAGAGAAAGGATGAAACTTGTATTTTTATATGCAGATGTTTATGTGAAACTTGTTAAAGTTGAAAAGTATTTTGTGAATATCTTATGTAGGCACATAGACTAGAAAAGCTGTCAGGCCATTGGCTTTGAGACTAGTTGCTGTCCAGAAGTGGACAGTGTGGCCATCCAGGGAATGAAAGGAGCAACGGTTATTTCCTGCCATGCTCAGTTTTAATGAGCATGGGCAATTTGCAGATAGAAGTGAGCCTCTTAGAAGAATTTGCTAATTCAAATACATTATTTTACTAATCATAGAGTTGTTTTGGTTGGAAGAGTCATTTAAGATCTTTGAGTTCAACCTAAGAACATCATAGCTGTTAAGCCATATCCCAGAGTGCCATGTCTTAAACACCTTCAGGGATGATGACTCCACCACATTCCTGGGTAGTCTATTCCAATGCCTAACCAAAATAACACATAGAAAGTGACCAAGCTAGCTTGTATTTTGGGGTATATATAGTTGGTACTATGTCAGAGTATAAGTAGGGGGTTGTGCTGCAGTTCTCATTTGTGAGTTAAACCTGAGTTGGATTCTGCTGTTGGTGCATGTGTGGAGCTGCTAAGGCAGTTTTCAGAGTCATACTGCTTTTCACATGTTTCTTCTTCTTCAGTTAGGCAGTCCATGCCTCTTTGAATTTTGTTGGAGAACAGTGGCTGCTGTGCAGAGATCATGGCAAAAGCGCTGAAATGGAAGGGAAAAAGTAATGTTGTAAAAGATTGTAAGCACTCTTTTTACAGTGGTCTTCTAGTCGTATTTTATGCAAATAGTTTGGGTAGCCTTTGGTTTAGAGATTTAATCAATGACAGGTTGAAGGGGCAGGAAGCCATGAAGAGCAGTCATCTATACTGTCACTTCTTGCTGTATCATGTTTATAATATTTAGTCTTCTATCATGTTTATCATTTATGTAAAACCTTAACGTTATGTGATAGCAGCTGTGCATATCCATGTGTGTCTGTAGATATAGACAACCATGGAATTGTTTTGGTTAGTAGAGACCTTTAAGATCAAGTCCATCTGTTAACCTATCACTGCCAGTAACCACTAAACTATAGTGAAACATAGATCTTTATTGGTGCCTAAGCACCACTTCTACACATCTTTTAAATACCTTCAGAGATGGTGACTGACACTTCCCCCGACAAGGGTGTTCCAGCACCTCAGTGTCTGTTACGTAGCGAGGAGTCCACAACTGAATACAGTATTTGTGGTGCAGCCTCGCCAGTGTCAAGTACAGAGGTACAATCACTTTCCCAGTCTAGCTGGCCACACTTTCTAATGCAAGCTAGGATGATGTCAGTCTTAGACACATACATAGATAGGTATAACAAGAACAAAAAAGTGGTTTGTAACTTGCTTTGGCTGTAAAAGGTTACCCTTCCTATGGATCATGATGGCCAAAGTGTGCTAAGTTTTTGGCCTTTATCTGTGCATTAGCTCTCTCCACTTGTATGCACTATGGATGGTGTTGTGTAATTTCAGTTGCATCATACTGCAGGAGGTTGTTCTTGACATCCTGTCCGGAAGGAGGAGAGGTTTGCCAGTGGCCAGAAGGTTCAGCAATACTTGCAGGTAGTCTTTTTTAAGGAGCAGAGTTACTACTGACTTGTGAATAGTTTATTTGCACACGTGACATGGACACCATTGCAGTTTTACTGATATCTGATATGTTCCTTATTGCTGCTGCTTATTCACAAGTACAGGATGTGTATTCTAACTCCTCAGACACTGCATTTGTTTAGTTCTAGCAGCAATCTTTTGTATTGTTACAGAAAAGAATATTTTAAAGTAAATTGGGTTCTATGGATTTGTTTTGTGTTGGTTGCTTGAGGTTTTTTGGGCGGTTTTGGAGTTTTGGGCTGGGTTTTTTTGCCTTGGAGGGCCTCCATGTGGCTAGCAACAAGTACGGGCTATGCACCTTTTCTGTGTAATTCAAGATAATATTAGGTAAGACATTGAGGAGTCTGAAAAATTAGTGGATGCATCCATGTTGATGTTTCACACATGAAATTGTGCCTCCTCAGAACAGCAGGAGTTTCTCGTGTAAGTATTGTTTTGAATTTTCAGCAGTGCTTCTTTTTCATGCCTTAAACTAGAATAAAATCTGCTCATGTTTTAATGTTTAGGAAATATTTGGGGAAATGTGTTAACACTTGAGTAACTGGGAAGGTGTGCACTGAAAAGACAAGAATTTATCAGAACTGGTGATGGCTACAGCTAGTAGACTCTTGCTTGAAGACCTGGTCTTTTGAACATTTCATATTTAAATGTGCAAAATGCTACACTTTCAAATCTGAGGGTATTTGGGGAGTTTGTTTATTTTGGGGTTGCTTTGGTTAGGCTCTCTAGTATGAAATTGGTGCTATTTAAGTGGAAATCCAATCTGGAAATTACAAAGCAGGAGGAACTTTACTTTGTCCAATACTCTAAAAGACATTAGAGCTTGTTTAATAAGTAAATAGTTTAATTGTCAGTTGGGGTAGAAACTTGCCTATTTTTTAACCTGCTTAGGCAAGTTACTGCAGTAAGTGTAGAATGTCAGTTGTCTATGGGTAGCAGATAATACCAGAAAACAGCCTGGCAACATGCTTAGTAAATAAGTATTTGTTGGTCTGCTAAGTACTTGCAGTAAATATAATTGCATCTCAGAACATGCCTATATATGAGGTATATAGTCTGTTATCACTCATTTGGCACAGACTGAATTCTAAATTCGATTAGACATGTTACATTTCCAAATGAAATACTGTGCTTTCTCCTGTTTTGTTCTTTAAAGTTCTCTGAAATAGGTGTCTGCTTAAACATTTGTTAAAAAGCTTTGGATTTATTAAATCCCTTCTTAAATGATCAGAGAGTCTAAAAAGCACCTAGGGGTTACACTGGTACTCTGGTGTGACTGGTGTGATCCTTAAGTCCATCAGCTGCCTGAATTTATGGATGGCAGATCACAGGGACTGGGGGAAATACACTCCAGATTCTGGTTTATGGCTGGGGCTTCTAGGTGCCCTTTTCATAGGGGCAGCTGTTGTTAAACAGCCCTAACTATTAAAATATGTATTTCATAAAATGGAGTTAAGACTTATTTAGCTGCAACCTATGGGATAGATTAAGTCTTGCAATCTCTGGAATTTAGGTATATTCATATGTTAACATTGCACAGCTTTATCTTACCATCTTAAATGACAAAGTCTCCCTGAAGACTACAGACACAAGTATTAAGCTGTTTGTCAATGGTCACATTCAAATTACTACATCACCATATTCACATGAAACTCAAGTTGCTCCTGTGCTTCTAGAATTGCAAAACATGACACTTCTCACAATTTTGACGTTTTTCTGATCGGTATTTTACTGAAAACGATACGTCTCTGAAGGAAGGAATTTTGATATATTGCAACCAGAACCTGTTTGCTTAGAAAATGTCGGCTCTTTCTGAATGCTAGCAGCCAATTTCTTTCCAAAGTGATCCTGATGGGAAATAATAATAATTCTGTGCTCTCCAAAGGTTTTTAAATCACAATCGATTTCATTAATAGTATTAAATCGTGGTGAACAAAACACCTTACAAAATCACATTTGAGTTCTTCAGAACCTAAAGGAAAAAGAATAATTCACAAAATGGTATCTATTTGACAGTGCCACATAAAGTAATTAAACTTGAAAGGGCAAAGTATAAGATGATCAACCTGAAAGTAACAGTTTATCTTCTATAAGAAAAAACTGTGTGCGTCTTAAACTTTAAAGATCCATGGCTTGGGAAGAGCTTTTCAAATCCAGCTACGCAGCTGCAAAAAGAAGTAGGTTAGTGAGTAGCACTGTGTTACTAGGTCTTCAGCTGTAAACACAACTCTGCTGCAATGTGTGTCACCTGCACAGAGTTGCATAGCTTTGTCTAGTTTAGCAGACTTGAGCAAAGTCAATTCCATTTGCTCACATGGGAAATGCAATGGCAGCTCACATAAGTTTCTCAGTTACCATGCACTGAAGTTTTACTTGGATTTTTTTTACAATATCAATATAAATGCTAGGAGATAAAAGAAATGTCAATACTAGAAGTATCATTATTTTTAATCATATGATATTTTGGCCACAAGGTAAATGCATCCAAATACTGAAAGCTAGCAGTAATAGTCATTCCTCACAAAATAGTAGGGGTTAGGATAGGCAGAATTCTGCTAACAGCAGAGCTGAAATTCAGACGCACGTTATTTCCTTTGTTAGTTAGCAGAGCACAGAAAAGCACTTCAGACAGGGTTAGCTGGATGACTGGGTACCTGCTGTAGTAGAGAGCACTGGAAGTTCCCTGCAGGCAGATGCATGCTCTAGATGTTTTTATACAGGCGTGCACCTGAAAGGAGTAGCTTTCTGTTCTGACCAGTCAGATCACAGGCTATTTAGAGTAACATGACCAGGCACCACTCAAAGAACTTACTATGTTACACTAAACCCTTACTGTTTTGCTGTACAAAACAAAAACTTACTTAGGTTTCTTGAAGTTCCTAACCTACCAACCTCTAGAAATTGAATCCCAGCTTCCTCCAACCTTTTGTTCTGTTTTGTTTTCTTTTTTTTTTAGGTCAAGTGTTTCTTGTATTTCCCTTACTGTCCACAGTGCTGACTCAAACAAGTTGCTTAGTGTGGCTAAACAAGCGCATAAATAATGTGTGGCCACTTGGCAGTAGCCCAAAACCAGAGAAGTACATGAAGCTCCTGCTGCCAGGAAAAGGTCAAGTCTTCCTTGTCCTACTGAGTGTCTGGCTGGGGAAGCTCTGGGTACCCTCCCCTGCTATGGGTCACAGAGTGTGGGGAGCTGACAATCCTGAGAAAATAACAGCTTTCCTATCATCCTCAGTGTCAGTTGTAACCATGGGAGATTTCCTATCCACTGAGAGTGCAAACGTGAAAATCACACTCATCAGAAACCCTTGCAGTTGCTTGGTTTGAAGCAGATGGGTATTATAGGTGTTGGAGATAAACCAAGTATATACTTGTTACACTTTTCAAGAATTTGAGAGTTTTATATGCATTTGCCACTTTGCTGCCCTTCTTGGAAAAAAAAAGGTTGTGTAGAAAGAAATCTAGGCTTAAATGGTAGAAAAGTTTTAAAGTAACTTTGAAAGGCTTAAAGCAGCCCTCAGCTAATTAATGAACAACTGGAGATTTGCAGTAGGAATAAGGAGGTTGGAGGAATGCAGATTGCTTTTTTTCCTTAAACTCAATTGATAGGTTTATAGGCAGTTGCATCTGGATGAACAGGTTTTGAATTCAGGCTCTGTGGTCTTGAAGAGTAGCAGAGGGGAAAATTAGCCTCTCCTGTTACTGCAGCTGTGTATTTCACACATTAGCCACTGTGTCTCCAGTAGTCAGACCACATATAGGAAACACTTGGCTGCTCATTCAAACACTCACTGGTTTCTTTCCTCTAAAATTTGATAGTTAAGACACTTTTAAATATATATATACACACTTGAAGCCTAGTATTAAGATACGAAATGTATTAAGCTGATATTGTACACACTGTGTTTCACAGACCCACCTGACTATATAAGTAGTGCAAATGAGCAGTCCAGAGCTAAGTCAGTGGGTGTTACTAGAAAAAATAAAGCGTTTATCACATTTATTGTATTTCTCACCAGGTTATACCAATGCTGCTCTTAAGTTTTGACAATGGGATTGATGCTGGGCAAAATTAATTCAGTGTTTTTAATCAAATCAGTGGAACTGACTTACATGCCAGATCCTGCACTTGGGTCACAAAAACCCTGTGGACACTCGAGGCTTGGGCCAGAGTGGCTAGAAACTGCCCAGCAGAAAAGGACCTGGGGGTGTTGATCAGCAGGCAGCTGAAGATGAGCCAGCAGTGTGCTCGGGTGGCCAAGGTGGCCAGCAGCATCCTGGCCTGGATCAGCAATGGTGTGGCCAGCAGGACCAGAGCAGGGATTGTCCCCCTGTACTCAGCTCTGGTGAAGCTATACCTCAAATACTTGTTCAGTTTTGGGCCCTGGCTCCTAGAAGGATACTGAGAGGCTGGCATGGGTTAAGAGAGGGGCAAGAAATCTGGGAAGGGATCTGGAGCACAGGTCTGGTGAGGGAACTAGAGGTGTTTAGTGTGGGAAAGAAGGGGCTGAGGGGAGACCTCATTGCTCTCTTTAAGCTCCCTGAAAGGAGGCTGGAGCGAGGTGGGGGTTGGGCTCTTCTCTCTATTACCGTGTGACAGAAGAAGAGGAAATGGGCCTGAAATGGTGCCAGGGGAGGGTCAGGTTGGAGATTAGGAACAATTTGTTTGCTACAAGAATGGTCAAGGATTGGCACAGGCTGCCCAGGGAGGTGGTGGAGTCCCTGTCCCTGGAGGCATTCAGGAAACCTGTGGCCATGGCACCTGGGGATGTGGTTGGGTGGCCATGGTGGGGTTGGGTTGATGAGTTGGATTCAATGATCTTGGAGGTCTCTTCCAATCAAGACATTTCTATGGCTAACTTATTGCTAGAAATGATGGTAACTGTAGGGGCAGAAATGATGGCAACTGTAGGGACTTTTACAGCTAATATACAAATAATATACAGCTTATATACAAATAATATAGCTATGTACTTGTTGTTGACATCTATTTACTATATAAATTCTATAAATGCTTCTTGTGCTCTAGTCTTATCCCTAGGTAGTACTTACTTAACATTGGAAGTTGTTCTGGAGATGTAGCTCCATGAACTTAAAAATTATCCAGTCTTCTGTGAACAGGCAGGCTGAGGGGAGTACAGCTCAGTTGTATGTGTAAAAGGAAAAATTTCATTAACTCAACAATGCAGTTCCACAAAGCTCTGAATTACTTGGTTGTTTTTGTCTCTTTCTCCCACTCGTGGAATTTTGCCATCTAGGCTGTTTGTGAAAGACAGCAGGCTGCCAAATGTGATGGAGCAAATAAAATATTTTTAAGAATGTATTTTTTTTTTCATGTGAGTTGCATGACTTGAGCTTTGAGTGTTTTAATTCTGGTTACATGTGAAACCTAACTGGTGATGTGGGGTTTTTTTATGACTGTCAAACTACCAGGAAAGCTGGGAAATGTATGATTCCCAGCTGCTGGTTGCTGAACTCTACAGCAGCATCATGTTCAGCAGATAGGCAGAGTAGAACTGTATTCATATTATTAGATTATAGAGTGATTTAAATTTAAAGCAAGTTTTAACGTTCCTCTGCTGTTAATAGTAGCAAGCTCAGTGTAAAATAGTGAAAATATTAATGTGAAGAATTTGAGAAATATGTATGAAAATATTAAGGTCTTCTCTGAACCCATCAGGAGCAAGAAGTCTGCCAGATTTGTGCCAAAAAAAAAAAGGCAGTTAAACTGTGAAAGTTAAAAGGTATTCTTGTTAATGAAATTAATAGTCAAAAATCACCCAGATTAAATGGTAATTAGCCAGAACTCTATAGTGAAATTCCAACCTCCAAACCAGAGCATGATGCCTGCTACTGGAAGTAGACTTTGATACACAGGAGATTGTACAAATGTGAGATGTATGTCTATGGAGGTCTTGAATGGATCTAGGAGACAGTGGGTCAGTACGCCTGACATCTGTGCTAGCTAAATTGAGAGGAATGGTGTTAGCTGATAAATAATAAAGCATAGTGTGGATAAAGAAGGGTTTGTATGTTCTTTTGAAAGTGTCTAGAAACATGTAGTTCAAGGTCTTTAATAGTCCAGTTAATTCAGCATGTATGAATTTCTACAAGCTTTTCATAAGGTCGCTCACTAGAGGTCCTTGCAGAAATTGTGGTCAGCAGGTCAAGGGAGGTGCTGCTCCCTTTCTGCTTTTGCTCTGGACCTCACCTGGAGTACTGTGTCCAGCTTGAGTCCTTAGCACAAGAAGGACATGTGAACCTTTGGAGCAAGTCCAGAGAAAAGCCACAAAAATTACGAGGACTGGAACACTTCATTTGATGAAAGGGTGTGAGAATTGGGGGTTGCTCAAGCCTGAAGAAGGGAGGGCTCTGGGAAGACCTTATTGAAGCTTTTCAGTACTTAAAGCAGTTGCTAAGAAAGATGAGGACAGTCTTAAGCTGGGCCTATTGTGGCAGGTCAAGGGGGAATGGTGTTAAACTAAGAGGGCAGATTTAGACTAGATGAAGATACTCTTTGCAGAGGGTGATGAAACACTGGAACGAGTTGCCCTGGCCCTGTAAACATTAAAAGGCAGGTTGGATGAGGCTCCGAGCAACCTGATCTAGTTAAAGAAGGCCCTGCTTGCTGCAGGAGCATTGGAACTAGGTGATGTTTATAGGTTGCTTCCAACCCAAACTACTCTACGAGTCTCTGAATTTAGGCTTTGCTGGGATAAGAAATTATTTTAATACTTTGTTAGCCGCAAGAAGGCATTAAAAAGTTGGGTTTGTGATGTCCCTTGGGGAGGTGTACTACCAAGTGTATTCCTAAAAGCTAACAGAAAGTGAAGAAAATAATGTAGTGACAATGTAGAATTATTCAAGGTAGTGAACCAAAAGCAAGCTGGAGAGTTCCAGAAGGCTCTCTGACATAAGAGGTGACAATACAATGCATGAAATTCAGTGCTGACAACTAAAATAATACACAGGGACAGTACCACCTAGGAAAGAGGTCTTGATGGCTCCAGAGATAGCTGTATAAAAACACCTTTGCAAACCATATCAGTAATAAGCATAGAGGAACTGTTTGTATTTTTTTGGTAAGGAGACAAAAAGCCCCAAACAGTGAGAAAAGGATCTTTGTTTTTCCCCTCTAGGAGTTCAGTTTGTCTCACATGTTCAGTGTGTGACTCAAGTCTTCAACTAAAATATTCAGCATCTCAGAGATCCTGCAGAATTTTCCCAGAGGTCCTGGGTGGCCTGGTAAGTGACTGACAAGGAATGTCAGACTCCTGGAGTGGATTATCCTTGCCCTTATTAGGGGATACATCTGCTGGACTTTGGTGAATGTGGATAGCATGTTTGCATTCTCTAAAGAGCAAGGACTTCTTAACTGCTGTCAGCATCTAACTAAATGGCTAAAGCACTCTGTTGACAGGACCTGTGCTGTTGCTGAAGTACAACTGCAAGGTGAAATAATTTCCAGGTTAGCTTCTTCAGTTTTGGCTTTTTTTTTCCTGTGTCTTAGGACTGTGGGATGAGTCCTCAGCTTAAAGTCTCTAATACCCAAAGACAATGACAGTGGCCTTCCTGCTTAGCTTCTGAAGGTACAGAACAAGAATATGATCCTTAAACCAAACTCACTAGTTTTTATTTTTAAAATGATAAATCATTTCTCTTTGTACAAGTCTTCTGTTGCTTACCTGAGATGGCTCAGGGATGGTGATTCAAACCAATTCCCTGAGCAGCCTCTTCTAATGCTGGAGAAAAGCATTCTTTTTTTTTCAGTCATTTAACGTTGCACATCAGCTTGTTCAGGGTAAACCATATTTGCATGTACAATGAGATGACACACATCTCAAAGGGAGCAAAGCAGAGTGTTGACAGATAAGGCATAATTTTAACTTGTGCTGCCACATAGCGAAGCTTTATGTTCAAGAGCATGGAAGAACAAAGCAATGGACACCAGGCTGTGCCTGCTCTGCCACCAGCTCTTGCCTGCTGTTAGCTATGGGTCGTGCATTAAACACCTGCCCTGTCCTCCTCTGGTGGTGCAAACACTGCAGCTTGGTAGCAAAGCTGATGGGGAAAACAATGCTGTATCACTGTCCTGTCCTTATTATGGCACACCTCTGCTGGACTTCGGTGGGTGTGGATAGCATGTTTGCATTCTGTAAAGAGCAAGGACTTCTTAACTGCTGTCAGCATCTAACTAAATGGCTAAAGCACACTGTTGACAGGACCTGTGCCATTGCTGAAGTACAAACAACTGTAAGATGAAATAATTTCCAGGTCAGCTTCTTCAGTTGCAGCTTTTTTTCCTGTGTCTTAGGACTGTGGGATGAGTCCTCAGCTTAAAGTCTCTGATACCCAAAGAAAATGCTGGTGGCCTTCCTGCTTAGCTGCTGAAGACACCTGGGACTGAAGGGCAGAACTGACACTTCATTCTTAGTCTTCAAAAGAAGTAAGATACTGCACACTGGTTAGAAGTTTAAAGGGAGATTCTATTTACTAATGTATGTATGCAAAAGGCAATCGGGTAGAATGAATACATTCAGAAGCTAGTTGGGATAGGGCTGGGTGCTAGGTTGGCCTGGATGATCATAGAGGTCTTTTCCAACCTGGTTGCTTCCATGATTCTAAGTCTATCAGACTAAAACCTTCCAGAAATCCTCCACCCCTTCCACCCTCAGCAGGCCGGAGAGTAGGCCGAAATTGCCCTCCCTGCCTCAGGCCTACAAGGCCTCAGCAGGCCCTGTGATGCAGCTGAAAACTCCCTGCCAGCTACAAGCCATCTCCCTCACACAAACCATGAGATAAACAGGGACACAAGCTCTGCCTGGAGAAAAGAAGTGAAGGGAGGAAAGGCAGGAAGGAGAAGAGAGCAATATCAGCCAGGCACTACCTTGTAACTTACCATGCTGGAAAGCAGAATAGAATAACAATATTACAAAGTCCTGCCCCAGGATCTTGTCTCTGTAGTTTTCTTAAGGGAACCTTGCCCCGCCTCAAACTACCACAGGCACACAGCAAGAACCAAGATGGTGAGGAATGAAACAATGAACTCTGTGTGATTTTTCTTCCTTTTTTTTTTTCCTAGTAATTTCTTTGCCATAGAGGTCTTTGGGTAGTTTCTGCTTGTCTCTCTTGTCAGCTCAAAGACCCAGTATGTAAGTGAACACAGGTCATTTAGATACCATGCACCTGCATGAGGAGACTGGTTACAAAGGGAAGACAGTGGCAACAACAGGGAGACACAACATCTGGCAGCACTGAGTGTGGAAATGTGCATCTGACTACCCAAAGCCACTGGCAAGCCAGATTTTACCCTTGTAGTCACATACTAACAGCAGAGGCAGTGCAAGACACTCACAGACTGTTTTTCAGCCAATTAACTCCTGCTTTATTCTGAAGCCATACAATTCTGCTGCTCTCAGCAACAAGTTCTGGGAACGAGTCCAGGCCTTCTGTAGTTAATTTTTCAAGTCTGAAGATACTTGCCTTGAAGGGATAGTTTAAATTTGAATTTTGTTAATCTTGGTCCTTCCCTTGTGCCTCCTCTGTATTCGGACACTACTGTTTTTAATAGGGGCAGATTTTTCCCTTGGTGCCACCTCTTTTTTTTTTTTTATCTGCTCATTGACAACCACACACACTCTCCATCTCCTGCTGCCTGGGGAAAGAAGTCATTAAAGCTGAACTCTCAAAGCCTGGGAAGAATTTTACCTCCTTATTAAGGAGCCCTCTGCCGTGCCATAAAGCGTTGTCTTACCTCCTGTGGTCCCTCTGCCATTTCTAGCTGGTTGTTCAGAGAAGAACTCAATGCCATCTATTTTTTCTTTATGGCAAGGAAAGAGATCTTGAACTAATTCCATGGGGCTTTTTATAGAGCAAAGAATGTGATGGTCATAATTTACTGAACTGGAAGTTTTACAGCAGGGCTGCCTTTACTCAATCTGTTTGGGGCTGGTTAGTACAGAGATGAGTGAGGAACCAAACTAAGATGGCTGTGTTAAGGATGAACACACCACTCTCAGTGCTATAGGTTTTGGTTGACTACAGTTGCCACCATACAGAGATAAAACTGAGAGGACTTTCTTAGTAGATTTGAGGGTTGGTGAGATACTTAGTTATCCCCTGCTTCAATATTATTTGCCTAGGATTAAATTCTGCAAATTCTTACTCAAGTAAAGCTTCTGCTGCCAGAGAGTTTTGTTGTGGTGTGGAATAATTAAATGTCTGGGAAGTAAGAATGCAAGATCTGATCAATGGTATCCCACTGAAGAGTCTCCTTGTTTCTTTTTCGTGGTGAAATATCAGGTGTTTCTCTAGAAGGAATGTAAAAATGGATTTAAAGTCATTTCAAAGGAGTGGCTAATAAGTAGCTCAAGTAATATTGCTATTAAGCACTTGGTTTTACAACAGGAATGAAGTATTTAGAAATTAGTCTATGCAGACTTACTATAAATAACATGACCTTACTGAAAAACATCAGTTGGAGGAGTCTGTTGACATGGCAGTCACTTTAGAATCATTTTGATCAGAAAATATCACCGAGTCCAACTGTTAACCTAACATTGCCAAGTCCTCCGCTAAACCATGTGAGTTTAACAAACTTGGCATTGTACTGCGCTTAACTGTACAAACGCAAAGGGCAAAACAAAGTCTGCTTCCTTAACTGTTGTGCATGCAAATAACAAAATATAATAATAAATGAGAGCACTTCTGTGTCTGAATTAGTCCACAGACTGTCAATGATGTTATTTAAAACCATAGTTAAAAATGTCAGTTGGTGACCACAGGGTAAAATTCTGGTTTGTTGGAGTCAGTGGGATTTTATCTTGGACTGTGAGGAATAAATTATTTCATCATTTCCTCAGGTAAGCTGTAAGAAGAGGGCTCTTCTGCACTTCACGTTGTGCTTTTCCATACTTACTTTTTTATTTATCTACAGAAATAATTTGGGTGTGAAAGGGATAGTTTGAAGCCTCCAATTTCACTTGGATCTAATCAACACCTGTGTTGCTGTATGCAATGGTTTTGAAAACTCAGCAGGTTTGTCTAAGCAAGAACTGAATCCTGAGTAACTAGTAGTGTTTGTTTAAAAAAAAAAATCAAATAAGCTCTTGCATTTTCCATCATATCTTTGTAACTGCTGTCCACAGATATAAATGGGCTGCAAATTCAGTAGTGACTTACCTGCATATCTTGCTGTGCACCTGCTTCACAGGCAAGTATGTGCTGGCTGTCTCTTAATTAGAACTGGGTTGTTGATTCTGCACTCCTTTTAGGCTTCTATGGAGCAATCTGACTATTTAACAAACACCTTCTGCTAGTCAGAAGTCACCATTAAGCCCTTCCTAGCTCATTAAACAGGAGGCTGCTAGCAATGTACCCCTCATGATTTCTTTAGGACATCGAAAATAGCTCCTGTATTGAATTGCAGAAGCACAAATTAACTGCCTGTTCAAGATATAAAGCAAATTATGACTGTTTGATGGAAGAGTTCTGGCTTCATTTTATTAGAGGCACAATTCAATCTTGGCACATTTCCTCAGCTTCACTTGCCATATCAGGGTGTTTTGTGCAGATGAGAAGTCCCAGGAACTCGAAGGGAAGAAGTCAGCCTTGGCAAACCTTTTGTTGTCCCACTGCCTTGGCAGTCATGCATTATGCATGTAATGCATTAGGAATGACCCAGGGAAAGCAGAATTACGTGATCTGGAAAACACCAGTAATACTTAAAGCTACGAACGATTTGCCTGGCAGCTTTAAGTCTATTTTGGCCTGACTATTAAGGCAAACTCTGAAACTGTTCCCCACCAGCACCACCGAAAAGAAGAGTTGTCACTTAATGCATTATAAACCAGTGGTGGGCCTGCAAATAGTTTGTTGGCCTACTTCCTCCCAAGGATACAGACAGTCTCAAGTGGAGAGCTGGGGTCTCAGTGTTTAAGCCTACTTGGGTTAAAAGGACAATTATTTTTTAAAGTTGTTTAAGGATCATGATTGCAGCATTTCAACTCAGATGGAAGCTCAGAGGTTGGATGACGTAGTGTGTAGGATAAGTCTCATCAAGTGAACTGTATGCCACAAGTAACAGTATCCTGCTACAGAGCTGGGGCTAATCCAGCACTCCAGCAGTAGCAATCCTGGGCAATTATATCTGGACTTAACAAACCCGGTTTTGTGTCCCTTTAATCACGTTCTTCTCTGTCCCAGAGCTCCAGTCTGCCTGTCTGCAAGCTTTTTGTTCCTGGCAGGCACACTGCTTGTCTGTCCCTGCATGCTTCGGTGGTGGAGAGTGAGGCTCATGCCTATGTGAATGGAGGTGACCTGTTCTACTGTCACTGCTCCAAGTGATACCTTTCTCCAAGGAAGTTATTATTCACCTATTTCCACGAGAACACTGGAACCAGCTGCCCAGGGAGGTTGTTATCCCCTCTGTAGATATTCAAGAACCATCTGGATGTGTTCCAGTGTGATCTACTCTAGGTGATCCTGCTCTGGCAGGGGAACTGGACCAGCTGATCTTTTGAGGTCCATTCCAGCCCCTGCCATTCTATGATTCTATGAAATGACTAAGAGGCAGAGATGAGGCATCATCTACTATAAGCAGGACTTGTTCTAATTAATATGGCTCGACTGTTTTCAAACTGTGTAGTTGTAGTTTGCATAACTCCCCTGTGGTACCATTGTTGCTGCAGTAGTCATTACAGTGGGTATCCTCATCTCTGCGTGAGTTAAGGCAGCTGTACTCTCTTCCGCTGTAATTCCCTACTGTTCTCATGCTGAGTCAGGTGTTTGCTGGTGCGTGCTTGAGGCATCACTGATTTGTCGTTTGGATGCTGGACCCTGCCCGTCTCCATCAGTAAAGCACTTCCTCTGCTGAAAGCTGAGACTTCCTCCTGTGTCTGCAAGTTTCAGGAGGCAGCAAGAAAATGGATGTCCCTGCTTGTTGGTGATGGACATCATTCTCACCCAGCTCTTGGTCCTCCTGCTGTGTGCTCACAGACTTATGTCACAGAGGTGCCTGTGACATGTTTTTGCTGACCCGATCTTGGAGCATTGTGGAGATTCTGGGGAGGACAGAAAAGCACAATGACATTCGCACTTTGCTGACTGTGTCAGGTTCACAGACTAGCACAAGAGTAGCTGCTTTCCTCCCACTGTCCTGGCACAGCCTTTTTTTTTGAAGACATTTGTTGGTAAGACACACAGGAGGAACTGGATGCTCTTCAGGGACTACCCTGATTAGCCTCGGAGCAATACATGATGCTCTCATTTCTTAAACCTATATTTAAGCACCATCAACAAAGAAATTCAATATATCAGTGGTGTGAGCAAACTAATCCTACTGGAAGTCAAGTAGGTGCTGAAGGATGATAGTTTAGTGTCAGAGAGCAGTAGAGAGTGCTAGGGAATGAGGATGATCTGAACTCTTGCCTAGGGCTCTGGAGGCTTCCATGTATCTATGCTGTCCATGTATAAACACTGCTGTTCCTTATCGCCTTTCTACAACTTGGGGAGAGAGCCCTTTACAAGAATCTCATTATAGCTATAGAGGCTTCTGAAAAACCAAATGAAGGATTTACTTTTATTTTGCCTAAAGGAGTGGCTACTTTTTTTTCACTCCAAAACAGCAATAGCCTGTGAATTGGTTCAATTAAGTACTAAGAAAGGACAATTCAATTAAATCAAATACTAAGAAAGGACAATCTGCTGTCCCAGAACATCTGCAGATGTGCAGAGTGTCTCTGTGCCTGTAGCATTCTGATCTGCACTGGAACCATTTGGGTTAGGCGTTTTTAAAATGATGCCTCTGAATTTTGATGCCAGGGAATCCCTTGGCTTATAAACAGTTGGATGCAAAAGCTGGCTAAGGGGGCAGCAGAATTTATCCCCTTAAGTTAAATTGTTATTTTAGTGAGAAGGTAAGTTACCATTCACCCACCAGTTTAAGAAGTGCTCTAGACATTTATTGCCTGTCCTTGTGCAAACTGCTGATTTAAAGCTTCCATTGGTGTTCAGGGATCTCAAATAGCAGGTTTACCCAAAACCTGTTACCGAGTTTGGGTGTGGTCTTTGCTTCCAGGGATGGTGACTCCACTACTTTCCTGGGAAGCCTATTCCAATGCTTGAGCACTCTTTCACTAAGCAATTATTTCCTAATATCCAAGCCAAACCTCCCCTGGCACAATTTCAGGCCATTTCCTCTCACGATACAATTTTTTACCAGGGAGAAGAGGCAAACACCCACCTCAGTACAACCCCCTGTCAGGGAGGTGTAGAGAGGAACGAGGTATCCCCTCAGCCTCCCTCCAGCTTAAACAATCCTAGTTCTCTCAGCCTCTTCTCTCAACACCTGTCCTCCAGACCCTTCACCAGCTTCATTGCTCTTCTGTGGACATGCTCCAGCAACTCAGTGTCTTTCTTGTACTGAGGGGCCCAAACCTGAACATAGTATTTGAGGTATGCTCATTCAGCTGGCTACCAGCCAGTACCCCCAGTACCCCCATCTCTGCTGGGCAATTTTCCAGCCACTCTGTCCCTAGCCTGTAGTGTTCCATGCGGTTGTCACCCAAGTGCAGGACCCAGTACTTGGCCTTGTAGAACCTCATACAATTAACCTCAGCCCATCAGTCCAGCCTGTCCAGATCCCTCTGCAGAGCCTTCTTACCTTTGAGCAGATAAAAAATCTTGTCTAGTTGGGTGTCATCTGCAAACTTACTGAGGAAGCACTCAATCCTCTCATCCAAATTGTTGCTTAAGATATTAAACAAGCCTAGCCTCAGTACTGAGCCCTGGGGAACACCACTTGTGACCAGCTGCAAACAGAGTTTAACTCCATCACTTTGGAACCAAGATTTCCTTTTATCCCCATTACTCCTTGCATGGCATGAAAGCGATAAGCGATGTGGTGATAAGTGCTTAGGGGAAAGGAGTTTATTATCTTTACACCTGCTTATTGAGATGAAATAAGAGCTCAGAACTATGTGAATTGCTCTCTTGTGAGGGAAAGACATTCTCACATACAAGAGTACTTAAGAGTACTCACATGCAAAGACAACTGTGTATATTTGCCAAGTGAATCAATCTCTTTGTATAGTCAGAGAGGACTCCATAAACACTTAAGTATGAGAGGCATCCACACTATTCTCCTTTGCTGCGCATCCCCATTGATTTCTTTAGTTCAGCCTCAGCTCTCATGGCTCCAGTGCAAGTCAAGATTTCTTTGTCTGCTGTCCATACCTCTTTACCACCATGCACAAAAGCAGAGTAGAATCTGTTTCTGCCTGAAAAGGCTAGCAAAGCCTGTATACTCCAGTGGTAAATGTTGCCTGAATTATTCAGTCTCATCTCACATGGTGCCACTCTACAATGTCAATGCTGATACCTAAAATTTAAAAATTGAATATTAAAACAAAAATCACAGATCTCTCTTGAAGAGACTGGGTTTGCAGAGAAAATACAAAGTCCTGGCAGTGGAACTCTAATTACTAAGAAAGTACTGGAACATGCAGGATGGGCACTGTTAGTGTGTGAGAGTGCAGCTGGTATTATGTAGTGCAAAATCAGCACAGGGTCAATTCGTGATGTCCCTGTGAGCTAGCGGTGAAAGCCATCACAGCCAGTGGATGGGACAGAAGTCCTGCAAATAACATCAGTGCAGGCTTTAGCTCTCCCCTTCCCAGAGGCATCGGAGTGCCCTCAGTACTGACCATAATGAAAACATTCTGCCAGCCATCTTCAAGGCACTATGGGCAGGATGCAGTGGCCTAAATACAGATGCTCAAAGATTTCTGAGACACCTCCGTGTGTCCAGAGTAAATGTGTGGGCCTGGCAAGAGAATACATGGCAATGCTGAGAGACCCCCCTCACCCACCCACCTGAAGCAGCAGCTGGAGTCCAGATGGGATGCCTGAGATTGCACTAGAAACCCATATATATCCTGCTGAGGGAGGAGATTCCATTCCAGGTGAGAATACCTAAATTCAGCCATCAGTGTGGGAGTTTTGTTCACTCCAATCCATGGAGATATATTCTGTATAATCAATGAATCTAGAAATAATTACTGTCTCTAAACCCAGGATTCAGTTGCCTAAAAGCAGGTGTCTAATGCTATTTTAGGTGGTGTGGAGTATTCCAGTTGGCATCCCATTGCTACACCAAAAAGAACGTGGGCTTCCTTCATCTTCCATGATGTCTGCCAGCCCCATGCCAATGTCTCATCTGCCCTGGAGTATCAAATGGCAAGAGGAGCCAATGTTAAGTGAACAGAAGACTATCCGTGTTGGTAGGTCATCCAAATCACCCTCCAGGCTCCCTCTGCATCGGTTATATCTTTGCTGATAATAGCAGGAGCCAACATACTAAATGTTAAGAGAAGATATAAGCCTGACTTCTCAAAATAAAGCTATCTTGCTGATAAAATCACAGTATTTGGGACAGTAAAAGTCTCTTTTTAGGTGCTTTTGGATGATTTATGGGTGTCTCTGTACCACCTTTCTCTTACCCCCCAAAACATCAGTCCAGCTTACAGGGTGATGGTAGATCTTCAGTCAGTTTTCAGTCCCTCCTGCTCTAACTGTATGAAGCGCCTTGGGCATCCCTTACTACCTGAATTGCATGCATTCAACCTGGCAATCAGTAGTAAAGTGTGACATGAGTCAAGGGGTAAACTTAAACTTCATCCTTCCCTTTGCAAGGTAAAATAGTTGGGAAAGCGTCTTTTGGGGGAACCCATTTGGACTGTAGCACATGGATTTGACTAATTGTAATCATGGCCAGCAGCTGCTGAGATGGAGATTTTTACCACAGAAACAGAGCTACAGTGCAGATTTCAGAAGAGACAACCAGCAGCTCAAGTGGGATTCGCAGGATATACAAACTGGATTTAGCTGCCGAAGTGAGGCTCACAACTGCCATTTGTGATTGAGACTTTTTTTTCTGTCTGTCAGCCTTCAGGACAAATAACAGGTAAAATGGGACAGAAAATATATCCTGTCAATCAGTACAGTGAAAAGGATTATCTTCCCAATAGGTCAATAGTCCCTTTCTTCCAATCTTCCTTTCTTGGGGAAGATAGCTAAGTAAACTTAGAAAGGTTTAAGTGCTACATAAAAATCTGTATATTGAATATAATTTTCATTTTGACCGCTAACGAGAACCCATGCTTGCCATCCATATTTAACCTTTGTGAAGCATAATTTCATATAAGTCTCACAAAACTGAGTGGCAATTGATTGTAGAAGAATTTGCCATGTCACCCAGCAGTGCAGACACGTTGCTGGCAGAGGACCACACAGAAGGAGACCTTGCTTTGGTACGGTTGTTTGTTGGGTTTTGTTGTTTTGTGCCTTTTTATCCAAACTGCATCAGTCTGAAGACCGCATAAGAATGTACTCACACTTCAAGCCTGGAATGAGATCCTGCAAATGAAGCTATATCCAGCAAAGCTTTATCGAGTCAGAATTATCTCTAGCATCTGTGCAGGAAACATGAGAAAGGACATTCTCTTTCCATGGTTTACGATGTTGCTAATGAGGGTAAGGCTGCCTCCCCTCCCTCTTGTCAACTCCCCCATGCACACTCAAGCCATTCCATCATTTCAAACCTCCCCTTCAACACCAAACTGCTAAGCACTGTTTTCTAAATGCTACCATCTAACAGGCCTTGTGTGCTGTAGTACACCTGTAACAGCAAGACAACTTTTGTAAGAGCATTCTCTGTGGTATCTGCCACTCTTACTCTGTAGAAAGCCAGATCACTGGCTTGTGTTGCTGGTCTATAAAGTAAATTTCTGTGAACTTTCTCTGCTGCAGTACTGATGGGAGAGTTTGGGACCAGCTAGCCATTGCCTTAGTCCTTGGTCGTAAAATGCATCTTCAAAACGTGACACTGGCTTGACTAGCTCAAGCATTGCAGCACCGCTCCTTTCAGCCAGCTGCTATCTGAGGCTAGGACAGCAATAGCCAAAGCCACCAGCGTCAACTGAAGAGTATCCAAAAAAGCATAAAATCCTTTAAAAAAAAAAAAATCCATTTTCAAATGTGTTCTTAAATGTTTGACAAAACAAATAGAGCCTCAGTTGATGGCAACAATTTCTGCAAATGTATTACTTAAGCCAAGTGTTCAAAAGGCTTATTCTGCACTTCTAAATCAACATCTGGCTGGGCTGTTCTGAAAAGAAGATCTGCTCCTATGCTCAAAAGCTCCTTTAACAAGGATCTTGGATTTATTTGGCTTAAAATAAAGCTCACAAAACATCAAAATTCATATCTGCTTCTAAGAAACATGTAATAAGCATCAGAGGAAAACCGTGCATACAGCTAAGCTTATTGTGTGTAATAGTTGTCCTTTTGATTAAATTCACCAGTAGGTGATAGCGACATATTATGTAGGGGAATGCCTTGCCAGTGTTGGCTAATCACTCTTCCGAACTGTAACAGATACCCTCCTGCATGGTCCAACAAACTGTAAGTCAATCTCTAGGTTGAGTGCAAAGCAATATCCTGAAAGAAAAACTACTTTGGCAGTCTCCGATCACCAACTTGAATTACAGCCTTGGTACTCTGAGCATCACACCCTTTCATTTAAGAAGCATGACCACATGTTTGCAAAGTGAGGACTGGTTTTTTATTTCATTGCAGAAGCCAAGTTGGAAACCATAACAACAGCGTGATAGCAACAGCCTGACTCATCCAGAGGAGGAAAAATCAGGAACTCTTCAATGTAAGAGGGAAATAATAGAATATAACATTTATATATAATACTAATAGATAACATTGGGCTAACGACTGTTTAATAAGAAGTTTCTGTGCATGTTGCATTGGGCCAGTCTCTAAATACACAGGTGGTGTCCTTTTTTTTCATTGTGACTACTGATTTGTACTGATTTATCAGAAATACTTAAATGGTTGCTATGTCCTGTCTTCAGAAATGTCCCTTTGATATAATTTGGGGTCTGCATCATTGCTGAAAGATGGAATAGAAAAGAAGCGACAGCCAGGGTTTGTCTTGCTTTTTATCCGTGTTGGTGATATGAAGTATGAGGCTATGACTGCAGGCTCTGCCCTTGCAACCAGAGCTGGCCTTGGCTGAGCATGTGAGGTTAACCTGAATGATGCTCAACAGGTACAGGGAAAACCTGCTGTGGTTATTAGTCCAGAGGAGCGATGATGGGAGCCAAACACAAAGGAACAAAGGCAAAATAAATCAGGAAAATGCATTCCTGAAATCCTTCCTCCATCACCCCTCGGCAGACAGGGCAGGGTTGGGCAGGAGGATACCTGGGATGAAGCCATCTCCCAGCCTTTAGGATGGCCTGGTACTCTGTGGCTGTGAAACCACTGAACTTTGTAACCCTTGCCCAACAGGAAGAGGATTTTCTGGAAGAGAAAGTTTGTGTGCCGCAGTGACCAATCAACACCCAAGTGATTGCAAGGAGACAATGGTACTGTGTGGCAGGAAGCACTAGGAAAAGGAACAGAAGTGAATGAGAAGAAAAGTGACATTCTCATTTCCATTCACTGTCCTGTGTTCCCACCCTGCTAAGAGTCCTGCACCTGACTTGTTTAAATCAGCTCAATAGGGTATGGAATGAAGATTGCATTTTGAGGGCTTGTCCTCTGCAGGAGTGCTGTAGTCTCTTCTCCAGCCAGATTCAGGGATACTCAGATCCAGCACATTTGCATTGTACATGGACAGCAATAGAGATGTTGAGAATTCTCCTGTCTCACCTATTTTCCCCCTTACCCTGCTGTGTTTCCAAGACATTCTCTTCACTTCTTGGCTAAAAAAAGTCCACTGACGCTGTTTTACATGTGCAAAGACTCCTTCCACAGAAATAGGAGCTTTACTAATATTGTCCTCTCTATGCTTTAAAGACCTGCACTTAGACCTCTGACCAGGTGCCTAATTAGATTTGTGGCTATTATGACATTTCTAGTTCAAATGGGTACTGATTAACACTGCCTTTTTCTTCTGGGCTGATGTACCATGGAGAGAAGCAGTCACACCACCTTAGCCAGGCACCTCTGTCGGGTGGCTTAGGAATCCAGGTACCAGGACTATTGACTCCCTAGAAAAGGGAACTATGGTTCCCTGATGGAAAGTCATGACCAATATTAGCCAAAATGTAACAAACACACCTGAAAAGTCCTCAGGTGCACTACGTAAAACGTAACATGGCACCATCAGACCAGAGACTCTGGTTCTTCCAAGCCTGCTGCATAGTACTTAAGCTGCTTTCATCCTTCTACTGTACAATACTTTCTCTTACTGACTGAAGCAGTGCTGAGTCTTCCAGGGTGGGGACCATGCCTATTCGCCTGTAAAGGCACTCAGTATAGCTAGCTTTCCATGGACACACCGTGTCCTTTCATCTCAAACCATTGCAAATGTCCCCTCTGGACAAGGATTTCATCTCATTCTTCAGACCCAGGGAAGGAGAATAAGGAGAAGATGAATCCTTTGAATGACAGGCTTCAATTTACAGATTGTGCAGTATCTCTGATTCAAAGTTGCCTAGCTCAATGGGACAGTGGAGGAGGCTCTGAGGTGACCTTATTGTGGCCTTCCAGTATTTGAAGGGGGCCCACAAAAAAACTAGGGAAGGACTTTTTAGGATATCCGGGAGTGACAGGACTAGAGGGAATAGAGCAAAGCTGGAAGTGGGGAGATTTACACTGGAAGTGAGGAGGAAGTTGTTCAGCATGAGAGTGGTGAGAGCCTGGAATAGGTTTTCCAGGGAGGTGGTTGAGGCCCCATCCCTGGAGGTGTTTAAGGCCAGGCTGGATGAGGCTGTGGCCAGCCTGCTCTAGGGTAGGGTGTCCCTGCCCATGGCAGGGGGGTTGGAACTAGATGATCCTTGTGGTCCCTTCCAACCCTATGATATGACTGATCCTATGATTTTATGACATATTTCTGTGGGAACGGAAACAGAGTCCTGGCAGAATAACTTTGTTCAGAAACTAGGCCTCCTAATTCAATGACTTTATTTCACTAAGCCAGCACCCAAAATTCTAACTTGACAGAAGTAGAGTGCCCTGCTCTGGTAGGGGGATTGGATTAGATGATCTTCAGCTATCACTTGGTGTGATTGCACGAAAGCTCACAGTGGCACAGATGGGGCCTATCGCTTGGGCATGTGAGCTCTAAGTATCAAGTAACTCATAGCATGCTCAGGTAATGGATGTGCAACCATGGCCCCCAGCAGTATACTCCCTTGGATCTGGTATAGATGTGATGCAGCTGTAATCAATCCCTTCTTTGGTTAAATATGGCTTGGAAATCACCTGTTTAATAAGCTGCAGGTGCACTTAAGGGTCTTCGCATTAAAGATTACTTACTTTAAAAGAGCCTGGGAGTGTTTATTTGTATCAGAGGGTACAACTCTTCACAAGTAATCATTCTTGCACCTTGGAGCTTCCTAGCTTCCCTCAGCAACATTTTCCTAAAATCTTTTGACTTCACTGTATAGAAGGATCTTCAAAGTATTAGGAATAATCTGTTCTCTTACCTCATTGCACTTAAGAGGTATAACCCTCCCTGGAATAGCCCTATTATCCCATTCAATGCTCCTGACCATATATACACCTAAGAGAAATCTCCAGCTGAAACACATATGCCCATACGTGTGCACACATACACGTTTCTTTTTTAAAGGCCCCCACAACACCTTTGACATACATCTGTTTAAAAATGTGCAGTAAGCATTCTGAACCCAGGGGAACTCCTTTCAAGCATCCCCAAACTTATCTGGATCTTGAACTCTGAAGCTGGATCCCTGTGGTACAGAGAAATATTCTGAAGCTGGACACCTGACATGGCAGGAACCATCAGGCCAGCACTGATACTGATTCTGCTCCCCACACCTCTGAGGAAAGAGGAAACACCCTGGCATAGTCCTGCCCTGGGAAACTGAAACCTGAAGTCAGATGCATACATTAGAGCTCTGCTGTTGCCTCAACTACCAATCCACCGGGATGGTGCCAGAGCGTTGTCTCTGATGTCTGTCATAGTGTCAGAGGTGTTAACATCAGTTACAGGAAGAAACGAGCTCTGCAACCGAGGGAAAACTTGATGCTGTCTTTCCTTAGGCTGGAAGATTTTTGTTCCTAGGAGAGAGGTATTTTGGTCAGTTACAAAATAAATAAATTCACTGATAATATGTTTCCATTAAATTGAAAATGAAAGCTGCTTTTAATGTAGAGAACAAGCATTTTGGTAATATATGAGAGTGGGCAAATTAAAGTCTCTACACTATCAAAAACTGAAGTCATCTTGATCAACATCTGAGAACGTTCTAATTTTCAGAAACATAATTTACCTTTCTCCACTTCTGTTCATTTTACATGGCCACTGGCATGGGTTTTTTCCTCACAGTGTTTTGAGCCCATGGCAATCTGTTATGCGAGTTAAAAAGGCTGATGGGAAAAATAGCATCAGACTTTACCCACTGCACATCAGTATTTAAAATCTCCCTGACTCTGTGGGGATTAGGTTACTGGTGAGCAAGAAGGCCTTCATGATCAAAAATACTTTGGGGACAGTTCATTTCCCAACCTTCTGTTGTAAGTAGCAATGAAAGAAAATGTGCCATGTGTACACGGAGGCGTAGCTGCCCTCTTCATTCTCTCAAACATCTTTGGGGTATCCCTGCCTCAGCAAGCTTTGATTCCTTCCTTCACCTCAGGAGGAATGCAGACAGACTTGTAAAGCTGAAAGAATACAGGAGAAAGTGGGAGGAGAGATGGGCAGACCTTGACAGAGGAAGAAGCAAAGTTAAAGGGAGTACAACCTCACATGTCCACCTTTTAATTGGACATCTTGTCTCGTTGCAGGAGCTGAACCACATTCTTGTGACTTCTGAAGAAGGAAAGATGAACCTTCAAAGACTTGCTTCAGCAGCAGGAGTTCAGCCCTGCTCACAGCTCCTGATCCCTAGTAGTGTGCATGCAGAGCATCCTTCTCCAGTGCCTGAAACAAAGATAAAACCAGCCATTGCCATCCCACACAAAGAGGTGCTGCTCTCACCTCTATGACATTAGCCACACATATTTTGCCCAAGCTGCACATCAGATGCCTTTTGGAATCACAGTGCTCCTTGCACAAAAATATATTGCTGACAGATGGACAAAAACACCCCAGGATGTCAGGGAGATATGCATTACCTGGGTGTGCTCCATGGATGTGCCTCCAAGCTTTATGTCCTATCACACGAATGGAGAAAACAGCTCGAGCTGAGGTCCATGCTGCAATGTTTTATGGGTTTGGTGTTACTGACCTAATGCTGTTTTGATATACTTATCTGAAATGAGGGCACTACAGACATACCCCAAGCTCTTTACACAGCACTGCTGCTCTTTCCCTTCTGATGGCTGTTTTGATAGGGATTTCTGCCATCCAGTGAATATCTGGAGAAGATTTCTGAAGGGAGCAGCTGACTGGCCAGGGATCCAGCTGCCCTCAAAGCTGTCATGTGAGATTTTTCACAGGATGCCAGAGAGGGCACCAAAATCAGCAAGATCACAGGTTTTCCAGGCACGGATTCCCAGTCACTATTAACACAAGCATTACTTCACAGTGAATGAACTCTATTGCTCTCCTTGCAGAAACGTGGCATGAGGCAACATTTAATACTATTTCAGTTCTCAAAATAGGGTTTTAATGAGGCTTAAATGCTGAGTTTGTGCTAGAGCTTCCAGAGGAAAGCTTATTTTATCCCGATAGACTAATACTCATGAACTTGAAAGCAACTCTGGTATAAGTAGGGGGAAAAAAGTGCTACTTTACATGTGTATAAGCAGATTTGCATATTTTTGTGGGTATTTCTATGCACTTGTATTTGAAAATGCACTCCATTAAGTTTCTGGCTACATTTTAGGTGGCATAAGAGAAGAGCTGGTTTTAATTTCTGCTGTATTTTATTGTCCACAATAAACATGACATTAGCACTGCAAATGAAGTGTGAATATTCAAGACAGTGAACAAAGCCCACCAGTGTGCCCATATTGTAAATCTCCATCTGTACCCACACTGCACAGAATAGAAAGCATTACCAGTGATCCCTGAGGTCCCTTGAGGCTCAAGAACCTCTAACCAGTCCTTGTGGTTTGGAAAAACAGTTGCCTGCAGGTTAGTTAAAAGACCTGCTGCCACATAAATAGTCTAGTAAATATGCATATGACTTCCAAAGATGTGCTTTTATTTTCACAGCTGCTTTGGGACTGGGAAAAGTAAACTGGGTATGATAGGGTTAAGTATTTTGGTTGGCTTGGTTTATTTGGTTTTTGTTTGGTTGGGTTTTTTTGGTTGTTTGGGTTTTTTTTTGGGGGTGGGGGTGGGGGTGTTTGTTTGTGGATTTTTGGTATTGTGTTTTTTTTCCCCTCACAAGAAGCTGGGAGATGCCCCAGCCAAGCTGGCCAGCTGAATCAGCCAATGGGTATCCAACACCATGCTGACATCATGGCAGCTATATATGGCAAGAGCTGTCAGGGCAAGGGCCAGTGCTTTGAGCAGGTGATTGACTCAGGTCATCACCTTGTGCTGTTCTATTAAACTCTCATATCTCAACCCACAAGGCTTTGACTTTCTTCTTCTCAATTCTACTTCCCATCCCACCAGGTGGTGGGCACGCTGGGGCAGTTGTGTGAGCATCTGTGTGGGGCTCAGCTGCCAGCTGGGTCTGCACCGTGACAACTGGTGAAGAGAACAACTTTTAAATTAATATTCCTGTAATTTTCTTCTCTTGCTTTTCTCAAGAGTTTCTCAACATCTCTTAAGATACAGAAGGAGAAATTCTACACTTACTAAATTCCTGCAGTCCTGTCTAAGCCAGGAACTCATTAGGCTCCAGGACCATGCACTTCAGTGCATAAAGGCAGCAATAGGCTAGCCATACAGAACACCCAATTTGCAGTATGTATTAGCTTTAAGCACACAGTTATCACTTCAGTTGCTTCAGTGCTCCTAATGAACTGTGGTATGTGCAGATACAGCACAGGCCAAGCTGCCTATGTGTAGTGTGAGAAACTGTTAGCACAAACAACACATAACTAAACCTTCCTCAAGTTGATATTAAAAAATAAAGCAACTGCCACTGAAGGATTTAAGGCTTCTTGAGGAGAATGGAAAAAAGGAAAGAAGGAAATTTGAGGAGAGCATCCTTGGAAAGGTAATGAAATTTATATAAGTACTGGATCAACTGTGAAGTCTCCATTTCAGGTTCCCCAGAGTCTCTGGCTGTTTGGCCAGTGGGCTGGTGATGAGACCTCTCAGCAAGGTCTGCAAGTCACCACTTGGTTTCACACACTTAGGAGTGTATCCAGTAGAATGGGCTGGCAGAAGAGACACTTGGCTGCAGGCTGTTTGACTAGCAGTTTCACCACTTTGGTAACAAACAATGTTTGGATGTATCTGAGAGGTGACAGTGTGTCATTGATGACCACTCTGTTACCCCAAATTGTGGAGGTGGGTCTGTAAGAGTCAAAGAATGTCAGGGTTGCAGAAATCAAACTCTTCTTTACCAAATTCTCCATCAAACCAAATAAAAAAGAGGACAGGGAAACTGACAGAAATAGGTCAGTCTAGAAAACAGAATGCCCCAAAATGTCATGTCACATCCTCCAGTTTCTTCTTGGTAGATTCACCTCTAGTTACCCAAAACCCCTGCCTGGTCAGAAGTCAGCACAACAGCTATTTGGGCTGCCCATGAACTGTGCCAGTCTGCAGAAAATTTGCCTCCCCTGCCAAAAGAAAGGAGAAATGTTCTTGAAAGCTGAATAAAGAGAACATGAACCTGTAAGTGCAGTTCAGCATTAAACATTATGAAACAGTATTCAGTAAAATACAGGAAAACCATGCAAATAAACATACAGTGACCTGCACTGTGTGTGCAAGGAGAAAACAAGCAATCCATTTTCTGGTTGGTTGCACAGCTTCCCTAGGCAGAGGGGCAAAGGACAAACATCTGAAGTTTATGCTGTTCTTTAGTGTAAGTATAAGCTTACAGGGAGTGATAAGGCTCAAGGGACTAAACAGATTACGTCGTGGTTCCATACTGTCCAACCTCTTCCCCTATTTGGGGCTGTGTTACTGCAAACACAAGGACTGCTGCCATAATGTGGTCTTAAAAGTTCCTGACAGCTACCACAGTGACTGTCATACAACACTGCACTGGCAGGGACAGGACTAGATTCCATGGGATCCCACTAATATATATGGAAAGAAGCATTTTAAGAATTTTAATAGGTCAATTTGTTGATGTCAGATTTATGCAAACACATTTGTTTCTTCCAAATCTTCTTTTGCAAATTAACTGACTGATCTCACTGATCAACAGATTTGACCTCTTTCTTTGCTGATGCAAATTCACACCTGACTTTTGGGTTAGATAGGATATAGACCATATAAGGGCCTGTAATCTCACCTCAGCATTTGGACAAGGTCAAGAGCTCAAAGTGAACAGAGCATCCAAGAGAATTACAAGTTTTTAAACACAGCCTGCCACCACTGGGTCCTAAAACTGATTTGGCCACAGCACAACAATGGGTTAAATATGACCTTGATCCAAACTCTCCCCTATCTCTCCCCTAATGTGGAAGTGATTCACTTTCTTAAGGGTTAAAATTCTAAACTCGCTGCCCAGAACCTCCTTTGGAAAAAATAAACCAAATCAACAACCCATAAAACCGATATCAAAAGCCAAACCACAGAATCGGAAGGACCGAAAGCAGCAATTAAACCACAAAACAAACAGCACCATACATTCAGTCCTGCAGATGATCTTTCCCTAGGTCCCCTTCTCACCACTCCTTTCATTAGCTCTGCCCTCGTCTATCACACCATAAAGTACAAGGCCAAAACTTCACTATGCACTAGCAGAAGCTGGCATAGGCATGATGCAGTTTGTTGAGCCTGCCTCCTTCTGACTTTATCACCAACTTGCCTTTTGACTCCAGGGATGGTGTGCCTGATGTCATTGCTCAGATATCCTCAGCCTGATTTGTTGCAATTGGCAAAGACCTACAAATTCCTTACAGAAACAAGTCCTCCAACTTTTAAGTGTAATGTTACTATCCTTAGTGTTTTCCCAGAAGGGTAAAGTGCAACGAGGTTTTTTTGTGTGGTTGTTTTTCAACTAATGGGATTAATTGCAGAACAGACACGTGAGAGACCTGTGATCTTAGATCCAGTCTCCAAAGTAAATGATTCAGCTTTGCTCATTGAAGTAACCAGGTGATCCAGGCAAGGCTGTATGTCCTAAAGTTCAAAGGCTAAAACTGAGACGACCAGTCCCACATAAATAAAAGTTGTGTAATGCTATAGCATCTTTGAAGTACTCACCATGGATGAAGTCTTGTGCTTCATCTTTCTTCTAAACTTATTCATGTCATACAATCTATTGATTTACAAGTGTTGAGGAAAATAAGTGCCAGACACGTCTAGGGCTAAAATCTGTCATGTGAACTGCAATAATGGTCGTCCTTGCAGCATCTTATGTAAGATTTTCCACTCAGCAATAAAGGAGTCCTTGTGTAAGGACGGCAGATTTTGTGACATGTAACCCATAACTTCAGCCTTAACTTCACATAGCAAGAAGCTAAGAGAAGTAGTAGCTCAGGACACATTTAGTGGCATACAAGACAAGCTCTTAAGAGGCTCAGCTTTATTTAAAATAAGGATTTAAATGAATTGCATGTACAATGTGGATGTTATTGCCTGCATCATTCCCAAGTACTCTCTTCCAGTCCATCGAAGTCTTTGCAATTGCTGCAAAGAGCCATTCCTATACCACTTTTTAATGGCTTTGATCGACTAATTTTGTTCAAGTTCCAGCTGACTGACCCCAGCACAAGAAAGAAACAATATGGCCAGAGCTGGTCTTTCAAAGGGTGTTCTTAATTTGATCACAATTTTTCAAGTTTTTTGTGTATGTCTTTCATAAATTTTACCACCAAGACTGCAGAAGACAAATGGGTGAGGTAGCTATCACTGCCACCATACCTCACCATTGTTTTACAGGTAGCTGTAGAAGAGGTGACGCACACTTGTCAGAACTGAGTGGACAGTACATCTGAGCAGAACTGGAAGCTCCTGGACAACTTTTTTTCTGGCTGATCTTTCCTTGGGAGAGATACTGTGGAGGAAGGGTGAATGTAGGACACCTGAAATGGAAAAAATAAAGTATACAGAAAGTAGAGAGCTTCTGCTCAAATGGAAGAGTATGGATACAAGGCCCCAGGGGAAAGACCTAGGCAAAGACTTTTCAGCTAGTGATGGGGCTGAGAACACTATCTCTCTACAGTTCATTTTTCCCATGCTCAGAAAAACAAGTCTTGCATCAAAGATACTTGACTCTAAGATAAATGTTGTATCTCTGGGTATGCTCAGATTTGGTTTAGATATGGCAGTAAACACAAGAATGCCCATCTGCTTGGATTACCAAGTGCAGCAAGGTGCTAGCTCCTGAAGCACTGACGCATGGAGCACGTGCACTGAGATGAGTTCACTAGTTTGCTAAGCACTGACTACACTTTTATGTGACACCAGAAAAATCTAAACCAGCTGGCAATAGCCATGTAAGCATTCTCCCACCTAAGACTCATGAAGCACAGTTAGGAGATGTCTGAAGTGTCCTTTGGGCATGCTACAAGCTAGAAAATGGCCTTGAGCAGTATCAGTACTTTTAAAAATTCTCCCTGGGGCCATCCATAGCCACATCTGTCTGTTTCCAGACTTTTATGGACTTGTTTTCTTTTTTGCTAACACTTTCAGTGTGCATGTGTGTGAGTATGAACATCTATATTCAAAGGTATACACCTGGCAAACCAGATTCTCTTACATAGGGAAATTCATGACAATGTGTAAGTCACAAGAGGAGAATAGGGAGAAGACAATATTTCGGCTTTAGGTTTTACTCCAGTTCCTAGGCACTAATAAAGCAAATACATACTCTTTGTGTGCACCAAAACTTAACTTAAATCCAGAGTGGATTTGCTAAGGTTTCTCAAACCAAATGACTTTTTTTCCGACCACAGTGTAGCAAATTTTGTGAGCAGCAGTAGAAGTAGCAGAAGAATAAAAGAGAGTTCCATGTGCTCCTTTCCGGAACTCACTATACTTAGAAACATCTTGGCTTACAGAGTAGGTAATGTACTTCTTAAACATACAAGCAATGAGAAGCTGTGATGGATTGCTGGAATTTTAGAGGAACAGAGTTGGAAAGCAAACACTGACATAAATGACAGGAAGGACCTGGAGGAATGATAATTGAGGAAAGTACAGAAGACATTTGCAGAGCCTCAGAGTTACCCTGCAGTTGCCCAGGCTCTGACAACCTATGGATAAACAAAAGACTTCAGTTTTGAATTTGTATGAATCCATGTGAATTAATGGTAGGGAGGTGCAATGTCATTTTCTCCATCTTAGCATGAATCAGTTTATGAAGGGAAATGAAAATGGTATAGGAGCTTGCAACAAGATTCAAAATGTACTGAGCTCTTATACTTGCAGGATGTAACATAGTGTTTATAATTATAAATAGCAATAATCTCCAGATAAGTAATTCATTTGGATGACTGATGACATGACTGCAGAGGTTATCAATTTTTGGACTGAGAATTACATGTTAAAGAGTCTCATATCTTAACACAATGTTCTCAATAAAGGTAATCCTGACAGCAGCAATGACGTTCTTTACCATACCTAACCATGTTAACCTTTTGAAGAAGCAACAGTTAGAGTGAAACTTCAGAGCAAAAGTATACAAGGAATTGAGTTCAGCATTCAGAGATTGTATGAACCTGCCAAAACTATTAATTCTTCCTTTGCAGCAGTGGAAGCAGAAAGGTTTGTTCCACTGGCTCCTGACCAGGTCAGTACACTGTCAGCCAAAGGGAGACAATAGTCAGAGTGACCTCCTGACAGCAGTGCCCTGTGCAGTCTAAGCACCCAAATGAATTGTGCCAGCTGCCCCTGAACACAAAGTGGTTACATTTATCAAGAACAATGAGGGAATAGAAAATCCCTAACAAAGACACTGAGACACGTATAGCATCCAAAAGTTGCCATCCAGAAGCACACATCATGATGATACCTTCCTTAATTAAAGTAAGGACATTCCATTGAGCTGCACAATAACAAAGCCAGAAGTGTTCCCAAAGAGACTTGTACACTTTGAAAGGGAGAGAGGCTTTTATGCATTGTATAATGCTACAAAAGACACCGGTCCCTTCTATGTCCTAATTTCATAAAAATCAGTATCTAACAAATACACAACAGTTAATATGCTGCTGCTACAATCTCAACAGGCTAACTAATGACAGATGGACAAAAAGAGAAAGTTGAGAACAAAGGGGAAAGCTAGAATGTTAATGATACTGTTATCCATGTCAGATGAACAAATCACCTAATGGATACATTTTATGAGACTGAATTATGGAATTACCAATAATACAAAATGTTTCAATTTAGTTTGACTACTTTTTGACTAGCCTAAGGATTCAAGGGAAGTTACAGCCAAGATGATTTCTGGCCTCATTGCTGGGCAACAGCCATATCTGCACAAAGTGAGCATATTGACCCTTGCTGCAGAAAGCCATCCAGTGCAAATGGCTAAGTTCTCCAGCTCATCATAGTTACATGGGGATTTACACACATCACACTAAAATTCTGTATTTCTTTGCACATTTTAGTGGTATCACTTCCTTTTTCACTAGAGATCTCAAAATATTTTCAGACCTTCAAAAAGTATGCTATAATAGTTAAAAATTAGCTAGCATTAAGGGTATTGCTACCTTTTAACTCGGTGTCAGAGGCTGAATTCAAATTTCCTGCATATTCTCACCCAAAGTGAGATTTTGTGCCACACAACAAACTTTTCCATCTTCCTGAAGACAGCTTTCTATACTGGCTAATAAAATATTAGCTTGCTGATCACTTTCAGAAAACTAATAAAGGTGGTTTTGATACCAGTGCACAGAACGTGTGCCTGTGCTGCTGTGTAAGCACAATCTTAGGAAAAATAAACATCAAGGGTCTTGGTCAAAAGTCAAGTTTCTAAGTTAGAGCGAGAGTAGAATTCTTAAAACAAATATGCATGTCTCCATCCTAAAACAAATCAAAAATTCTGATGGTCTTTTGCTTAAAAGTTTAAGAAAAGGAAAACATTTCTGATCCCCAGGCCCTCAGCTTTTAAATACTTTGCACTGAAATACAGGATTTTTAAAAGATAAAACTGTATTTTAAGGATTATTTTTACTTTTTCTTTTCTTCCCCCCCCCCAAGCAAATTTATTCCAACACAAGATTAATGGGAAAGCTCATCTCTGTTATTCCTGTTGCATATCGATCTAAGTCTCTGGTATGCATTCATAATCCAAGGAAAAGAATAGGGATTGTCTGAAGTGCTACCAGAAGTTAACAGGTCCCAAGTTTAGACTGGGGATAATGTCATTCTTTGATATACAGCCACTGTTTCTTCAAACTCAGCTGTCTTTGGCATATCAACTCTGTCAGAGGTGCTTAGAGCAGTGCATAGGTTATTATAACACACAACATATACTCTCACTGAGGCACGTCAAATCACATACCTCTCATCATTTTCGTATTTGGTGACAAATTTAGACTATTATGCACCATATGTTGTTTTAAAAATAAACTTCTATGGGCAGGAGAGATGCAAGGTTAAAGCTATAAAATTATTCCATAGAATCGTAGAACCAACCAGGTTGGAAGAGACCTCCAAGATCATCCAGTCCAACCTAGCACCCAGCCCTACCCAGTCAACTGGACCATGGCACTAAGTGCCTCATCCAGGCTTTGCTTGAACACCTCCAGAGACGGCGACTCTACCACCTCCTTGGGCAGCCCATTCCATTCTATCCACCTAAGAAACCATGTTTTCTTAGATGCTTAATTTAAAACACTAATTCAGAACTCCAGAAAACACTTATAATCAGTGTTTTCAAAGGCAGGATCTTAAAATTAGGCTCAGTTAATATTTAGCATGTAAAGAATAGCATTATGATTTTCAGTCAGTCCCAGCAGTGAAGACTTCTGAACTCCAGAAAAGTTGCTCAGCACATTTGAAAATTAACCAGATTCTACTTAAATTCCTCCTAAAACCACAGAAACCTCATTTAAAGTAGCTATATATGAGGGTTGCCTTTGGTTGCAAAATAAAACCCCCATTTCCCTCATATTAAAGAAAGATTTAATTACACATGCAGAAATTAATAAAAACTGAATTTATACATCATTAAAAACTATACCCAGGAGTTAAAATCTAATACATATTCAAATTGATATCCAAATTTCTTATCCTTTGATATATTAGCAATGTTTGAGTCACTGTATAGTATCCTTATCTCACAGTATAAGAATACTGTATAGTATTCTTATTTCTTATTGCAGGAAAGCAAGAGTGGTCTGACCCTATTCCCACGGACCAGAGGATTAAAGAAGGACAGTCTCTCCTTCTTCTGGAGGCACATTCAACACTGTCAAGCTGCGTGGTGAAGTCGACATAGTTGAGGGAAGAGACTTCGACAGGCTTCAGAGGTGAGTCCATGCAAACCTCAAGAAGTTCAACTAGGCCACGTGCAAGGTCCTGCACCTAGGCTGGGGCAATTCCAAGAACAAATACAGGGTGGGCAATGACTGGATTAAGAGCAGCCCTGCAGAGGACTTGGGGATGCTGGTGGATTTAAAACTGAAGTTGCAATGTGTGCTCACAGCCCAGAAAGCAAACGACATCCTGGGCTTCATCAAAAGAAGTGTGACCAGCAGGACAAGGGAAGCGATTTTCCACCCCTAATCTGCTCCAGTTGGAGTACTGTGTTCAT
This sequence comes from Tricholaema leucomelas, assembly GCA_013400475.1. NCBI lineage: Eukaryota > Metazoa > Chordata > Aves > Piciformes > Lybiidae > Tricholaema lacrymosa > Tricholaema leucomelas. Next base: position 114,231 of record WAAF01011119.1, on the reverse strand, counting down.
CTCTGGAGTCCCCAGCATAAGACATGGACCTGCCTGACTAGGCCCAAAGGGGGGACCCCCCCCACAAAAGAGGCTGGAGCACCTTCAGGATAGGCTGAAAGAGTTGGGATTGTTCAGCCCAGAAAACAGAAGGCTCCAAGGAGATCTTACAGCAGTCTTTCAGTACCTAAATGAGGTCAACAGGAAAGACAGGGAGGGATGCCAAGTGTAAGGTCCTGCACCTGGGTCGCTGCAATCCCAAGCAGATACAGGCTGGGTGGTGAATGGCTGAGAGCAGCCCTGAGGAAAGGAACCTGGGAGTCTGGGTTGATGAAAAGCTCAACATGAGCTGGGTTGCATCAAGAGAAGTGTGGCCAGCAGAGCAAGGGAGGTGATTCTTCCCCTTTACTCTGCTCTCGTCAGACCCCACCTGGAGCACTGTGTGCAGTTCTGGAGCCCTCAACACAAGAAGGACATCAAACTGTTGAAGAGAGTCACGAAGATGATCAGAGGACTGGAACACCTCTGCTATGAGGACAGGCTACAAGAGTTGGAGCTCTTCAGCCTGGAGAAGAGAAGGCTTCAAGGAGAACTTATACCTACTATCTGAGAGGGGCCTACAGGAAGGATGGGGAGGGACTATTCACAAGGTCTTGTAATGACAGGATGAGGGGGAATGGGTTTCGATTGGCAGAGGAGAGATTCAAACTAGATGTTAGGAAAGGGTTCTTTACAGTGAGGGTGGTGAGACACCGGAACAGGCTGCCCAGAGAGGTTGTGGATGCTCCCTCCTTGGAGGTGTTCAAGGCCAGGCTGGATGAGGCCTGGAGTGACCTGTTCTAGCGGGAGGTATCCCTGCCTATGGCAGGGGGTTGGAACTGGATGTACTTTGAGGTCACTTCCAACCTAAACCATTCTATGATTCTATGAGTCTTTATCAGGGACTGTAGTGATAAGATGAGGGTAAGAGTTTTAAAATGAAAGAGAGCAGGCATATATTTAGAATTAGGTACCAGAAATATTTTTTTTCACTGTGAGGGTGCTGAGGAGCTGGTACAGATTGCCCAGAGAAGTTGTGGATGCCCCCTCCCTGGAAGTGTTCAAGGTCAGGTTGGATGGGGCTCTGAGCAACCTGATCTAGTGGATGGTATCCCTGTTCACAGCAGGGGTTCTGGAACCAGATGACCTTTAAGGTCCCTTCCAACCCAAACTGTTACATGATTCTGTGATTCATACCTTTATTTGGAGTCTGACAGGTATTATCCAGCCTACCTTGAACATTGTGCTTATGCAGACAACAGTTCTAAGCATTGAAAGGAGAATGGAGCTAAGAAAATTAACAGATAAAGCGGGAAGCGAACTGGTAGAAGCTTACTGTATGTGGAAAATTAAAGAAAATAGGTTTCCAGTACAAATGGGTTACACATGGGTGAATTTAATGAGATACGTGTTCCTCAAGGACTGCTCTGAAAACAGGGTGCGAATAAAAATTGAGAAACACAGTAGGTGTACCGAAGAGGGAGGGAAAAGTTATTTTAAAAAGACAGAATTCAAATAATCAGACCAGAAAGAAGCAAAACAACATGGAAAATATAAACACAATATAAGCACATAGTATCCTCTAACTATAGGAGATTCTATGATTCTATGATTCTCTGCCACGCACAGAATGCCATTATAATTGCATTCATAGAATCATAGAATCATAGAATGGTTTAGGTTGGAAGGGACCTCAAGGATCATCCAGCTCCAACCCCCTGCCACAGGCAGGGACACCTCCCACTAGAGCAGGCTGCTCAAGGCCTCATCCAGCCTGGCCTTAAACGCCTCCAGGGAGGAAGCATCCACAACCTCCCTGGGCAACCTGTTCCAGTGCCTTACCACCCTCACTGTAAAGAACTTCCTCCTAACATCCAGTCTAAATCTCCCCTCTGCCAGTTTAAACCCATTCCCCCTCGTCCTGACATTACTAGACCTTGTAAATAGTCCCTCCCCAGCCTTCCTGTAGGCTCCTTTCAGATACTGCAAAGCCACTCTAAGGTCTCCTCAAAGCCTTCTCTTCTCCAGGCTGAAGAGCCCCAACTCTCTCAGCCTGTCCTCATAGCAGAGGTGCTGCAGCCCTCTGATCATCTTCGTGGCTCTCCTCTAGTAAATTAACACAAGGGGGTTTTAAACTCTGGTCTTGCATTCCTGTGTCCCAGATTGAGGTCGAGGTTGTAACTGCTGCAACATAACAAGTCCGTTTGGTAAGTATGCAATTTATAAAGGTTTAATTGGTGTTAAGCATTAATTGGAACAGTGTGATCTCTGCCCAAGAAAAATCAATTTGGCATTACTCTGAAGCATTTTCTATTCCCTAGACTGCCTGAGCTGTGGCACAAGGAATTTCTACCTTAACACCACCTACAGTTCAGCTCCCCGTGTCATGACACACAATTCACACAGGCTATGCTGGTGCCTTGCAAGTGGATTTATGTTTCTGCAACCTCATTTTAATTTGACATTTTCTAGGCAAGGTAGAAATTTAGACAGATAAAGTTTCTCTGTTTTTAACCTTGATTACTGGACTTGAGCTGAACTGGTCCACGTCTTCTCTTTAACACTTAAATTTTACAGTAATGCAAAATGCCTGGGCTGGCGATTTGCACTCCTCCTGCTTTTCAACTCAAGAGAAGGCCGAGAGGGAACCTCATCAATCTCTACACGTATCTGAAGAGTGGCTGTGAGGATGGACCCAGTCTCTTTTCAGTGATAGTGATAGGATGATGGGTAATGGGCATAAACTCAGTCATAGGAAATTCCATCTCACCATGAGAAAAACTTTCTGTGATGGTGACAGAGCACTGCAACAGGCTCCCCAGAGAGGCTGTTAAGTCTCCTATGATGGAGATCTTCAAAACCCACCTGGATGTGTTCCTGTGTGGCCTGCCCTAAGTGGTCCTGCTTTGCAGGGGGGCTGGGGGGCTGGACTCAATGATCTCTGCATCTTCCAACCCCAGCAATCTACGAGTCTCTGATTTTGTTTCATGGTATGCCAACAGGCTTTTTAAATCGTTCCTAGTGCCTGAAACCCACGTGTGACTTAACCACATTAGTGGGGAGAAGGTGGTAATGCAAGCACTGTCGATATCCTACACGAGTATTGAACCTGATGATTTCAAGAAGTCTTTCCCCACCCTTACGATTCTATGATTATCGGTATCATAACCGGCCCAAATGCATCGGTTCCCTCGAGGCCTATTCTAGAGGCGCTTCTTGCCAAGCGCCACTGCCAATAACTGCACATGATTCAATCTCCATTCCAAAGTCGCTTCGCCCCAGGCCAGGCCGGCCGCGACCCTCCCAATCTCGGCCCGCTGCGCAGCAGCCCCCACGCAGCTCCCGCGCACGCCAGCCGGCGCCCAGCCCCGCCCCCTGAGGCGGAGCCAATCACCTCTGCCTACCCATCTCACAACCCACGAGAAGCCCTCGCTGAGCCAAGGGGTGGTGACGGCTGCGCGGCGGCGGTGGCGTCATTTGGGTGGCGTCACAGCGCAGGCGGCAGTATGAGTGCGCGGGCGGAGGTATGGCTGCTCTTGGTCTCGGTGTGCCCGAAGTACTAAATTGGGCCACCCCTGAGGAAGGCCGGTGGCTAAGGGTGGCTCTCCTCGGCCGCAGCCTGGAGGAGGGGGTCAAGACCGGGGGCAGTCCCGCCCTTGCGCTTCGCTGGGCAGGCCGCAGGCCTTAGGCCTTGGTCTGGTCCAGCAGATGGGGATGATGGCGGAACAACCGCCTTCGAGGGCCGTGCGCTCCTTTTGCAACTGAATATGGAATAGCTTGCCGCTTGTGACACTGCCCCTAGAGCTGGGAATGGCTGTCCCGCATGCCTGATTGCCATCCTCAGCCTGGCATCCTGTACACATTTCAGCTGGGCAGAGATTGCAAAGGTAGCATCTCCGTGAGGCCACTGACAACCTCCTTCCCTGAGCAGTTCCTCTGTAAGGCCACTGCCAAGGAGAGCCTTTGGCAGGCAACGGTAGCGTGAAACTCTGTTTCATCGTGCCGTCAGGGTGCTTTCCTTCTTACTGGCCTTGCACTTCATTCATCTCCAGAGGTCTGTAACGACTGGAGGCCCTCTGGCAGCTTGATAGCTGCTTTATCTGAACCTGTGCTGTCTTTCCTGTCCTTTGAGAAGTTCAGTCTGACTAGGCAGCAGGCTGCTGCTCCACTAAGTGTGTACTGCAGCCTAATTTGTAAATGTTTGCTGGGCTATGTCTTCCTGTCATATTTCTTGGGTTTGACTGCTAGTTGGGAGAGTGCTTGCTTACCTTAGAATATCAGTTCTACATTAAGTATGTATTTTGCAGTTTCTGCCATCAGTCAGTATTGAACACTTAATGACAAAAGCAGTTCCTGTGGTGGGTTTTGGCAGGTTTTTTGTTTGTTTGGATTGGGGTTTTTTTGGTTGTGTTGGGTGTGTTTGTGTTTGGTTGTTGTTGTTAGAGTTGCGTGTAATACCTAAAACTAGTGTATCCAAATCAGTTTTTTTATAATACTCTGTTTTGCCTTTTTCTCTCTGTAATCAACTTGTACATGGAAACTGCAGCTACAGAATTAAGCAGTTGCTGCCAGCATGGAGTACTCTTAATATTCCATATAGGTCTATATAAGCAAAGTGATTTGGTTGTAGTAAATGTTTAGGGGCTTCCTTAATTGTTCTTGTATTATCTATGAGTGATGGGAGATAAAAATACCTTTTCCATTAGAAGAAACTGTAATTATAGAAGAGTTAATTATCTCATTTTTAAGTCTTATGGAAGAGGTTATTTTTCTTACTGTGGAAAATGTAATATTTAAGACAAATATGGCAGTTAGCTCTTGAATAACTAGGCTTAGAGAAGGTAAGAAACATCTCACTTTATGCTTTGAAGAAAGGGGTGCTTCATTTTCTGATAGAGTAAGAAAATGAAATAGGATAATGAAACAAATAGAGTATTTGTAAATAAATATGGAATAGTTTAATGAAACAACTGGAGCACAACAGAAAATAATGTATGGCATGATAAAGTGACTTGCCCAATACTGCAAAGAGGTAGAGGTAGCATCTTTAAAAGAAGAAGTAAAGGTGAACCTTGCAATTTTGGTTTCTGTCTTAATTGTAAGATTTTTCTTCATCCTAATGTGTAGACTGGGAACTGCCTTTTTTTTCATTACACTTGTTTGTTTGTTTCATTTCTAGGTGAAAGTGAAAATACCTTTTGGAAACAAATACCTGGATGCTATCTTTTCTCTCCCAGAGAAAAAAACAAAATATGGTATGATTCTTACCCATGGAGCTGGAGGAGATATGAATTTCCCTCACTTAGTGTCTTTGGCAGCCTATCTTGCATCCCATGGAGTTCTGTGCCTGCGGTTTACTTGCAAAGGCCTTAACATTGCTTATAGAACTAAGGCCTTCAAAACAGTTGTGGTAAGAAATGACCAAATTCATGGATGTCTTCTTCTGTTTTTTAATTATGACCAGAGATAAGCAACAATGGAAAAATCTGAAGTGCTAAAAGTAACACTGTAAAAAAGAAACTGTAGGAACAATTTTTGTACAAGCAATGGCTAGAACAGCTGCAGCAAGTATGTGGGTTTGAGTTCAGGGAGATAAAGGCTTGAGGAAAAGGATATAGTGGCTTTCCAGTATCTGAAGGGAGCCTACAGGAAAGCTGGGGAGGGACTATTTACACGGTCTAGTAATGTCAGGACGAGGGGGAATGGGTTTAAGAGGGGAGATTCCGACTGGATGTTAGGAGGAAGTTCTTTACAGTGAGGGTGGTAAGACACTGGAACGGGTTGCCCAGGGAGGTTGTGGATGCTTCCTCCCTGGAGGTGTTTAAAGCCAGGCTGGATGAGGCCTTGAGCAGCCTGCTCTAGTGGGAGGTGTCCCTGCCTATGGCGAGGGGGTTGGAGCTGGATGATCCTTGAGGTCCCTTCCAACCTAAACCATTCTATGATTCTATGATATGAAGAAAGTGTTTTGTGGGAAAGTTTCCAGCTGGGGAAAAAATATGTAGGATGGAAACAAGATGTAGATGTTCTGAGAGGGCTTGGTGAGGGAAGGGGGATTTAAGGGATACAACTTTGTAAGCAGTTTTGAGAGTAAAGAAGCTGACTTGAGAATTGTGCTGGGTCTCTGAAGGTTAGCAGCTGGGAGAACAAGAATTTGAGGAAAGATTAGGGGACTCTTGGTGGCAGGAGTTGATCCAAAAGAGACTGGGAGTAGCGTATGAGAACTCTAGAAATTAAATAGTCTTTGATCTCAAAATCAGTTTAAACTGGTCTGTGTGTCTGTAGCTGTTTCTCCTGCTGCTACACTATTTAAGCTGCTTTTTCTGTACCTAGATTTTGTTAAAATGAGCAACCTTTTGTTGTGGTAGTATCAACATGAAATACGCTGCTTCTGAAGCATGTAGGAAGGAGGGGAAATTTTTGTCCTTACCTGCTTCTACTGGGGCATGAGAAAGTAGCTTGAGTGCTTCACAGTGAGCACTGCACATACTGGAGCTAAATCCAGTTCTTAAGGGAATGAATTTGTTTAACACTATTGTCATTATATGAATGTAAATTTGAAATTAGACTTTTCAGCCTTTAATGTGGATCTATCTGTTCTCCGTTTCTATGTCATTGAGTTTCTATTAATACGATGTTGTGTAAAGGTAATTTAAAGGGCTCTGCTAAGATAACATGATTAGTTACCTGCTAAAAACTGAAAAACCTGTTGCTGTTATTTTTTTTTTATGTCAGACATAATGGTGCCTTAAACTTTTCATTCTCAGTATGGGACCTCAACCTCAGTGAAGGGCATTTTTACTAATTTTATTTTCCTTTTGATGGGCTAGGAGTGTGAATGTGATTTGTTACTGTAATTAAATTGATACACAGTAATCACTTATGTTTGAGTAGCTTGATAGGGCATCTGAAATTTTAGACTTGCTGAGAACTAATGTGAAATTGCTTATGTTTATTATGCTGTTGCTGCAAAATGTTGTTAATTCATTCGTGTGAGAAAACAAGGGTGCAACTTATGTGTTTCTGTTCTTTGTTAAATCTGAAGCACTAAAAGAGCTTCCCAGTTTGTGTCTGGTAGCTGCAAACAAATCTCCGACCCCCATCTGTCTTGATTCTGCCTTGTAATGCTTCTCTTTGTCTTATTTCTTTAGGAATACTTAAAGCTTTCAGGTGATTATAAACTTTCAGGCGTCTTCCTTGCAGGTATTGTTTTTATTATCTGTTATTTTATCTCGTATACTGCCTTTAATAATAGCAACCTGATGTTACTCCATTTTTTAAGTCTTTGAAAAGAAGTGCCTGAACAGATGTAGATTGACAGGTGTCAGCTATCTGATGACAGCTGCATGCTCTGTAACCTTCATTAATTGATTAGCAGTCTACTGACTGCCATGGGAACGTAGATGTGATAGGTTTGCATTTGGGTGTCTGAACACTTCCAGCCCTGTGGCTGACATGCTGCGTGGCTCTCTTGTAGCTGGCTTGATCACAAATGGGAACACTCAGCCCGCTGCTTCCACTGAATTACTTCAGAAGTGTGACTGTCTAGATTATTCATCCTCCTCATCATACCACAGATCTTTATCCAGAAGGAAGGAAAGAGAAAGAGACCAAGTTTTCCAGATGCCTTGGCAGAAAACCTCCTTGTCCCTTGAAAGTAGCAAGGTCTGAGTTCTCCAATAATCCATGTGTACTTTTTAACTGCAGACCTTGAAGCATTCTTGGTATTGATAAGTGGGAAACTACTTTCCCAGAACAGGTTTCGGTAGATGAAATGTAGTGGCAAACTAAAATATCAGTTGTATTATGTGAAAGGAGAAGTAGATGAGTGTGATTAGGAATCTCATTACTTGACAGAGGAAACTCTGAATGTTCTCTAAGTGAAACTAAATCTGTGCTGATGCAAGGTAATCAGCTACTTCCAACACTGAATTACAGAGCATTGTCAGCTCATTTGCTGCTTCTTTGAGGAGATATTTTGATACCCCTTGCTATTACTGACTGAGCTCATGCTACCAGTTTGTGCTTTTTTTTTATTTCTCTCCCTTCTATTCTTTTTAGGATGAAGTTTGAGGTGTGTATAAACACTTGATGGGTTTGTTTGGGAAATAAGGTGCATAAAATTTTGTTTTTAACTTGAGCAGATCTTAAAATTGCATGACAAAAAATATACAAGATACCATTGCTATCAAATTTGAAGTGTCTGAAGCATAGGAACTGTCCTATTTGCCCAGCCCCCAGGATGGGCTGCTGTTCCTTAAAGCATTGGAAAAGATTCCTCTCAGTTTTCTTTTCTCCCTTTTTTCCCCCCTTTTTTTTGCATGGAGATGTGAAATCATAATATAACCAGACAAATACTTCAGTAGGAAATGTTGAAATTAGGGTTTTTCATAATAGAAGCATTCTAGTGTTTTGTGCTATTGGTACACTGAAATGCATTCAGTTGGATTTGTTCTAGTTGTTGACTCAAGCAGAATGCAGATGAGGTCGCAGCAGATAGACCTTTTTTTTCCTTTTAACATGGGAGAAAGGTCGTTCCATGGGGTCACGAGCTGCTGCTTCTCTGATACGTCAGCTTAGCCAAGAGGATGATGATGATGGCTTCATTCAAGGTCTGGTGTGTTTATCTTACCCATTGCATCGACCAAAACTTCAGTCCAAGCTCCGGGATGAAGATTTATTTTTTATCAGCTGTCCAGTGCTGTTTGTCTCAGGATCAGCAGATGAGATGTGTGAAAAAGTGAGTATCCCTGTAAATACTGCTATGAAGGGCCAGTATGACAGAACAGGAATGAGTCTGAATGACATCTCTACTTGTATATGCAGCTGTGATCCCAATTAACAGCCTTCTCTAGATATCTGTACATGTATATGTGTGGCCAGCGCCAGAACGAGAGGACACAGCCTCAGGCTGCGCCAGGGGAAGTTTAGGCTCGAGGTGAGGAGAAAGTTCTTCACTGAGAGAGTCATTGGCTACTGGAATGGGCTGCCCAGGGAGGTGGTGGAGTCTCCGTCCCTGGAGCTGTTCAAGGCAGGATTGGACGTGGCACTTGGTGCCACGGTCTAGCCTTGAGCTCTGTGGTGGAGGGTTGGACTTGATGATCTGTGAGGTCTCTTCCAACCCTGATGATACTATGATACATCTCTTCTGAAGGAAGCCTTGGGTAGGAAACTGCTTTTGACATAAAGAAGCCTGGTGGTGCTTTCTTTTGATTGCTTAAAACTTCCAGATTGTGCCTGATCATACCCTTTAGCAAAATCATTTTTGGGCCACTAAAATACCTCTGGTTGAAATGGTCTGGATATTTTGATAAGGTTGTACAAATTAAAAGTGACCTGTGGAAGGAATAAGCCCTTTGCTACTTTGCTTGAACCATTTCAGGTTGTAAAACAAACCTTGTGCTGTGCTATTAATTTCACATTTGTCGTATTTCCATGACAAATTCTTCTTCCAAAGTAGTTCTACCTTAAATCAGACTTTCGTGGCAGAGAGCATGTTTTGCAGAGATTAAGAACAGAATAGAATAGAATCAACCAGGTTGGAAGAGACCTCCATGATCATCCAGTCCAGCCTATCGCCCAGCCCTATCCAGTCAGCTAGACCATGGCACTAAGTGCCTCATCTAGTCTTCTCTTGAACACCTCCAGGGACGGCGAGGTGTGCACAGATAAGAACATAATGGTTTTCTGCATTGTTTTCATGCAAATGGGTATCTGCTGTTCTTGAACAGTTCAGCTGGAATTTGGAAGTGTATGTGACCAGTATTTTCCGGGCTTGGAACAGTCTATAAAGAGTCATGATGCCTTTGTCACCAAAATTAGTCAGACTAACAACCAGCAGATCCTTAGAGTATCCTTTTCATGGGGAAATTGTCAAGACTTTCTGAGCTGGTTCTTAGATATGTTTGCTGAGAAAGATTAACAGAGTCAAAGCAGCTTTCTAGGGAAATTTGTTGCTACTCGGACACTGTAGACAAATTTGCCTTCAGAAGTTTTGCCATTTATTGGTTGTAGTACCCTCTGGCAGCAAAAGTGGCTTTCTTGATCACCGTGAGGAAGGAGCCTTGCAGAGGGTTATGACCTTTGCAGGTTTTTTTTTTTTCTGTCTTTGAGTGAGGACAAACCTTTGAGGAGATTTCAATACTGGTATCATCACATCTTTTCTATCAAGGTGGTTTTAATGTGCACGCAGACCTGGTTTGTTTTTAAGAGCTGCCTGTTACAACATTGCATAGACGAAGTGAGAGACATCTAGGAGTTGCATAGTTTCTAGCAGCTCATTTGCTAACTGTTTTGTCATTTTTCCTGTAGCAATTGCTAGAAGGTGTGGCAAGCAAAATGAAAGCCCCTAAAAAAATCCATTGGATTGATAAAGCAAACCATGGGATGGCAGTCAAAGGACGAACAACAGATGATGTCATGGAAGAAATAAATGCCCAGGTTTTCTCTTGGCTTAGAGAGAATATTGAATGGGAGCATAAATGATTGCAGTGTTTAAGCACTATCTTCATTTAGCTTTTAGCAAATCAGCTACAAATCAGCTGTAGTTTTTAAATAGAGGGCTAAGTGTAAATGCAAATAAACTTTTTGTATGACTAATAAAATTCTTGAAAACAATAAAGGAGTTTTTGTAGGATGGACAGAAAATTGACAATATGTAAAACCCTGGCAGCATTGTTTTTGGTTTCTATCGAACAGCTGTATACTTGGTAACACAGTACACTGTGTAAATGCTTTTGGCTAATACTTGAAGTAATACACTGGAAAATATCTGTTTTGATAGGAACTCTTTGGATGCATTTAATGTCTGAGTATATTACTGATGCTGTACTTGTTTGAAATTAAAACCTGATGATTTGTAGAATGCTTTGAACGCATTCCCTGAGGCTGGCTGGGATGGGTTGCACTACTCTGCCTTGGTGCTGTACGTTGGCAGTCCAGTGTGCTTCAAAACCTGTGATGCAGGGAGAGGAATCTCTTGTCATTTACAGTGTTATTACCCCAAGAAGTCAGATTCTCCTCCTGTGAGGGAAGGAGGAGGTAATGCAGGCATGGTTCTACCTGAGAGTAAAATACGTGGGTCAGTTCGGAGAAGTCACTCCCAGCAACTTCTGTTGTGTAAAGAACTGGTCACAGAATCCCTCTGAAGAGATGGGCATAGAAGATTGTAAAGTAAAAACTGGTAAAAAACAGATTATGCTTATACTGGAGAAGGAAATCCTAGAGAAGGAAGAAAGTGTCACACTTTGCACAAGGCTTCTGTCTGGAGGGCTCTGAAGGGTCAGCTAGGGAGGTCTGGCCCTTCTTACCCCTTATCAGGAACAACTGTGGTATTGCAGAGTGAGAGAAACAGTTCATGTGTGCTTGCAGATGCAGCCTTCTCTATTATGGGCTATGAGTAGCCTTTCAGTATAACCAAAGGTTATAGCAAAATTCTAATTTCTTTCAGCCACGTTAGTAGCAAGTATCAGCTAAATGATGAGCTCAGAGATGTCATGGCTGTCTGGTCCTGAGAGAAGTGTCTGACATTGTCTCCCGAGATGGTGGTTCTATTCTCCACCATGAAGAGCTCCCCAGAGCCTGCTTGGGTCAATTCTGCCTCTTTATGGTGTGTGGCTTGCTGAACATGAGCAGGCACCTTGAGCCTGGAGGTTTTTCTTGGGAAAAGCTGCTGTGGGTGACAGTTCAGAGCTGCTTCATGTATGTCTTGTCAACCCTAGTGAGCTGAAAGGGTTTCTATGATGTTTTGGTCAGGTGCTTAGATTAGTTAGCATAAAAAATCTGTCCACTGGATTAGTAATATATTGTTTGCCACATGATCAAATGTGGTGATAGGCCTGCTTTTGCTACAGTAAAAATAATAGGAAGGTCAAAGTTAAAAATGTTAATCTGATACAGTATTCTTCTGTTGTTTGTCACAAGATGCCTCAAGAATGCTGATCTTCCAGCAGTAACGAGGTTCAATAAGCACGGCAGATATACAGCTGTACAAGAAAACTGCTATATGGATTTTAAATTGGCAGACTGTGTTACAGAGAAATCCCCACTTTGGACTGGAAACGCAGGTGTTAATTTTAAAATCTGATTAATTTAGACTTGACTTGGGTGAGGAACTGGCTGGAGGGCTGAGCCCAGAGAGTGGTGGTGAATGGTGCCACATCCAGCTGGCGGCTGGTCACTAGTGGTGTCCCTTAAGGGTCAGTGCTGGGCCCCATCCTCTTTAACATCTTCATAGATGATCTGGATGTGGGCATTGAGTCAGTCATCAGCAAGTTTGCAGATGACACCAAGCTGGGGGCTGATGTGGCTGGGTTGGAGGGCAGAAGGGCTCTGCAGCGGGACCTTGACCGCCTGGACAGATGGGCAGAGTCCAATGGGATGGCATTCAATGGCTCCAAGTGCAGGGTGCTGCACTTTGGCCACAACAACCCCATGCAGAGATACAGGCTGGGGTCAGAGTGGCTGGAGAGCAGCCAGACAGAGAGGGATCTGGGGGTGCTGATTGATACCCGCCTGAACATGAGCCAGCAGTGTGCCCAGGTGGCCAAGAGAGCCAGTGGCATCCTGGCCTGCATCAGGAATGGTGTGGTCAGCAGGAGCAGGGAGGTCATTCTGCCCCTGTACTCTGCACTGGTTAGACCACACCTTGAGTACTGTGTTCAGTTCTGGGCCCCCCAGTTTAGAAGGGACATTGAGATGCTTGAGCGTGTCCAGAGAAGGGCGACGAGGCTGGTGAGAGGCCTCGAGCACAGCCCTACGAGGAGAGGCTGAGGGAGCTGGGATTGTTTAGCCTGGAGAAGAGGAGGCTCAGGGGAGACCTTATTGCTGTCTACAACTACCTGAGGGGTGGTTGTGGCCAGGGGGAGGTTGCTCTCTTCTCTCAGGTGGCCAGCGCCAGAACGAGAGGACACAGCCTCAGGCTGCGCCAGGGGAAGTTTAGGCTCGAGGTGAGGAGAAAGTTCTTCACTGAGAGAGTCACTGGCTACTGGAATGGGCTGCCCAGGGAGGTGGTGGAGTTGCCATCCCTGGAGCTGTTCAAGGCAAGATTGGACGTGGCACTTGGTGCCATGGTCTAGCCTTGAGCTCTGTGGTGAAGGGTTGGACTTGATGATCTGTGAGGTCTCTTCCAACCCTGATGATACTATGATACTACTATGATACTATGACTCTAAAAATCTACCTATGAATCATTTTCAGATGATGTTGATATGCTCAAAAGTAACAGAAATATGTAGGCATTTTTAAAATAGACTAAACGTTCAAAACAACGATCGGTTTGGTTTCAGTAGTCACAGTTCTATGCTATTTAACTATTTTCACATTGCCAAAGAGACTGAGCTTCATAGACAAAGCATCTGTGAAAAATCAAATGAAACCTAAAATTTCTAGCTAATGTTCCTAAAGTGTCAATAGTACTGTGTTTCTCCTTCAGGTTGAAGAGATGTATTATGAACCCCACATCACTGTCTTTGAGAATGCTGATTCAGAAGGAACAAAGTTATGGTCTGAAAAATGTGACTTGGGATAGATACATGGTGGGGGATGTGTGGGTATAAACTGACAATTCCTATCTGCCCTTTAAGAGACTTGTGAACAGATTTAGTATAACAAGTGTGAGTAAAAAATACCTCCAGGGTATCTCAGGACAGTAACACATGACTGATACAAACATGGATTTTATTAAAATAAAAAAGTTACAAAAGTGTTTTTTTAACAAGGCTGTATAACCACTGGTTTTCTTCTATATGATGATCATGATACAGTAAACTTCTTAATATTAATTGGCTTTGTCCACTGATACTTTAAAACTTTTGTCTGTCCTTAAGACAACAGTATGAATGTAGGTAAGTATTCAGAAATTTCTTTCTGTCAGAGTTCATCTTTGGCCTGCATTCAGAAAGAAGAAATATCTTTTCAGTTAACTGGCACTTTGACTTTTAACAGCCTAGTCCTGCAAATACATTAAGAAGTGTTTCTGAATTTGACAGGTGTTAATGGTCTGACCTAGTGCCTGATACCATGGGGTACTGCCTGCTCCCATTTGGTTAAGAACTGAGGATGTCAGCACTTTGCATTTAATGCTCTGTGTACCATACCTTTTTTCTGTGGCAAGTGCATGGGAAAAGGTCATCATCAGGCTGCTGTACTTTCTCCATCCCCTCTCTGATTTTTGGCTCGCTCACTTGCAAGCGGGCATATTCCTAAAGAAAAGATGGTATTGTTAATTCATACTTGTTAGATTGCCCACCTCACTGTAACGATTGCACTGACTCAGCTGAGAAGTGCTATAGAAATGGGGGCTGCAGAACTCATGACTCCAAGCTGTGTCATGGATCAGGTAAGCAGATACTGAACTACAGACAGGAACCCCTTTGGGTGCCTCACTTCAGTATCTCAGTGCTAATGCACAGATATTTTCAGCTGTGGTTCACAGGTGGTGTGTCTGATGTGGAATTCTATGATCATTGTGGGCAACATATTTGTGCAGATTAGATCAAGATTTATGGGATCAAATTGCTTTTTCTCAGAGTACCAGTATGGTGTTAAGGGGTTTTGTAGGAAATAACTGCATACAATGTTTGTAAATCAACTGAAGTTCTTAATTGCTGCTTGCTTTGTGGCCTTAGTACTGGACTGGCCAATTTCCACCCTCTCCCTTGCCCTGAACTCTTTCTGTGGGATTTCTATTTTCTATGTGGTAGAAGCTTCCAAAGATATACTAACCTGGAAAAGTTTGAAATAGTAACAAAAAATATGGTCTCCCATGAGATTGTTTCTTGCAAATTCTTGTCCAGATTTTGCAATGTTTTTTGCCTATTGAAGAAAATACAAGTTATTTTCAGATTCTCATAAATAGTAGTTATTTCAGGGTGCCAGTACTGCTTCTGGAGTTAGTGCTGACAGTTCAGGATAACTTACTTGTTTTTATTTATGCATTCTTAATTTTAGGAGTAGGGAATTCTTATCAAAATATCCTTAATTCTTCCAAAGTTCAATTTAACTTTGACCTAAGGGTAGTGCTATGTATTGTTTTAAAAGTGCTTTTTCTTGTTTGTGGAGTTGATGACAGCAACTCTCAAGTTCTTCTAACAGATTGTTTTGTTTTACAGAAATGCTTTTCGTGATCCATGTCATCCAGAAACTTTTCTCATTACTTCTAAACGTGTATTTACCTCTTCATCATGCTCTTTTGCCCACTGTAGTTTTTCTAGTAGATCACTCAGGTCACTTTTAAATGGAATATAATGTTTCCATGGCTGCAGCTCATTATAAAAGTGCTCATAGTAGATGGAGTCTTGCTTTAGCACCACACTGTTTCCTGCTAGTAGATAGGGCAATCTGTATGCTGCCACTGTGCCGTCAATATTAATTTGGTATTTATACTGGAAAGGAAACAACCATAAATTATTAGCAAACAGAAGACCCAAGGAGCTTGGTTAGGTGGTTGTTATTCTGAGGTCACTGATATTACTGACTTGCTGATATTGAGAAAAGGGGGATTGGCTAGGCAAGCATCAGTGCTTAAGTAGGTTTTATTGCTTAGTTTGGAATTCAACACAGTGCAGAGTACACAGAGATGCCCTCTTCATCAATTAAGTTCTCCAGAAATTCTTAGACGCTCATCCTGAGATGTGAGGGTAGATGAGCCACTTAATCCACTGATTTTCCCACTATGTTAGTTATGTTAGTAGTCCTGATCGCTGAATCAGGAAAAAGAAATAAAAAGGAACTTGGTATTATATAGATTACACAAGGTTCTACAGACCCTCTAGATATAAATCAAACATTATTATCCTCAGTGTTAAAGCTACATAGCAGTTAATCCTATGGGAAGGATGCCTATACATGCTTGCTACTAGCGTGCTAAAAAACTCCACTTTGTTACCAATAATATATACAAAATTATTTGATAATGGGAAACACTGAGAACCTAGTTACAAAAAATGGTTAGTGGCTTACCTTAAAAAAATCAAAAAATGAAATGTGCTTGACAATGGGGCCATAGAGACTTTCATCATGTTTAAAAAAAAAAAAGTTTGTGAAAGCAGCATCTATGATCTCTGGATATTTTCTGCTGAGTTTTACAAGTTCAAGCCTCTCTTTGCGGCTGTCACGTCCTCTCCAGAATGCTGTGGTATTCTTGTCTTCCCATGATGGGCCAGTATTTGCTTGAACTGACATCATATCCAGACTGACTCTGGGAAAGAAAGAAGTGGTTTAACAGTGAAGCCTACTGGACGCTTTTTTAACTGCAGTCACTTAAGAGGGTATACAGTACCAACAGTGAAATACCAGGTATGAAGCTAAGTGATGAGCACATCCGTTTATGTATTGTATTGGTACTTTTGCAGGTAAAATGTAGACAAAGAATGTCAAATTCACAGGCCCGTGGCAAGGCAGCAGCAGTCTACTGACAGCACTGGAAAGAGTACCTGTCGGTTGTCGCGGAAAAAAGGTACATAGAATTGGATATGGTTGCCAAACACATAAAGAGATTACCAAGCATGTGAAGGTGATGCAGGGTAATGTAACTATCTTAATACCACGTATTTCACCTCCTAGGAAACACTGCTAAATTAAAACACATAATTTGTTGGAGCAGAGAGAAGAAAATTTAGGAAAAGTCGTGATAATGAAGACAAGGAATCCAAAATAAATGCAGTGAAGTGATAAACAGGTTCACAAAGGAATACAAAGATCTCTTAGAAGCTAGCTTTGTAGAGTTTCTTTTCTTTCAAGACAGTTACAGAGCAGTTACCAAGGTCAATTATGATCAGCAATCAAAGTGGGAGATGGTAGGTCCCAGGTTGAGAATTCTGGCCTGTGTTAAGCTTTAAAAGGTACAGAAAAAGTATTCCAGGAAACTCAGAAGAAAAGAGACCTGGCCAGTTGTCAACATGTTCATGGCAGGGGAACACCACAGACAAAATGTCAAACTACCTCAAAACATTCACTCTAAGGACTGCTTTCCAAGACTTGGTCATGTTCAGGTTACTTTTGTTGTTTGGTGTTTTGGTTTTTTTTTAATAAAACAGTGAAGTATTTTAGTATTTTGTCAGTTGTGCTATACAGCATTAATATATTGTTTACATAATTATTGCCTACCTAGAGGGTGCCAGTGTCTCAGTGAATAAAACCAGCTCATCTACTGTCAATACAAGTATGTTTCTGGAAAATCATTCACTGTGAATTTTGTGGAAATTTCAAGTAATTTCTTACCGTCCCATAGTCTCCAAAACTGAGTCTGTTAAGTCATACGTTGGCATGACAATGTCTTTTGACTCACTGGAACCACACCATGAGAAGATGGGGTGCAGGTTCTCTGGGGACTTCTTTTTCTCCAGAGGCCAGTCTCCCAAATTAACAAAAAATTCTACATCTGGCATTTTCACCTAAACAGAAGCAAAGCAGACACAAATCCATTTTAATAAAAAGCAGTATTCTTCTGCTACCATTTTGCATTTTAAAAACGTCCTCACTAAGAGGAAAAACACAGCCAGGTCTCTAATACACTCTGTGTACTTGTAATACATTGTTAAAAGCTTAGAAACATGGTAGAGGTACTGAGATGACAGATTAAAGCCCACAAGATATTTTTTTTTCCTTTAGTAAGGTTTGTGCAGTCACATAAATGCTCTCTTTTTAGTTCCCAGGTTAATTAAACCGCTTTGTTGACTGTATGGAAAACTGCTCTTGGATAGTAAATTAGTTTTCTGTCACGTCAGTGAACTGATTTGTCCTGTGTCTGCATGATAACTAAATTCAACAGAAGTAACACAAACAGCCATGATGGGAAGATCTGAGGGAACTGGGATTGTTCAGTCTGGAGGAGGCTGAGAGGGGACCTTATTGCTCTCTACAGCTACCTAAAAGGAGGTTGTAGTGAGGCTGGAGCTGGTCTCTTCTCCCGAATTACTAATGATAGGACAGGAGGAAATGTCCTCAAGTTGCATCAGGGGAGGTTTAGGTTGGATGTTCAGAGGAAGTTCCTTACTGAGCTGGTGGCCAGGCACTGGAACAGGCTGCCTGGGGAGGTGGTGGCGTTGCCATCCCTGGAGATGTTTAAAAGGAGAGTGGATGTGGCGCTTGAGGCTGTGGTCTAGTGATTAAGAATGCTGGGATGAAGGTTGGACTGGATGATCCTGGTGGTCCTTTCCAACCATAGCAATTCATAGCGATTAGATGTTGTGCTTAGGGATTTGGTTTAGTCAGGGACTTGTCAGAGTGAAACTAATGATTGGCCTTGATGATCCTGAATGGCTTTTCCAATCTAAGAAATTCTGTGATCAGATTCAGTCAGTGCTGGGGTTAATAATTAAGCATAACATTCTTGCTTACCTAAAATAGTTGGTAGTACAGAGCCATATCTGAAATCACTGTCACAGACCAAAAGCAAACAAAATACTGTTGATGTTAGCAACGTGACAGAAGGCATAATTTTGAGACTTTGATAAAACTTCAGTGCCCTTTATCTTGTGCATTGTGTGTGGTTCTGGAATTTGCAAATGAAGTCAGAGGAGGTACAAAGGAAGACACTATGATAGAGGTGAACCAGCTGCTTTGTGAGAAGAAAATTACACTGGCAGAACACTGCAATTTGGAGAGCAGAAGGCTAAAGAAGACATGATTGAGTTTTGCAGAACTCTGAAGGCATGTAAAATGTCACTGCAGAACTGATACTGTGTCTGTTTAGTTCACCTTCTCTGTGAAATGAATTTTTAAAAACTATAAATCTCCACTACATCGCTCGCAGCTACCTCTTCTAAAGCAAAGAAATCCTAGTTAAATGAGCTTCTCTTTGCATACCCTCAAACAGCCTTCTTGCTGTGTAGTTCTTTTTGATCAAGTGAAATGAAAACTGCACTGTTTGCACAAGATGGGCATGTCACAGGTATTATACATCTGATTATTATACTGGCATTTTTGGAAAACCATTGGAAGAACTCGAAGAATAATTCTGCCCTGAATTCTAACAGAATTCAGAGATCGTGATAGTATGTGTGTGATTGGGACGTTTGTTCAAGTGTTATCAACTATTTTAACATCAACAGGAGAACTAATCTTCTCTGAAGGACAAAAAAAAGAAACAATTATGAATGTTAATAATTCTCAAATACTCCTATACATGTAAAAATAGATATAAACATATTGATGAATCATCATATAGATGCATCAAAGCATTTCTTATAGAATCAACCAGGTTGGAAGAGACCTCCAAGATCATCCAGGCCAACCTAGCACCCAGCTCTAGCCAATCAACTAGACCATGGCACTAAGTGCCTCACTCAGGCTTTTCTTCAACACCTCCAGGGATGGCGACTCCACCACCTCCCTGGGCAGCCCATTCCAATGGCAAATCACTGTCTCTGGCAAGAACTTCCTCCTAACATCCAGCCTCTACCTCCCCCAGCACAACTTGAGACTGTGTCTCCTTGTTCTATTGCTGGTTGCCTGGGAGAAGAGACCAACCCCCATCTGGCTACGGCCTCCCTTCAGGTAGTTGTAGACAGCAATGAGGTCACCCCTGAGCCTCCTCTTCTCCAGGCTAAACAACCCCAGCTCCCTCAGCCTCTCCTCATAGGGTTTGTGTTCCAGGCCCTTCACCAGCTTTGTCGCCCTTCTCTGGACATGTTCCAGCACCTCAACTTCTTTCCTGAATTGAGGGGCCCAGAACTGGACACAGTAATCAAGGTGTGGCCTGACCAGTGTTGAGTACAGAGGAAGAATAACCTCCCTTGTCCTACTAGCCACACTGTTCCTGATACAGGCCAGGATGCCACTGGCTCTCTTGGCCACCTGGACACACTGCTGGCTCGTGTTCAGCCTACTATCTACCAGTACCCCCAGGTCTTTTTCTTCCTGGCTGCTCTCCAGCCACTCTGTCCCCAGCCTGTAGCACTGCTTGGGGTTGTTGTGGCCAAACTGCAGAACCCTGTCCTTGGCTTTGTTAAACCTCAAAGCAGTTCTCCTTGTCTTCAGCATAAAGACTGACAGAAATGTTTTTATTGTGTATCTTGGCTTCAAAGGTGGTTTGGCTACATGTTCTAATTTTCAGCGATGAACTTAGTGCAGTGCCACCTAATGGTTATAATGAGCATAGAAAAGCTACGAAATAGATTTTACTTACATCCTCAATGGCAGAATCAGGTTAAATCTTCTCCAACTCAACAGATCTATTGTCTTGACACCACCTTAATAGAAATTCCTGAAGTATTTGATGGAGATGAGACAAACTGTGTTTTCTAGATCTGTAAGCACTTTCTGTCTTTGGAGCTAGCATATATTTTCTGACATTTGGCCTAAATAACTTTGATGCAATTTAATTCCATTATTTCTTGTCCAAGGGTACTGGCAGTGGGAACAGTTTACTTCTACCTTACACAGAGCAATGTTTTAGATAACTAAAGGCTACATTCTTATCTCCTCTTATACACTCTTAGATGAAATAAGCTCCACTTAAATGAATCTTCTGTCTAGTCATTCTTACCATTCTCCTGTGCAGTAATTGATAACTGATTTTTCTCTTGAAGCAGACACAGGAACACAAGTGACCCATTACTAATCCTGAGTATAGTGGAAATATTACTTGTGGGTTTTCTACTAATGTAAACAATATTTGCATTTCTTCTATTAATGTGTGTTTAACTTTTCAAGGCATGCTACTGCTGACTCTCTTAAATTTCTAATATTGTAACTTCCACAGTTTCCTGCAGAAAATAACCATTAACTCCCTGTCTTAAATAGGTATCATAGTATCACAGTATCATCAGGGTTGGAAGAGACCTCACAGATCATCAAGTCCAACGCTTCACCACAGAGCTCAAGGCTAGACCATGGCACCAAGTGCCACGTCCAATCTTGCCTTGAACAGCTCCAGGGACGGCGACACCACCACCTCCCTGGGCAGCCCATTCCAGTGTCCAATGACTCTCTCAGTGAAGAACTTTCTCCTCACCTCGAGCCTAAACTTCCCCTGGCACAGCCTGAGGCTGTGTCCTCTCGTTCTGGTGCTGGCCACCTGAGACAAGAGAGCAACCTCCTCCTGGCTACAACCACCCCTCAGGTAGTTGTAGACAGCAACAAGGTCACCCCTGAGCCTCCTCTTCTTCAGGCTAAGCAACCCCAGCTCCCTCAGCCTCTCCTCGTAGGGCTTGTGCTCGAGGCCTCTCACCAGCCTCGTCACCCTCCTCTGGACACGCTCAAGGATTTCAATGTCCCTTCTAAACTGGGGGGCCCAGAACTGAACACAGTACTCGAGGTGTGGTCTAACCAGTGCAGAGTACAGGGGCAGAATGACCTCCCTGCTCCTGCTGGTGTTGTTACTTACTCAGCCTTTTTGTAGTATCCTACCCCTGTCACTTTATTTTCGCAATTTTCCCATACAATTTCTCTTACTTCTTAAGAAAGAAAATTATGCTGTACCATGAGATCCTATCAGGTTAATTTTATTTTACTGAAAATTCAGTAAGCATATTCTCTAATTCATCATTTAAAGTATAACTAAGTTATTAAATGGGGACTGAACCAAGGACAGATGTGGCTACATCGAGGGAGGTGATACTCCCCCTGTACTCTGCTCTGGTGAGACCCCACCTGGAGTACTGTATCCAGTTCTGGAGCCCCCCCTTACCAGAAGGATGTGGACATGCTGGAGCATGTGCAGAGAAGGGCCACTGGGATGATCATAGGGCTGGAGCGCATCTCCTGTGAGGAGAGACTGAAAGAGTTGGGGCTGTTCAGTCTGGAGAAGAGGAGGCTTCAAGGTGACCTTATTGTGGCCTTTCGGTATCTGAAGGGGGCCTACAAAAAATCTAGGGAGGGCCTTTTTAGGATATCAGGGAGTGACAGGACTAGGGGGAATGGAGAAAAGCTGGAGATGAGTAGGTTCAGGCTGGACATGAGGAGGAAGTTGTTCAGGGTGAGAGCCTGGAACGGGTTGCCCAGGGAGGTGGTTGAGGCCTCGTCCCTGGAGGTGTTTAAGGTCAGGCTGGATGAGGCTGTGGCCAGCCTGATCTAGGGTAGGTTGTCCCTGCCCATGGAAGGGGGGTTGGAACTAGATGATTCTTGTGATCCCTTCCAAGCGTGACTAATTCTATGATTCTATGACAGATCTCCAGTGACTACAAAGGCCTTTCTGGAAACACTGGCAACTATTATTTCAGTAAGCTTTTCCAAGCAGCTTACAGTATTTCTTATGTGGAAAATTTTGCTATCTTCTTTATGAGAAACTTGTGAGATTTACCCTCAAAAGACTAACTAATATCAAAATCTTTGACATCTTTACTTGAAGCCCATTATCTTGTTATAGAAGGAAATTATAATAGTTATGACTTATTTTATCGTGATAAATCCGTGATGTCAGATACCAATTACCTTATCTCAGCTCCTTATAAATGTTCTATTTTTCATCAGGTGTTTTTTTTTAGGTGAACAACTCTGTATTTCAATAGCTCCTCTCTCTCCTTTCTCACCTTTTTAAAAAGACAAATTGCTTTGTCTTTTTACAACCAAAAATAGGTAATAACTTGCATGTATTTGTATTTCTCTTACTACTCTCTTTCCTATTTGTGTGTGTTGAAACTTCGGCCCCACTACATACATAACATCAGATTTTTCCTAAAGGTTCCCTAGGAAAGAGTCCATGTAGTGGTTTTTTTTTCTTTTTGCTTACACACCAAGAGAGTTTTCCCACATGCTGCCGTTGGGCTTTTAGTATTCTTTCTCAACCTTTGTTATCTTGTTTTTCGACACACACAATTAAATTGAGAACAACATACAATTCCTATTTTGTTGTTGTTGTTGTTTCAGTTTTCCTGCAAAACGTACTAGCAGAGACTGAATTTTCTATTAGATGCTACAGAGTGATTTATTTAGTCTACAGAAAACCTTACCCTGTCCAAATCCATCACACTCTCCTATAAAAGCTTGCTATTCAATTAACATTTGTCATACTCCACACACTGATCAGATGATAGAATTCAAGAATGTGACAGCTTCAGGCAAGGAAAATCCATCTGACCTCTCCATTATTAATTGAAGACCATGATTTTTTTTTAACAGAAATAGCAACAAATATGCTGAAGATTATTTATAAGACCAGGCTTCTATAAATTAGGACAGACAGGATAAACAACTGTACAAATGTACTCACTTTTCTTGTCAAAGAAAGCAGTATGGCATCCATGAAAATTCTGAAGCCAACATGTTCTCCATATGTCTTTATATAAACCTAAAATTAAATGAAGATTTTACTTGTCTGGTGTTTTCATTTCTGAAAATGGATATCAGAATTTAGAGCTTTTAATCACTTTGTAACTAGTCAGATTTTACAGCTGTAGAGACTTGCAAAGCAACTGGGAAGCTTCAGAAATCTCATCTAACCTCACAGAAAAGTGATCAAAAAACCATACAAGCTTTGTTTGTTTTTGCAGGCATTTTAAGTTTGTCTTGTGGAAGCAAACTGGTTGCCTGTTTCTCTTGTGTTCCATTGTTCTCATTTCCATATGAAACTCTACTAAGGTCAGTATATTTTTGTTTGAAAAAACCAAGTAACTCTGATCCTCACTGGAGATAAAAAGTGTATTTCTTTACCTCAGAATTATGCACAAAGCCGTTTATTGTTGTTAAATTGGATGATTGTGACACTCCAAAGTGATACTACTCAGAGAAGAGAAAACTGAATTAGCATTTAAGAGGTTTGGGTCTGTGCCCAGCAATCATATTGATTGCTTGGAAAGTAATTTGCCTGCACTGTGCTTCAGCTCAACACGGACAAAAGGCACCTTACAAAGCAGGATGGATATTTTTGAGCTCATATACAAACTGCAAAGTATTCAAGGCTAGAGAAGCAAGCAGGAGAAGTTTACTAAAGAACAGGCTACAAGAAGCCTTTCAACAGTGAACAGCTGAACAGCCTAGTTGTATGACTTGCCACCAAATCCCTGTATGGACTCCAGATCAACCCATCCCATACCTCATTATCTTTGATGGTGTAATGACACAAACTCTGTCTTTGTCCAAACCTCTGTGGAATTTCTTTTGAAATCTTATCTGGATCAACAATGGGAAAATTTGCTAGGTCTCTTTGAATCTGTGGAATGATTTGAGGGCAGTTCATCACTTCCAGCCAGGCACTGCTCTCCTCCTGAGGGCAGTCACAGTTTTCATGGTAAATAGGTCCTATCAGGAACACAATTATTATTTTTAATAAGCCACACTATTGAGCTGTTGAGATCAGAAAAGAGGGTCAGGCATTGAGCATTCATTGCTTAGAGGCAAACCCTCAGCAACTCTAAATGGCCATTTGAACATTGTTTTTTTTCACTTCGGTGGAGTCATGACAAGCTACATCAGCTTCTGTGTGAGCCCTCAACATGTTTTGCTAGGCAACAGTTCCACAGTATTTGGTTTTGGTTTTCTTTCATTATATTGAATAGTACATGCAGGACACTTACAAAGAAACCATAATTCTAATGGGATTTGATAGGCCAAAGAAGTACTGAAGTTTTGCAGAATCCTATGCTAATCCTAGAAGACATGCTGGGATGCTTTATGAGAAAAAGCCACATGGGTGGTGCTGATTCTTACCTTCTAAGATATATGGAGACTTTGCAACATGTTTCTGTCCAGTTTTGACTTCTATCTTCAGGTTTTTGTAGCTTGCATACATCTTGTATCTCACAAGGAATGAACCATCTTTCCTGTCTAATACTTGAACGCCAACACGAGTGAACTGTTCATCAGGAGCAGTGATCTTCACCTGGAATGTATTTTGACCTGGTGATGAAGTGAACCTACCCAGAGAATAAGTGGGAGCTTAATTAAAAAAAGGAAATACAAAACAGTTTTCTTAGTCTGATCCTTTCCTTTTTGATTTGACAGCTTTCTAGTGACTTCACTTAGACACACTAGGTCTTTATGAGCACATCCTTATGTTCACAAAGAAAGTATGATTCGAGTACTGTGTTCAGTTCTGGGCCCCCCAGTTTAGAAGGGACATTGAGATGCTTGAGCGTGTCCAGAGAAGGGCAACGAGGCTGGTGAGAGGCCTTGAGCACAGGCCCTATGAGGAGAGGCTGAGGGAGCTGGGATTGTTTAGCCTGGAGGAGGCTCAGGGGTGACCTTATTGCTGTCTACAACTACCTGAGGGGTGGTTGTGGCCAGGGGGAGGTTGCTCTCTTCTCTCAGGTGGCCAGCACCAGAACGAGAGGACACAGCCTCAGGCTGTGCCAGGGGAAGTTTAGGCTCGAAGTGAGGAGAAAGTTCTTCACTGAGAGTCATTGGCCACTGGAATGGGCTGCCCAGGGAGGTAGTGGAATCACTGTCCCTGGAGCTGTTCAAAGCAAGATTGGACGTGGCACTTGGTGCCATGGTCTAGCCTTGAGCTCTGTGGTAAAGGGTTGGACTTGATGATCTGTGAGGTCTCTTCCAACCCTGATGATACTGTGATACTGTGATGATTCTTCCAAAGAGAAATTTGTTAGGCTACCTAAAATATCTCATGCTGCTAGAAGTATTAGGTAAAATGAGGGTTCCACTCAGATACTCATAAACATACTTCCAAAGTCATTTGGCACCCTACATGGAAGGAGGTTATAGTAAGGTGGGGGTCAGTGTCTTCTCCAAAGTAACAAGTGGTAGGACAAAAGAAAACAGTCTTAAGTTGCACCAGGGGAGGTTTAATTTGCCTATTAGCAAAACCTATTTCACTAAAAGGGTTGACAAAGCAGCGGAGCAGGCTGCCCATGGAAGTGGTGGAGTCACTATCCTTGAAGATATTAAAGACTTGTAGATGTGGTGCTTACATGGTTTAGTGGTGACCTGGCAAGCTTAAAGCAAAACCAAAACAATTTTGTGTCTCTGTTCTATGGTGAGCAGTGTTGGAAATACAGTATTTGGTTGTATAAGAACAGAGCACCTTTAAAAAGGCAGTGTAACTCAAGTAGCTATGTGTACTTATGACAGTTTGGTGAAATTTACAATATAGCATATAAAAATCTCCATAAAACCAAAGAAAAATAATTGAAAAATCATTACCACGTCATTAAGGTATTAACCAAAGCTGGCACAGTCAAAATGCTGCATCAGCCAACTCTGTTCCAACTCTTTAAGCACCGTAGTCCCAAGTGTGCAGGGATTCTGGGATAGAGTCAGAGGTGGCAAAAGCAACTGGACTTAAACATTACAGCCCAGCAGCCTAGTCACTTTTCCTCAAACTTGTCCAGACATACTAAAGAGCTGCCAGTTCAACCAAATGCCAAAAATACTTACTCCAAGATAAGCTGAACTGGCAATCACAGATTTGCATGGGCCGTGGCACATCCAATTTAGACAAACTGGATGGAGGAGCACTCTGAATTGCCTAGCTTGTATGTTCAGGGTTTTTTTCTTGTAGGATTGTGAAGCCAAGTGTCCTCTCAGAACTAACCTTACCTATCTCATTCCAATGCAGTTTGCCTAATGGCCTACAGAATAATCCCTAAATGACATGTTTAGGAGAAATACTGATGTTCCTAACAGTCAAAACAAGCAGGACACCTGAGTAAATATATCACAAATTAAATAGATTAGTTATTGTTAAGATTTTTACAAAGCAGAATAATAAATTGTTGGACTAATGCATGCCTTTTGCTGTTAAACATTTTCATCCCTTTTTCACATCTCATCCCCTCATATAATTACTGGACATTGCTGAAAAGATGAATTAGCTTTTTCTATGTGATAGAAAAGGTCACTACAAGAAAACCCCAAATAAGTTTCTGGCTAAAGTGAGGCTCGCCCAGGATGGAGCACCGGTGCCATTAAAAGAAGAGGTTAGGATTGGACAGTACGCTTTGTTCCCTCACAAGGCATCCATCAACTACGACTTGGATCCAGGACTCGCAGATATTTAAACAGCTGCCCAACATGGGTCAAGTCCCACACCCAGGTACCCGTGGTGGTGGTGCTCATGCTGGGGAAGGGCGTCGTCCTGACGGCGGGCAAGGAACGTGACTTTTTAACCCACCTCTCAGATTTTCCTGCCCACAACCTTCGTCAAAAGCAGCCGCAGTCGACTCGCTTACCTCTGCCCTTCGGCGTCCACGGCCTGCACGTAAAAATAGCGAGCAGGGAGGACAGCCTCCGCTCGCAGCCCGGGCCCCCATACCACGCTGTGCTCGGGACTCGGACGGCCGCTCCCGCCCGCAGCCGCAACGGCTCCCAGAGCCACCCAGAATGGCCACAGGGAACACATTCAGAGCTCTTTCCCCGACGGAGGTACGCCTCCGAGGCGCGGGAGGGAAAGCCGCCGGGACCTTCTTTCTTCCCCTCACCACGGCACCCGGGAGTCCTATCCTCGGCGAGGCGGCATGCGACGGGGAGGGAGCGAGACCGTGAGGGGACTGCGGGGCCGCTGCCTCCCTCCTTCTGCGCCCGTCTCCCGGCCCGACTCCTCAGAGCACCATGCCCGCGGCTCCTGAGGGAAGCGGGGCAGGACGGGGCGATCGTTCACCACACCCCCTGCTTCCGCTGAAATGCGGTAGGCGGTGCCGGACTTCCCGCACCGAGAGGCACTACAGGGTGCAGTGGGCCGGTTGAGCGGCCGGACTGGGTTAACTCAGCCCCGCAGCGGTCTTGTGGGTCTGATGGGACCCACCTCAGAGGAAGGGGACTGCAGAAAGCCAGCTGTGCCCGTTCCTCTGACTTATGCATCTGGACGTCTCAGTGTGATTCTCTTGTCATGAGCTCAAGTCCCACTCTTGCACTCCTTTTCCATAACAAAAGGGTAAAAGATAGTTTGCGATCGGGAAAATGAGTTTTCAGAACCCTCCCCAGAGCACCTGAAGCAAATGTGTGATATCTCACAGCTCAACTCGCTGTCCTGGTTTGCTGCAGTGAGGAGGCACCTCACCAGCCCAACTGCCCAGTGTGCACACTGGGTGATTCAGCAGTCTATCCCGTGTCAATCCAGCCTCGGGTTGCAGAATGATAGTGTGAAATACTAATGCTGTTCATAGCTACAATCACAGAATCATTTAGCTTGGAAAAGACCATTAAGTTCAAGTCCAACCATAAACACTGCCAAGTCCACCACTAAACCGTCTGTAAGTGACGTATTTACACATCTTAAATACTTCCAGGGACAGTGACTCAACCACTTGTTTGGGCAGCCTGTTCCAATGCTTGATGACCTTTTCAGTGAAGAAATTTTCCCTGATGCCAAATCTAAGCCTCCTCTGGTACAAGTGGAGGCCCTTTCCTCTTGCCCTGTCACTTGGTTAGTTGGGAGAAGAGACACCCACTTCACATCTCCTTTCAGACAGGTTGTACACGCAGCCATACCCAAATGCTTTTGTCATTCAGCTACAGAAACCTCCCCCAAATGAAAGATTCTTCGTGGAAGGACATCAATCCTAAAAAGATACTTTCAATTTTGTTCTTTATTAATTTTCTCTTGTGCAGGTGATACAGAAAATGGAACTACATCAGAGTAATGACTTTTAATGAGATTTTGTGTTTAGAAATACTGCAAATACATTTTATAGACAAGCACACACACACAAATCTCTGAGCAAATGGCAGTCTGAGAAAGGACCACTTGGGTCAGTGAACAGTCTTTTGCAACATTACAAAATTCTTTAAAACACTGTCAAGCTCCAAGTTTTAAAAGCACAATTTTTGTCACCTACTGTCCTCATTGACAAGAATTTTCATTACATTCAGCATCTAGAAGACTTGTATTTTCCAGTTTAAAAGTTTAAGCAGGCCTCTTATAATGTGACCCTTTAGCCCCTCTCTGATCCTTACCTTCCTGATGTATTTTACAACTGAAATCACACTTCTTGGCAGCTTATTTTTTTTTTAATAAGCCAGTCTCCTTTACTGCAAGAGAACTTTAAATATGTTTTAATTAAAAAAAAAAATCATAGAGTTCACAGAATGTCCTTCCTCTTCCCAGCAGGGTGACAATACTACATTAAAAAGAAACCCTCAGCTGTGATGAAGCAAAAGTAACACACTTCTACCTTCCTGTCATTCTCTCCTCTAGCTTTTCACCTCTCCTAAGCACAACTCAGGGAATCTATGCACAGATCTGGCACTATTTGCCAGCACCCAAACAAGTTGTAAAATAAATCATGCAACCTAATTTTAGTCCTGGCTGGTGAAGCCAACATTGCTGCTATCCTAATGCCTATAATTTGGCTCAGACAAAAATGCTTTGGAGGCAGAACTGTTTAATTACTTCAAAGGCTGTTGGCCAACGAAGGCTCAATGGGCTTCCAGCTGGCAAAGGCATTGAGGATGCTCTCCACTAGAAAAGGCAGATTGCATCGGGACGAAACCACATCTAATTCTGAACCTGATCTGTCTTACTTTTATGCAGGGCACAAAAAACTTGGCTGTGCCCACAAATACTAAAGGTCTTTTGAACCTTTGCTCAGCCTAACCACCGAAAACTATCACACAACTCTTAACATTTAAGGAGAAATTTATTTCCACTACTTGTAACGCCTATCACAGAAGCTCTTACTGCATGTAGGGGCATGGTGGGTGCCATGCCCATCGCCCGCATTAATCCAGCAGGTCAGCATCCATCCAGTGGTCAGCGGGACACTGTACTTTCCTGTTTTAAATTTACAGCTAAGTTTTGTTTAAAAAGTCATCATTGAATAGTATAAATACGAATATTTATAAATAAATACATTCTAAGCAATTGTGGCAGTACCGGTAGTGTTCCACTCACGTCTTCAGTGTCACTGTTCATGCTGAAAATATGCTGCCTGCAGTGAAGATGACATTGTAAATATTGTCAGCAGATCCAGAAGCTGTTACCCAAACCAACCATTTACTCTTTGTACAGATCTCCCGCCTGTCCCTCGTTCCTCAGGAGGAACTCCACGGTCACTTTCATAGTCCTACACATTACTTACCGTGAATGGGAGAAGTGCGACATCAAAACTGAGCCAAGACTTACTGTGAGCAGAGTCAAGCCGAAATTAACATAACGGCAGTTCGGGCAGCCCACCCTGCTGCCCTCGGAGCACCGGACATAGAACGATCTCTGGTCTCGCCACAAACGAGCACCTGCGGCGGGAATGCCGAGCGTGAGATCCGACCCACAGCCCGTGACAGGGAGGCACCGCGCCTATGTGACCCCGTCGGGAGAAGGCAAGTGCCACGGGGCCACAGTAAGCAGGAGCCCTGCATCCGAAGGACATGCGGTGCGGGTCAATGATTAGCATTTGATATAGAAATGGGCAGCATCAAACAGCTCCTACAATAGCGATGGGCATTTTGTACTAGGATTTTCTGTAACAAGTCAGCAGTTTCACTTTTTCAAATGCACCTGGAGCTCCCTGACCCAAGCAGGCACGGGCCCACTAGACGAAGCCCAGTACCGGTCCGACTGCTCTCCCCTCCTCTCCATCAGTTCGCGTCTCTCTCTCGTTCTTCCATTTACTCCTTGCCCGTAGAGCACACAGAGCCTCACCTTGGCGGGCAGGTGAGCGCTCTTCCCTGCTCCGCTCAGGCCAGGGAGAAGCGCTGTAGACCGCCACAAAACGTATGGCTGCTCCACCTGCGCGGTTTGACCAAGGCCCCTCAAAGGAGGCCGCTTCCTCCGACGCATTCCCGAGCTCCTCCCCCGCCGCCCGCGAGGCAGCAACGGACGAGACCACGAGGGAGCACGCAAGGGGAGACATGGCCAAAGACATGTGTCCCGCGCCACCGAGCCGCAATCACAGCCTAGTTGGGAGAAGCTAAGCCAGTTTCTCTGAGACACCCTGAGGGCACGCGACTGTCGCCGCCGCCGAGCGGCTCCGCGCTTCTCCCCCGGCCAGCTGCGACACTTGGTGCCGGCCGGCGGCGGCAGCGCTAGGGAGGCGGGAAGCAGGGGGCGGCGGGGGCGCAGGTGAGCCCACGGCGCGGCACCCTCCCCCCCACGCGCCGTGTCTATTTCCGGTGCGTTCGAGTCCTCGCTCCGCCGCGGCTGGGGGCAGGCGAGGCAGACAGGCGCCGCGCAGGTAACGGGCTTGGGAGGGTGGGCTAGTGCCGCCGAGCAGCTGCCCTTTACCCCTTCACCACAGTGTTTCCGCACAGCCGGGCCCGTCACCATAAGCGGCCCTGCCGGGCGACGTGGAAAGGTGTGGGCCTACCCTCCCGGTGGGCCTCGCTGTCGCGAACCGCAGCCCCTCCCCCTAACCCGGTGCTGTTCACTCTGGAACCGATCTGGCGGCGGGGGGGCGGGGCCAGAGAGCCGCGCACAGGCCCCGATTGGCGGCACTTCAGCCCTCCTGCCCCTCCCCGGTGCTGAGGCTAGGTGTCCCCTCCATGCCTTGGGGGAGTTGTGCAGGTGTCCTCGGAGGGGTGAGTTACTGGGGAGTTGGTGAGAGCGGATCCCGCAGGGGCTGTTCGGCAGAACCGAGGCTGTGCGCCGCTTGGACGCGTTCTCGGCAGGAAGCTGCCGAGTATGTGCGTGCGTGTAGATATTTCTTGCACCCTTTCCTGTAGAGCCTTGAGTCTGGGTTGGTTGCACGACCCACTGTTGGCAGAAGAGGGATCGATCTTGCGCCACTGGTTTGGTTCAGTGCCCGGAAGTCACTGTCGCAGGAATCTACTTTGGAGTAGAACTCCTGCCTCCTTCGTGCCAGGTTTCCCCCGCGATCTGCGGCATGTGCCTTCGCACCGCAGACGTGCGAACTGCTGAGTTGATATGACACATACTGTCAATTTGCTTTTTAAAAAAAGATCATTAAAAGCAAGCCAGCCTCCTCTAAACTTGTTTTTGGGAATTCCTTGCTACTATAAACAAAACCTGCTTTTCTTTCTCGCATCTTGACGAATAGGAGACATGTAAAAAGGGAACCTTTAACAGCCCTATGAGGAAAGAGTGAAACACGTATAATTTCCGGTATGCTTGAATTTAATTTGCATAGAATCATAGAATCAGTCAGCTTTGAAGAGACCTCCAAGATCATCCAGTCCGACCTAGCACCCAGCCCTAGCCAGTCAACTAGACCATGGCACTAAGTGCCTCAGCCAGGCTTTTCTTGAACACCTCTAGGGATGGTGATTCCACCACCTCCCTGGGCAGCCCATTCCAATGCCAGTAACTCTCTCTGTCAAAAACTTCCTCCTAACATCCAGCCTATACCTCCCCCAGCACAACTTGAGACTGTGTCCCCTTGTTCTGTTGCTGGTTGTGCAGGAGAAGACACTGACCCCCACCTGGCTGCGGCCTCCCTTCAGGTAGTTGTAGGCAGCAGTGAGGTCTGCCCTAAGCTTCCTCTTCTCCAGGCTAAACAACCCCAGCTCCCTCAGCCTCTCCTCATAGGGTTTGTGTTCCAGGCCTCAGGCCTCTCACCAGCTTGATCACCTTTTTCTGGACATGTTCCAGTATCTCAACCTCTCTTGAACTGAGGAGCCCAGAACTGGACACAGTATTCAAGGTCAGGACCAGTGTTGAGTACAGGGGAAGAATAACCTCCCTCGTCCTACTGGCCATACTGTTCCTGACCCAGGCCAGGATGCCACTGGCTCTCTTGGCCACCTGGACACACTGTAATTCAGCCTACTATCTACCAGTACCCTCAGGTCCCTTTCTTCCTGGCTGTTCTCCAGCCACTCTGTTCCTAGCCTGTAGTATTGCTTGGGGTTGTTGTGGCCAAAATGTAGAACTCTGCATTTGGCCTTGTTAAATCTCATCCCATTGCGGTAAAAGTGTGCAGGATTCTCCAGAATTAAGTGACCATAAGTTACTGTTTCTGTGATAATTTATATAAATTAGTTTGCACTCTATATATGTAGGCTAATGTAATTGTAAGGAGTAGAAGCAATTGCATAAATGTAGGAGGCTTTTAATATATTTAAAAATTTTTGGTGTATGATGGTCTAGAAGTGTAGTTAATCATGGTGTCTTCATGATATTGCTATGTTGTATGCTGTTGGCACTTCAGGAATAATAAAATTGTAGAATTCTATGGAATTAGAAAAAGACAGAGTGTATGTTGTGACATGGCTTTTATAGGATGTAAGTTCAAAGATAAGCTTTGATGTATTTTATGTTGACTGAGATAATCTATACTAATTTCCCATCTTCTTTCAGGTACCTCATCAATACCTTGCAAAGGCAATGGAGGCAATGATGCAAACTCTGTTGTAATTAAAACATTAGAAAAAAATTCTTAGCTGAATTATACTCTTTCAGTGTCATTCAATGCCTAACATTTCAGAAGATGAAAAAGAGAATGGTTCTGGAAATAATGGAAACACTGAAAACAAACCTGGGAAAGAATCCTCAGATGCTTCTTTTCATGATCCCGTGAAGCCATACTGTGTGTCAGATGCCTCCTCTGCATCCTTGGTGTCTAGAGGTGATGGACATTATCCATGGGGTTGTCCTGTGACTCATACACGAGAGAAATTTTATACCATCTGCTCAGATTACGCTTTTTTAAACAGAGTAACATCTATTTGTAAAAGCCCAAGTGCTTCAGTTAGTGCCTGTCTGTCAGGCAGTGCTGCCTTAAACATTGGAAATAACACATCTAGTTTACTTGGCATTCAAACTGGTGCTTCAGAGATCATCTACAGTGAAGATGCTAACTTGGAAAGCTTGCCTAATGATCTTGGAAAGCTTCCACTAGCATGGGAAATCGACAAATCAGAGTTCAATGCGGTGACCACAAGTTTGAAGAACAAAGCAGGTGAGGTGATGAAGATTTGATGTTGTGAGAGGAAAGGGCTTCATGTTTACAACTTGTTTCTGAGGGGTCTGGTCAGCACATGTGTTGCTTGAGGTGCTACAGAAGAGCTTGTATGTCATTTTGAACAGCCTGCTCAACAGGGAAGGAGAGGGCAAAGTAGCAGGAGGGCAAAGTAGCAGGAGGGAAAAGTCAAGCATAGCTGCCTGGGCAAGTGGCTCGAAAAGAAAACAGGCTTCTGCTTTACTCTGTCTGTGTACTTTTGGTATTTGGAGTGACTTCTGGTTTGGGCTAGTTTTTTCCTTAAAATTTGGATTCTTTTTTCTCATTGTTTTAGTAGGACCTGGTGCTTTGTGCAGTGATTACCTGCTAAATACAGATTTGTTCCTTGCAAAAATATTTCAGGGTATTGAAATACAGAGATGTATTTTGAAATTAAAGACTGGGAGAGGGGTTATGACAACAAGCAGATGAGGTCATTACAGTTACCTAGGAAAGCAGTTGGTTATCTGTAGCAGAACTGTATTTATTTTGGGTTGCTGTACATATACAGTGTTAGGGAGCTTATTTCTTTAAAACTGGCTTCTTTGCTGCCATATATCTTCTTTTTTTTCCTCATAGTCACATGATGCAACTCTGAATCAAGCACTTACATACACACTTGGTTTTCTTTGTCCTATAGCACCTCTGCTTATCTAGAGTGGACTGCAGATATTTTTCCTTAGTGATTTGGCTAGCTAGTTAAATTGCTCTTTAACAGTACAAAACAGGTTGAGTAAAACTTACAAACATGTTTGGTAAGTTGCCTTTGCCTTTTTATGTGTACATGTAGCATCCTTAAAAATAAAAAGCAAATTCCAATACTTTCAGGTTGACAATTTGTGCTGATTTTTTTTGCTAGTGTGGCTTATTTAATTTGGATACGATGGCTTCATAATGAGACAGAAATACTTTTTCGCCAGCATCTGGCCCAGCCTCGGTGGCTGTATTTCCACATAGAATCATAAAATTTTTCAATTTGAAAAGGCCTTTTTAAGATGAAGTCCAACCATTGACCTAACACCACCATGGCCATTGAATCGCGTCCTAAAGTGCCACGTTGACATGCTTCTTGAACATCTCTAGGAATGGTGACTCCACCATCCTACCTGGGCAGTCTATCCCAATGCTTGATCACTCTTTCGGTAGAGAAGTCTTCCCTAAAAAGTAAAGCTGGTTACAGAGCTTCACTGTGAAAAACTAGAAGTGTTTCATTACATTTCTTTGTTCATTTAATGGTAGGAGATGAGAAGTTCATATTGGTCTAAGAGTCTGTTTCTGGGATGGTTGATTTAATGCATTAGAATAATCAGATCAACCGTCCTCAATATTTGAGGTGTATGATATTAAAAAAATGGAAGAACAAAGATATGAAACATAAGCTAGGCATTCATTTTATTTGTGAAATGTTTCACAGGCAATATGAAGAAACAAGGGATGAAGAAAAAATCTGTAGACAAAAAAAGCAAGCAACACAGAGAGTGTCCTCAGCATTCTGCTCTTGAAGATGTGAAAGAGAGGAAAGTGTTGGACCTCCGGAGATGGTAGTATTTATGAACTGTATTTAAGATTCTCCCTGTACAGTTTGTTGGTAAACACTGTTGCTGGTTACCTGATGTCAAATTTCTTAATAATGTCTTCATACTTTTAATAATGTTGATAAGGATGTGTTAAGCAAAATACACTACATCTCATACTTTCCACAAGAAAATGAGAGCTTACCTCCCATTTCTTGAAATACTAAAAAAAAATTTTGCTTTCTAACGTTTTTTTAATAACTTAGAAGAGGGGGTTTCCTTGTTAAAAAAATCACAAGTTCATTAGCATGGGCAGCTAAAAAGTTATCTTAAATGTGTCATAGAATCAAGCAGGTTGGAGCGACCTCCAAGATCATCCAGTCCAACCTAGCAACCAGCCCTGTCCAATCAACTAGACCATAGCATTAAGTGCCTCATCCAGTCTTTTCTTGAACACCTTCAGGGACGGCAACTCCACCACCTTCTGGGCAGCCCATTCCAATGGCAAATCTCGAGTGTACTGATGTGTCTTACTCCCATTTTTTCTTTTCACTGAGAAATACTTGATCAGAATCTGTCAGTTCTATACAGCCTAAATTGTATGAATATAGTTAACTACATTCACTGAGTCTAATGAATCCATCTGGTTCTTACTGTATGTCTATGATGTAAGAAAAGTTGGGTTGCAGATTCCCTGGGTTAATTCAAGAATGACATTCATTAGTAAATTGGAAGAGATGCAGTTCACTACAAATTCCTATGTTAGAACAACCTGGATCAAACTGTACATTTTATTAATACAGAACCATACTTTCCTGCAGGATTATTTATATAGTCCTCTCGTGGGACTGGTAGAAATCTGACAGATTTATATAAAATATGATAGTAGTATCTGGTCTGGCAAAATCAAAGACAACTGTGCTAGTTTGAAGCTAGCTAGAATGTTTTGGTGAGAAGGACTAGATCATAGGCTGTGGAAGGAAAACAAGAGTGATGTCTACTTCGCTCACCGCCTTGCTGAGATGTGTAAAAAAAGAAAGCAAAACATAGCTAAAGTCTCTTCACCTGCTGGGGAACTCTGGGCTGCTGGCTGAACTGCATCTTACTCTCTAACCTCACCCTCCATTTTCTTTGGCTGATCCACCTTTGCTTCCTAACCCCCTGGCTGAACCTCTATTCTTCCTTGGGACTGGGGTGAGGGTGAGAGGGGTAGTGGAAAGGTGAAGGGGTGGTTGAGAGGCCCCTTCAAACTAGCACACCTGGGGACTCAGTTTTCTGGGAGGGGAGTTGTGTTTCTGTATTACCTTTTACCTTGTCTATTTCTGTCTATAACTGTATATACTGTAAATACCTGCTTGTAAATTGTGCTAGGTGTAAATATAAGCTTCATTCATATTTCCAGAGCTGGCTGAGTCTAGTCTGGGTGATTTCTAAAGTGTGTGGGGGGTGGGGAACACCCAAACCACCACAACAACAGTTAGCACATTTGCTCCATTTTTATTTTTAAAGTAGAACGAGCTCTTTTTTTAAATATTGGCAACATAAAACCATTTTGTGTAACATGGCATTTCAATGGCATGATACACCTGAAAATAGTTGAGGTTGCTTCTGTAACTAAGTCAGGAATGCTTACTAATATGTTTGGGTTTCTATTTGTTTTAGGTATTGTGTTAGTCGACCTCAATACAAAACTTCCTGTGGAATTTCATCCTTAGTGTCTTGTTGGAATTTCTTATATAGTACATTAGGAGCAGGAAGGTAAGTCACACATAGACTATGCCGCCAGAGAGTCTAAAATATGTTAATTACTTTATTAAGCAATCCTTTCACTTTTGTGTGTTTGGCTTTTAGTTTACCACCTATTACTCAAGAAGAAGCTTTGCATATACTGGGCTTTCAACCCCCATTTGAGGAGATTAGGTTTGGTCCCTTCACTGGAAATACAACTTTAATGAGGTACGTTTGGTTCTTTTGATGCAGCTAAATTGTTAATATATGCAAAAATTACATAAAGTGATCCTTGAGGTCCCTTCCAACCTAAACCAAAACTGAGAGACAGAACCTTTAAAAATACAGTAGTAGTTATTTTTTAAAGTGGCCAACATAAGTTAATAATCCTCTTAAATTTTAGAATAGTGAAGCATACCTGGCTACTCTGACAGTGCTTAAAGAAACCTTTCAGCTGTTACATGTAGTGCAATGTTGCTACACAGATCAGATTACTATGAAATTCTATTTGATTATTGGTTCTGTCCTTTTAATGGTTGTACAATACTCTAATGAATCCAGTTCTCTGGTTGGGAAATTTTCTCTTTACCTTCATTTGCTAATGTTACTGGAACAGTCTGTAAAAGAAATTTATATACTAGTAGCTTTATGTAAAAAAAAAAAAAAAAGAATTTATAATAAGCTAGTGAGTGCTACATCATTGCTGCAATGGGGCTGTTCAGGAGGAGGGAAAAAAATCCCAAACATGGGGTTGGAGTCACAGAGCACTTAAAACTTTTTTTGACAGCAATATGTAAGGATTTGGCACAGAGTCTGGGTTCTGGATTTGAAAACGGCAGCAGTCTGCTCTTTAGTGGTAACATACTGGCTAGATCATTTGGGACTCTCATGAAAACTTTCTTCTCTGCTTTGGGAGACTGATCCAGAGTTTGTGTCTTTTGGACTATTAGGATCATGTCAGGGTATTAAGTCAGTAATAAATGCTGTCTCTTTATGTCAAGAGCCTATACAGATGAAAGTCAAACTTGTAATTCTTCTTCCTTTTGTCCTTTGAATGCCCTATATGATACAGAAAAGCTACCCTTATTAGTTCAGGTTTGTGTTTTTTTTTTTTTTCTCCTGCCTGGTCAAATAATTTTTTTTTAAGTACTGGGAAACATGAGGGCTGAGAGCCAACTCCATCACCCAGTGAAGCTTTATGATTGAGGTTTTATCTTCAGAGATGTGTATTTGAGTCTTCTAATGTGGAAAAGTGAATACTTCATACAAAATGGCACTTCAGAATCTGAGAATTTTTCTAATGGCTGAGCCACTGGAAGTTGAAGGTGACTGGACAGAACACAACAGGATCAACATTTCACCCCCATCCCTTTGGTTGCTTTGTCTGTGCATTGGGTCTGAAAAAGCAAACTAAAGGAAAAGACTTTGAGTGTTTTGTTTACATCTCTAGGATATGTTGAAGTTTGTTTGTATTAGGGTACCATGGTCATCTGCAGTCTGTGTTCTGGTATTAGATACTTTGGAGCACAGTGAGACTTTTTTCCCTAATCTGTTGAGCAGTGGAAAAGTGGGTGGAAACAAAAGTGAATTTAATAACTCTTGAGTTATTACAATTTTTAAGTTTATTCTTTCAGATGGTTTAGGCAAATAAATGATCACTTCCATGTCAAGGGATGCTCGTATGTTTTGTATAAACCTCATGGGAAGAACAAGACAGCTGGAGAAACTGGTATGTACCTAATCCTAAAGCATGCATCTTATAATATATAAGCTGAAAAGTGCTGCAGTGTGTAGCAGTTGGCAGGACAAACCCTTTAAGCAGTGCTTCCAGTTTATGATAAGCTATCAGATAGCTCCAGATTACTTGATTTTTCTGTGTTTGCTTTTATTTTTCTAAAGCTTTCATTTGCACTTCCATTTTGATAAAATGTATATTCTGCTATCAGAATATTAAGGTATTCAGGAGGGCACTGCACTTGCAGTCCTGTGTTAGGTGTCTAGGAAGATGTTTTTTCCATAATACAGTGGGGGAGCAACAGATTTTTATTTCAGCATTTAGAAATCTCAGGTATATAAAAAATTAGAATGTACAGCAGAGAAGTGTTAATGTACTTTAGAAATGTTTTATACTTTAAAAAAATGCAATTTTAAAGTCAGTGAATTCATCCCTTCTGCCAGACTTTTGTGAAGATTTGTCTCTAAAAGTTCAGTGATTATTCTCAGTTAGTTAGGCATTTTTATGCCTACTTTTAAGTGTTCTAACTAAGTTAAAAATATACTTTCATGCACTGTTTATTTGCCTTCAGTGTAGCCTGTATAATTATTGTCAGACTGGAAGGCTGTTTGAAAGAATAAAATGAAGATGATAAGTTTTGGTGGGGATTGTTAATAGAAATAATGTTTTTGTTATTGACATTCCATTTGAGAGTTCTGTCATGTTTCGGTACCTTTTTTGGTCTTTCCCTGAAACTGAGCACTGCAGTCACAGTACAAAATACTGCATACTCAAATGCAAAATGTGTTCCTGACACTAGGAAGCTCCAAGAAGCTCATGATGCCAAAACTTCTGAAAGCTTTCAGAGGTTTCAGTAGTATCATTGACAAGTAACTACATCTGACTTGGTGCAGTGAGACTACGTTATGTTGCAGTGTGTGTTTTCTAGTTTAAGGGATGCTTGATTATTATTATTTTCTCTTGGGGAACAAATACTTCTTAATATGACTTTGATCTATATGCAGTGAATACTTCATATTGCATTTTCCTGGTACAGACCATGTGGCAGATGTTGTTTTTTTTTAATCTGGCAAGACATTAAATAAGCTTGAAATCAAATTGTTTTGTGCAAGCGTGTCAGGTCATGTCTTCTAATTTAGAAAGCAGTGTAAATATTGTATGTTGTCAAATTGCCTTTTTTTTTGAGTGTGTTAGGCAGGAGTCAGAGGACTCGGAACAGTAACTTGATCTTTCTTTGTAGCTGCAGGGGCCCTTGCAAAGCTGACCCGTGGACTGAAAGACGAATCAATGGCCTACATCTACCATTGCCAAAACCATTATTTTTGCCCAATTGGGTTTGAAGCAACCCCAGTAAAAGCTACTAAAGCCTACAGGTAAGACACTGTGTCTGTGTGTATTTTAGTGAAGGAAACATACAGGACAACATACTGCAAGTTGGTACCGTTTTTCTCCCTAAATAACATTTTAGTGTAATATTGTAAAAACATGTATGTCTGAACTAGCCAAACACTGCTCTGTGATTTGGAAGGACTGACTTAAACACAACTAAAGAGACTAAATTGAGAAAACTTGAACAGAAACCCATGAATGATACTAAGAAATAATGTAAAGACATTTTAGCCAGATAAAGAGAGATATTTGCTTAAAGGACAGATAAAGGTAACTGGTTTTCAATAGTCTGAAAAGTACAACCATATGGGCTGTTAAAAGCCAGGTATTTTTAAAGGAAAAACAGTAAAAAGCCAGCAATTTCTGGGAACACACTTCCTGTAAAATTGGGGGAAAACAAAAGAAGTTTGTGGATGTGTTGGGATTTTTTCTTATATACCAAAACCAAAAACTCTACAGGGATGCTAATCCTTAACAAAGTTAAAGTGATAAAATCTGCACTTACAGAAACAAGTGTTCATGTATGGTTAGAATAGAGGATGTGCAGATATTGCAGGGTGGTGGTTGTGTACTTTGTTTGCATTGCTGACTAATAACGATGATAAACTGCAACTACTGGAGTGTAAGGCTTA
Source organism: Tricholaema leucomelas (assembly GCA_013400475.1). Lineage (NCBI taxonomy): Eukaryota > Metazoa > Chordata > Aves > Piciformes > Lybiidae > Tricholaema lacrymosa > Tricholaema leucomelas. The sequence goes on along the minus strand of WAAF01011119.1, from coordinate 73,493 downwards.
GCAAAGTAATCTGAACCATTTGTTACCACGAACTGGCAGAAAGAGAGATGCTGGAAGAGATCTCTGGACTATCACAGTACATTTGATTTTCTGAAAAAACAGTTGGAATGCTGAAACATTCCTCAAAGAGGAAAAATCTTAATATGACAGTTGTTTTTGAATTAAAATACAGTATCTGAATAATTTCAGATTTGTCAGAGCAACATTACTCAGGATAAAATAATGGGATAGTTGATACAGGTTTCAATTAAATATAGAATTTAAAAGGTAATAGTACTGATATTAATCCTGAGCTTAGGGAAAGTCTTGCATTAAAAATATAAATTTGAAATTTGAAAAATGTCATGATCTTGAAAGAATTTATCTTGGCTTTTGTAAGGCATTTAACTTGCTGCCATATGATACTCTGAGAGTAGGTTATTCTACCTCTTTCACAGAACCATATGAAATGAAACTTTTTCCTCTCAAAGTAGTTTCAAACACAGTGTCTTCTGGAGGCTTCTGTTGGACTTTCTCAAGTTTCAACTGTTGGTCAGTATTTATTAGTGTTACCATTAAGCGTAACAAGACAATCCACAACAAGATTAACAGATGGCAACAGTGGGGTATGCTAAACAATGATGAATAGGTCACTGGTGTAAGGTGAGCCTCAGTCTTGCACTTTGCTTAACAAGCAGTGTATCTTGGGCTGTGTTAGAGATGTACCGTCACATCGAGAAATGGAGAATCATAGAATCAGCCAGGTTGGAAGAGACCTCCGAGATGTGTGCTCTACTTCTTAAAGTTCAAAATGGTAATTATTTGGAGGTAGTAAGACAATCATCTGAATCAATGTGAGTCTGACCATACAGTTAATGAAATTTTCTAGTATATATACAGAAGAATACAGTAAGACTGCATCTGCTGACATGCCATGTGAGTGAGAAGAGTGTGAAAAATATGGCCCAAATAGAAGTCCAACACATCAGTCTGCTTCAATCTACCAAAGAGTTAATTATTTGCTTCCTTAGTTACTAAGAACCTGCCCTGAAAATGCATAGTGAAAAAAAAAGACACTAATTGTTTACTAGATCAAAAATGCAATTTGAGAAGTAATACGGTCCAGTATGTGGAAGCTTAACATGCCATATATCTAGTTTTGAATTTATATTGTTTAGTGATGACCAAACCCAACAATTTCAATACTTTACCTGTGGGTGAAATGGATTCTCAGTCACCAGTATGTTATTTTTAAGTCAGTATTAGATTTATTTAGGTCTTTTTCCTAACAACAGATCTCTTCCAATAACGTAGCATGAAAGAATGAGTTCAAGAAGCATTTATAGCCTTACTTTAGGCTAGAGGTCAGACCAGAAAAGCATCCTGTTCTCTTTGTATCTTCTAATATCTTACTGGGAAAATGTTTATGTTCCAGAAGTACGATGAATAGATTCTGCAGCAGTTCTTGCTTACCTGTTACTGCATTCTAGTTACAAAGGAAAGCTTTTCTTTAAAAATCAAGCTAAGAAACATTTAAGTTCCAAAAGAAATGAGTAGACAGACTATTAGACTGAGCTTACAAGATAGTTCTTAGGACACCCACAGACTTCCTGTATGATCTTAGGTTGCTGGATTTGGACTCGGGAGACCTGGGTTCAGTCCCCAGTTCAACCACAGACTTCCAGTGTGATTTTAGGTAAGTCAATTAATCTGTCCTGTGTCTTGGTTTCCCATCTGTATGATGATGGCATAAACTTAACTTATAGAACATTATTTATGAGGAAACAAATTATTGCAAGCAGTAAGGCCATATACTGTCTAATATTCTAGGCAGAAAAATCTCAGGCTTTGTGACAGTTGAAACTCAGGTAGTTTTTCATGGGATAATTATATACAGGAAGTCAAAAAACATTTATCTGTATCTCATCAGTCTGCCCTGTTGTCTCACACAATTTTTTTCCTGACAAGGATACTGTAGGCTTTTGAGTTTCTTGGAAGTTGCTTACAATCTGAATATAGTGTCATCCACTTTTTAATATGTGGTATTGGATGCTTAGGAGGAAGCAGCTAAAGTTACTAACTGCTTTCATACAGGTTACCTCACAGCTGTTAGTAACAAAGGACAGCTGGGTTACAATTTAAAAACAGTGGAAGGGGCTCTTCTGGGGCTCTACTATATATCACAGATACGGAAGATGATGTTTGTTCACCTAAGTCTGGCTTTCCAATACTCTTACTTCAATATGTATACTAGACGCTAGCTTTTTATCCAAGTAACAGTATTTTATGAAGGTCTGTCTTTCTCCCAAATAGCAAGCAGTAACTTCTATCTTGCTTCCAGGCCTTGTGAAACAAAACATTTCCCTTTATGTAACTGTAAACACAGCACAGGAGCTGTGTTTTAGTTTGGCTGAAGAAACAGTTTTAAATGTTAAAAAATCCTAAAAAGAACAACAGAATGTTAATCTGTGATCTCTTTTTGGTTTTAGTATGCTCAATAAATCTTACTAGGATTGTATCTTCTGTTGAACAGAGGTCGTGTATTGCAGCAAGAAGTAGAATATTGGATCTTAATTGGAGAGCCAAGTAGAAAACATCCAACGATACACTGTAAAAGGTATGTTACTTGGTAAGAATATAAAACAATACATTTCCTTTCAAAACAACTTATATTTCTCTACCAAGGGTCACCAAGTGACTTTTTAGTTCTTTGAATGAAGATACTATAGATCTAATAGAAACAGGCATTTTAGTGACAAGTTCCATACTTGGACCTCAAGGCTGGCTCTGCAGTCTTGTGTCGCATGGCAGGACATGCATGGTCTCCTGAGAGCCAAAGCCTGTTTCTCTTGTTAGAGCGTGTGAACCTTGGAGGAGTTTGGCTGTGTCTACAGTTTGCACAGAGTGTTAACACTGCTATCAAGATATCTAGGTGCAGGTACAGCTGTACTGTGTTGAATTATTAGCTTAACTGTGCATTAAAACAATGTGTCTGTTTACCTGGAGTACTGTGCTCAGCTCTGGAGCTCCCAAGAAGGACATGCTCCAGCAGGTCCAGAGGAGGGCCACAAAGATGATCAGAAGACTGGAGCACCTCCTTTCTCAGGATAGGCTAAAAGAGTTCAGTCTGGAGAAGAGAAAACTTGAAGGAGACCTTGTATCAGCTTTCCAGTACTTAAAAGGGGGGCCTACAGGAAAGATGAGGAGGGACTCTTTATCAAGGAGTGTAATGATAAGATGAAGGGTAGCATTTTCAAACTGAAGGAGGGTAGGTTTAGATGCGATATGATGATGAAATTCTTCAGTGTGAGTGTAGTGAGACATGGGAAGAAGTTGCCCAGAGAACTTACGGATGCATCCTACCTGGAAGCATTGAAGGCCAGGCTGGATGGCACTTTGAGCAACCTGATCTAGTAGAACCTCTATAGCAGGAGAGTTCAAACTAGGTCCCTTCTGACCCAAAACATTCTATGATTTATGATGAGGTCTGGCTCATACAAAGTTGGTGTCTAAACTAGTTGTACAGAGTAGAAGAGCTAGTGGGTGCTATGTAGAAATTTCACCGATGAGTTACATTTGTCATGGTTAGTAGAAGAGCTTTCTCAGCTTTACCTGACTTACTGGTTTGTAATGCTTAATTTGTGAAATGAGAGAAAGTGCAATAGAATAGTGCTTCCCAAGAAACCAATTTCATGCCCAAAAATTTTTTAGCAAATACTTTCTTTGCCATCCCCCAAGTTAATTATGGAGGGATTTTATGTGATACATTAGGAAAAGAGATGTGAAAAAAAACAACACACAACTTCTTTTTTGTTTCTTCTTTATTTTCTATTTTCAAAAAACATTTGAAGGTGCTTATCTGACAGTTTCATAGCAAGACAGATCTAAACCTAAAATCCAGGTGACTTTTCTTGATATCTTTCGTCAGTGATGTGATTACTTCAATAACTGTAAAGAGCTGGGTATTTTGGACTAAAGAGATTTAAGTACAACAAAAGAAAAATCACATTATGCATATGATTGCTGCACTCAGAAATGGCATATTATCTTGGCACGTATCAGGAACACCATGGCCAGTAGGACAAGGGAGGTTATTCTTCCTCTGTACTCAACACTGGTCAGGCCACACCTGGAGTACTGTGTCCAGTTCTGGGCTCCTCAATTCAGGAAAGATGTTGAGGTACTGGAACGTGTCCAGAGAAGGGCGATAAAGCTGGTGAGAGGCCTGGAACACAACCCTAAGAGGAGAGGCTGAGGGAGCTGGGATTGTTTAGCCTGGAGAAGGGGAGGCTCAGGGGAGACCTCATTGCTGTCTACAACTACCTGAAGGGAGGCCGTAGCCAGGTGGGGGTTGGTCTCTTCTCCCAGGCAACCAGCAAAAGAACAAGGGGACACAGCCTCAAGTTGTGCTGGGGGAAGTATAGGCTGGATGTTAGGAGGAAGTTCTTCCTAGAGAGAGTGATTTGCCATTGGAATGGGCTGCCCAGGCAGGTGGTAGAGTTGCCGTCCCTGGAGGTGTTGAAGAAAAGACTGGATGAGGCACTTGGTGCCACGGTCTAGTTGATTGGACAGGGCTGGATAGGTTGGACTGGCTGATTTTGGAGGTCTCTTCCAACCTGGTTGATTCTATGATTATGCATCTTACTGACAGAATTATGTCCTGTGAAATGTGAGCTACAAACAGCATGGGAAAAGGTCTTCAAGTATAGACTATAAATCTTTGTAATACTGTATTTCATTGTGGAGGCATTCTTCCTCCTGCTACAGTTAGCAAAAAGTTCTATGGTTAATGTAGGATGGCAAAAGTTCGATTAGAAATGGATTTTCTGAACTTGCAAGGTGGTGTTAGAGAGAAGCAGGTAATTAGACACTGACAGAAAGGAAGAGACAATATGTAGGTTTAAAGAAGATACTAATTTCAGTTGGACTAGAAGGAACTATGAAAATGAAGAGCTGAGTTAATGGGGAATAGACAGTTTATTGCAGAGGGGAACTGAATAAAATGGAGTTGTGGTGAGAGTGGTCTGGTAAAAACAGATTTAGTGAACAAATAAAACATGAGGCTTTGAACAAAATAATGTAAAACAGTAAGAGAGGATTAAACAGAAGTTAATATTTCTCCTTGCTTACATTGTGCTTTGCTGCTTCGTTTCATAAATGGTTGAATTGGTAAAGGTAAGCAATGCAACTAATGACTTGTGTTGGTTTTAGTCATTTTGGAAGGTGTTTCCCAAGAGCAGAAATAATCACTGTAAATGCTTAGATTAAAAGTGACGCATTTATATCTAGCTTGATGTCTCTAAAACTGAGGGTTTTATATCTTTACACATTTATTTATCTTTAAATCATTGATTAGGCTATTTAAAGCTGCAGAACTGTATTTGTATGTGTGTGTACATGAATCTTAATGGTGCTGAGGTTTCATAAATGTCAGCTGAATAGTAATAATCTTATTCTGTAGGTGGGCAGATATTGTCACTGACCTAAACACCCAAAATCCAGAATATCTAGATATTCGCCACCTAGAGAGAGGACTGCAGCATCGAAAAACAAAAAAGGTAAGCTAAACTTAGTAAGATGAATGGAAATGGTACATTTTTTTGGCCATTTTATTTGTGCTTCAGCACTTCAGCAGCATCAGATCACTAAAATAAATTTGTTGTGAAGTGTTGCTGGAGATAAAAGTCAAATGTGGGCACTTACATACTGGAGTCATCTGTATTTACTTTCAGGACAGGACACAACATGGCAATAGCTGGCACATACTAGGATGAAGCAGGATATCTGCTTGTACAATGGGTTTGGTCACAGCATTTAACCTGGTTGGCTTAAAATGTAGCTGCAGCAGGTATAACAATATGCTATAGACAAATTACAGACAGATCTCTTTGGTATATGATTTTGCTAGCTACATGTGAGAAAGTATAGCTGAGTAGGATCAAACATAGAAGAATGCATGTGTCACACTTGTGTGAACTTAACTGTCCATACATATACCTTTCCTTCCTATAGGTAGGACTCTGTCTCCTGGATGGAGGATGTATTTTTAATTTACAGTTTTATGAAAGTCTATGATAAAGAATAGGCTGAAGAGATGATTTTAAATATAGAGACTCTGTGGAATACTCTGTCAGTAATATGAGATGGGATCAAAACAGATAATTTGTGTGAAAGTGGCTGGGGAGTGAAAAAAAAAAAATAAAAATGAGAAAGTAAGTTATACTAGCCCATGAGAGGTTAAAAAAAACCCAACTTAATGAGAAAGGCAGCAGTAATTGAATCTGCCAAACAGTGAAAACTGATGGAGCTCAGTTGGATATGGTTTGGTGGTGGTTTTTGTGGGGCTGGTTTGTCTGTTTGTGGCCTTTGCTTTTGGGGTTTGGGTGAGTCTTTCTGTTTTCTGTCTTAAAGAATTCTGTTACCTGCCAAAATGTTAACTTCAAGTATATGTATGTTACAAATGCACCTGTGTGCATTTAACAAAGAATGTTTTTCCTTTGATTAGGTTGGAGGAAATCTTCATTGCATCATTGCCTTTCAAAGACTTAACTGGCAAAGATTTGGTCCTTGGAATTTTCCATTTGGAACTGTCAGACGAGAGAAACAATCCCAAGGACAAGGAATTTCCAAATCTGAGAGCGAAGACAATATCTCTAAGAAACAACATGGACGACTGGGTCGATCTTTCAGTGCTGGCTTTCATCAGGAGTCTACATGGAAGAAATCCAATCTTCGTGAGAGGAGGAACAGTGGGTATCAGAGTTATAATGATTATGATGGAAATGATTAAAATTAACTTTAGATGATAGAGTTGATATACTAAAGTTAGTTTTAACCAAGACCTTAGGGATCTACTAGTCTTAGAATACATATGAATAGAAATTATGGTATAAGATACAGCTTAATAATTATTAAATAAATCTGATTATATGGTTGCAGTGGATGAGATCTGATGTATAAACTGACAGATAAGCACAGATTATTGTACTTTTGCAATCAAAAGTAAATACAACTGTAAAATCAATCAATTTTGAAATAGTTGTACTATGCCCTGATCTGGAAAACAAAAAAAAGGCAGACTGAATTTAGTCAATGTAATAAACAGACTTCACTGAAAACACTTAATATTCAAAAGCATGAAAATTTATGATAGGACTTTATAGAAAGGGTTATTCTGAAAAACATGTTAAGGATAAAAGTAAATATTGCCTTCCTTTTAAACACTCCATTTTATTAAGGCTGCCCATATCCAGCGCAAAGGACAAAAGAATCACATATGCTAGAAAACCTTGTCAGATTTACAAGTGAATGTACATTCTCCATTTAGTTCCCGGTAGTCAGTCAGATAATCGTGTTTTTGTGGGGCAAGTGTCAGTGTCTTTTCCCTGGATACTGGTTTTAGACTGAAAAGGAATTATCTGTGGCAGGGTAAGTTCAAGGACAGACCTTCTTTGCTGCTTTTGCTTTGTGGGTACGGCAGCTGAATTCTTATCCTGGAGCCTCTTGAGAGCACCGACTCATTTAACACAAGCCTCTGAAACTACATATCAAAAAGCTGCAGTTACCATTAGCCAAATAATCTAGTTAAACACCACATTCTGTTGGCAGTTCTTTTCCTTGTTCAGTCTTAAAACCTCTGTTATTTTTCTGCTGCTGTTTCCATTTTGTATGGAGGGCATGCAAGTGCCGAAAACTGCTGGAAGCCCTGATGATACTATATACCTCTCAGCCAGCAATTCACGCTTTTTCAGGTGTCCATGTACAGTCTTTTTCCCCTCTATAATTTGAAATTTATCCCGTTGTTTGCCCAGACACACCTCAACAATTGTAACTTACTGCGTTCAGATGTTACCTGCTCAAGGATTCATTTTGTGACATAAAAAGATTTGTCATGGAATGCAGGGGTTTTGTAGGTTGCTGCTTTTGTTAACCAAAAATGGGAGACTTTTAGACTTTTGTTCATCAATAAAAAATGTTTTCTATTTTGTTGTTTGATTTTTATTTGTCTTGAGAGTGGTGAGCCTATGCTTAATGAAGGTTATCAGGAAAGTAGGTAAGTGAAAGACCAGAACTGCAATCCTGAAAGGTAGGGTCTCTTTTGCTCATAAGCCTGTGCAGCCATTTTTGTTTGAACTTAGCTGGTGTGATAAATAGGAGGATGATTGGTGTTAGGAGGAAACAAGAGAGGGAGGTGTGCCTCCCTGGGGTGGACAGTTAGCGTGGGTACTGGCCAGGTTTTTCTTACTGCGCTTGTCGGTGGGACACGAAAGACCACCAGAGGTGACTGGACCACGCAGGCGTATGATCTCTGGCGCAGCAAGAATTTCAGGGACTTGCTTGCATACGTGATACATCTGCATGAACTGAGTGTATAAATGGGGCAGGATGGCGTGTGTCCGTTGCACAAAATTGGTGGAGCACAGATGTCCCTGGTGCCCAGCGCAGCTTGCTTCCGTTTTAACAAGGTTTGTATTGTCATTGGTACTGATTGGTTTGTGCCTGAGATAATTTGTACCACCAGTAACTGAAGAAAACTCGTAGTTTGGCTGAGGACTCAAATTTCTTTAGAATTTTGAGCTATTTTCTTTAAGTACTTCGTGCTTAAATGTTACATAACTATCCATCCGTTTGCTGGTTTTTTTCCTCCAGTAAGGACAGTTGCACTGGGGCAGAGAGTACTGCTATTCTGCAGGTGTGCTGCGGCAGACTTCTGCTTTTACATTCATTTTGCTTTTCTACTGGAGCATGCCATATTCCATAAAAACTTACATAATACTTAAAATACATAGTGTATTTTATTCTTCCATCATGTGTGCTCCTGGGGCTATGTTGCTGGGAGCTTTCCTTAGGGCTTCCGGGATGGGAAGGTGAGTGCCGTGACGGGCACTGGAGAGGTGGAGCGAGCAGCGTGGTGTGATAAATAGGCAGCCAGAATCCTGTGTAGGTGAAAGTACAGCGTATTTTCTTTCCCTCGACGTGGTGTTTGGTAATCCTCCCGTCAGGCGAGGACCCCGTGGGTGGCTTCCGGCTTCCTCCCTGGAGCACGACCAATTCAGATGGCAGCGCGCCGCGGCATTCACTCCGCCTGGGCTTCCTCACAGGTGGCTGCAGCTGCGGGGGTCCATCGGGCAGGGTGGTGAGAACCCCACGCCAACGGCAGCTCGAACCAGCTCACGCCTCTGCATGGGGCAGTAGGTAAGCCAGTCCCGCCCGGACCCCACTCCGCTCCGCGAGCCGCCTTTCCCGGCGGGCAGCGGGGCAGGCGCTTGCGCAGGCGCACGGAGAGGCTGTGGTGCTGCGGGAGGTTCCCTGCCTGAGGAGGCCCCCTGCCTGAGGAGGCCGCTCCTTCCCCTGGCGACAGGGTCTCCCACACCGCGACCCCGGCACTTGCCCCAGGTGAGCTCCGCTGCGCGCTTCAAGCGACACCACCTTCCCTCTCCCCTTGCCTCGCCTTGGCTGAATCTCCCTTTAGTCGTCGTTGCCCCGCACAGCATCTCGGCGTGTTCTTGGCGCAGGGGGTGGTCGGCTGGGACCGCTGTGGCCTCTTGCTATCCGATGGTTGACCTACGAGCAGTTGTAACGCTGTGTTTCACCGTATTATTTAAACGTTTTTTACGCACCGAAAGCTGAAGGAATCGTCCGGAACCGACCCGACGAGCTGCCGGGGCGCTCTCTTTTCGTCAGCGATAACTTATGCCTATTAATAAAGCGTGTGCGAACATCATAATTTTGGGATTATTCCTCTTGTTCCTCAGAGATTCTTCTCTCTCGAAGTAGTTGAGAAGGAAAATGGGAGTTCAAGGACTTTGGAAACTGCTCGAATGCACTGGGAGACCTATAAACCCAGAAACACTAGAAGGAAAAATTCTTGCTGTTGGTATCCTTTACAAGTGAAAACTGAGGAACTGTATTTGCAGTGGAGATGAATTTAACAATGTCTCTTGCTTCCCTATGGTTAGAACTTTTAAATTTGTGACAGTATTTTGATATGCAGATTTTATGCTTCAGAATACATAAAATATTAAGCTCTTCCCCCCGCCCCCCTTTGTTTTTCCTGTGTAGATTCCTTAAGGCTTGGGTTATATGATTTTGTGCTACTCTCAGTAGGGCTATAAGATGAAAAAAAAATATTTTTGCACCAACTTTCCTATCATTATACATTTGGTTAAGTGCTGACAGATGTGGAAAAAAGTTATCCTTAATTTAGTTGTAAAAATAATTAGGATGATATTACTTAATGCACAGTTGTTTCAACTTTATTTTTTGTTCAGGTCAGTGAGGGCAAGAATTTATTCTCCGAAGTTCACAAGTATTTGGATAGCTTTGGTTTCAATAAGCCAAGCCTGGAACTGTGGGCAAAAGCCACTTGATCAAATATATGCCCTTTATAGAAACTAGTAACATAGTGTATGTGTAAAATGGCACATATTTTCCTCTTAACTGTTCTTTAAGATATCAGTATTTGGTTGAACCAAGCAATAAAGGGAGCCAGAGATCGCGGTGGTAATTCTGTACAAAATGCTCATCTCCTCACTCTCTTTCATCGACTCTGCAAGTTACTGTTTTTCCGAATTCGACCTGTATTTGTTTTTGATGGAGAGGCACCACTCTTGAAGAGACAAACCTTGGTAAGTGCCTTTGCTGAGTCGTTGCAATGCAAAGTAGGACGACATATGCAGACACTAAGTAGCCATTTCCAATTTCCTTCTTATTATGCTTTTAGTCTGAGCTGTTGTGATGGAGGACTTGGTTAGCTGTTGGAGCATACAATCACGGTGTTGGGTAGCAATTGGAGCTTGTAGCAGCTCTCTTTTCATATATTCAGGTTTCGTTTGGTTTCATTTGTGTAGAAACCAGATTACAGAGAGGTAGATAATGGTGTAGACTTGAATCTTGCTACAGAATGGACCTGAATGTAACTTTTAGAAGCATTTCTACCCAGAAACTGAGAAGTGTTTTGAGTCCCACAGAGGAAATAGGCGTAGATTTAGAGGATCTGAAGGATGTGTCTCCACTGATATAAGATGATTTAGGAGTTGTTCATGGGCTTGGAATACAGAATTATAGTATTAATTCACTGATTATCAGCACTGTTGGTGTTGACCTTATGTTCACAGGCTAAGCGAAGACAAAGAAAGGAACTTGCCATCAGTGATTCCAGGAAAACTGCAGAGAAGCTCTTGAAAACGTTTTTGAAGAGACAAGTTATCAAAAATGCACTTAGAGGCAAAAGGTAATAATGATTTTTTTTTTTTTCTTCTTGCCACTTGTTTACAAGGGGCAAACAAGTTTTTTATGTAGCTATTAACTGTGTCTCTGTTGGTTTTATTTTCTCTTTTCTTAAGCGATGAAGCTTTCCCCAGTATTACACAAGTTCGAAGAGAAGAAATTGATGATATCTATGTATTGCCTTCTTTAAAGGAAGAAGAGAAGAACAGGTGGGTAGAACCAAGAAAAATAGTTTAAATGGCTAAAATAAACTTGGTTAAAGTACAAGCTACTGTTTTAACACTGCCAAAAGGCCTTTGACACATAAGACTCCATAATATATGAAGTATATTTATTTAATATATATTTTATTTCAGTTTCTTCTTGGAGAGTTTGGTTTATAGATCTGGGTGTTGAAGCCTTCTAGTTATTTTGGGAAAAGTAACAGAAGGCGCTTTCATCCAGCAGAATAAAATTCTACAATGGATTCATGTTTAAGGATGAAAGTGCTACCTCAGTCTCTGTGGCCATATCTGTATGACAACATGGAAGAGACTGTTTAAGTCTGGGTGGTTGGTGTGTAGCAGTTTAATTCTGTGTTGTCCCCTTATTTTCAGTAGCCATTTAGCAAAAGTAGGCTTTGTATGTATTTGTTAAACTTCTACATCTTCTTAAATACCACTAAGTAGAAATATGGAGCTATCCAGTACATTACTCTATACATCTTGTCTATATTTTTATATACTTTAAATGCTGACAAAACAAGAAGTAATGATTTAAACAGCTACATTTGTCTCAGTCTAGTTTTATCTGAGAGAAATCTGGCTTTTTGCTTTCTGTTCAGATCTTTTTGGCTTGTGCGTTTGTAAGTGTGCTTGTATGTATATGAATGCATATACAGGAGCACTTTGATGCTGTCTATGAATTTTTGTGCTTACCACTGAAGGAGTGAGTAATGTCCGTTTTCTTTAAATAGGAACTTTCTTTCCTTAGATAAATACCTATTTTTTTTTTTTAAATTTGTGATTTTTAGCTCAGAGGAGGAAGATGAAAAAGAATGGGAAGTGAGAATGAACCAAAAAATGATGCTGCAGGTAAGTATATACTAATCATACTGTTATTGTGAGCAGCTCTTTCACGTACACGTACTTCTATGTCCCCAGTGTTTGGGTGTATAGGTCTTACTATAGCATTACTTACCGAGCAACCAGGTTCATTTTAAAAACTCTGTGAATTCCTATAAATGAGGGAATACAAATATAATTTTCTCCACTAAAACTAAGCAGAATAGAAATTTCCCATGGTACCTTTTGTTTTGTGGGGTTTTTTTGACAATTTTCTCTGGACACATGGTGAAGAAATTATTTCCATAATAATACAAGTGACATGTGTGCACATACAAGGCAGTATATTTAACAAAATTCCTATGCTTCTTCAAATATGAATTGATACTGAAGCACTTTATCCATGGCAGGGGGTTGGAGCTGGATGATCCTTGAGGTCCCTTCCAACCTAAACCATTCTATGATTCTATGGAAATTCAAGGATCAAATTCTGTATTCCTTTCTGATGTGCTGATGTCATGGGCAGAGGAGAGAAGGAATATATAACATAATAGAAAGGCATAATGAATAATGGAGTTACATTTATTTTCATCAAAGTAATAAAACTAAAGCCAACAAACAAAACCCAAAAACCTTTGGAAATGCTCTTCGGTATAGTTCACACTCAGAAAGAGACTCTCTTTGGAAGGATAAAATCCAAATAGCTGAGGCTGTGGACCTGCTTCTGTGATTTACGCTTAAATATCTTTTTGTAAAGTCACATTTCTCTGTATAGTTTACTGAAGTAGTTATGCACTTTATTAGATAGTTACTTTTTCTCTTCTGAACAGTTTTCTTCATAGTATAGAAAGTAGCAACAAAGACTTTTGTGTAGTGTTTATTTTTGTTATTTGGAATGATATTTTAAATATTTTATTATTCATGCTGTTCTGTAATATAAAATGCCTGCTTATGTTGCTTTCCATTTGTATAGGAACAGCTGTGTGAGAATCCTCATTCTGTAGATATTGAATCAGAAGATTTCAACAAGCTGCCTCCAGAAATAAAACATGAGATCTTGACTGATATAAAAGAATTTACAAAGCGAAAAAGAACATTCTTTGAAGCAATGCCAGAGGTAATACTTAAAATAATTTTCAAGACATCAGAATGGAGCTCTTGCCATCAGTGAAGATGAAAGTTACATAAGAGAAATCTGGGAAACTTTACATCTGGAAAGCTTTATCCCCAGGCCTGTTTAATAAGACATGTTATGTTGAGGAGGGTTAAAAAAAAGTGAGATCATGACTCAACAGAGCTCCCTGTGTATCTATTCAAAACCCTGTCTCTTGGTTTCCTTAAAATTGGCCTCATCAGCGTTATGACCAAGATTTCAATTGCAAGAATATTCTGCTGGTGTAGATAAACCAGGGGAAACAAACCCATCTTAAAATTGAAAACGCTTAGGTGGTCATGGAGGCTAGCAACTGGGAAAAGGCTTTTGTAGCTTAGGCTAGGTGATACTGAAATCATTACGAGACAAATGTAGAATCCCATAGGGCAGTTCTACAATAGCTTTTCAGTGCCCAGTTAGGTTTCTAAAAGTCCAATACATGTAGTATCAAATAATAGCTAGGGTTGGAGGTGACCTCTAGAGATCATTGAGTCCAACCTCTCTTCCAAAGCAGGATCACCTATGGCATGTCACACAGGAACAGATGCAGGGAGTTTTTTAAGGTCTCTAGAGAAAGAGACTCCACAACCTCTCTGGGCAGCCTGTTCCAGTTCTCTGTCACACTCAGAGTAAGTAAGTTCCTCCTCATGTTGAGGAGGAACTTCCTCTGTTCCAGCTTATACCTGTTGTTCATTGTCCTATTACTGGGAACCATCAAAAAGTGATCATCACCTTCATCTTGACACCCACCCCTCAGATATTTATAGACATGCACAGTCTCTCTTTCTTCATAAGAGAGATGGTCAAGTCCCTTAATCATCTTCATAGCTCTCTGTTAGCTCTCTTCTGTAGCTCCTTGTCTCTTGACCTTCGGAGCCCAAAACTAGGTACAGTGTTCAGGTGTGGTCTCACTGGGGTGGAGTAGAGGGAGAAAAGAACCAACTGTAAACTAGGAAGCATCATCTTAAAACAATCCACATGTGGATTATGTTGCACTTGTATTAAGGTGGCAACCAACTCCATTAGCTGGCCAAGTTTTGCTGGTCACATTGTTGCGTTTAGCCAGCATTCAGAAGTACTTCTGAATGGCACCCTTTAGGGGTGTTGTATGTTACTAGTCTACTGTCACTTGACAGTACATCTGTCAGTAAAAGACAAATGTTACCTGCCTAAAGGAAACTATTAAAAGGCTCTTGGAACATGGTAAATGATCTTGTTGAATAGGGAAATGCAGTGTCATTTTATTTAAATTGACTGATTTACTTGTTTGTTTTTTTGTTGGTGTTTTGTGTTTTTTAAGGAATCCAATGACTTTTCCCAGTACCAACTTAGGGGCTTGCTTAAGAAAAGCAGCCTCAATCGATGCATAGAAAATGTACAAAAAGAACTTAATCAACAGCACTCGGGGGAAATCCAAACACAATATGAAAACGAAGGTGGTTTTGTGAAAGAAGTGGAATCTAGAAAAGTAGTCTCTGAAGATACTTCTCACTATATCCTAATAAAGGGTATGTCAGGCCTTGATTTTGTAAAACCTCTTATGTGTTCAGTCTGCAGCTGTTGGTTTTGAAAACACCCTCAACGTTTTTACAGGGGCATGTAGCCACTACTTTGTTGTATGAAATGTGCATTACTATCAGACATAATTGTCATCTGTAAATGTGTAGAAATGTTCATTATGTATTAGTATAAAGAAACTTAATGAAAAATAATAACTCTTTCAGGTATTCAAGCAAAGGAAGCTGCAACTAGAGACTCGGAAACTACTGCAGGACCCTCATCAAAAATGCTTGAATTCATTAAATCAGATAAAACTGATGAATCTTCTCATACTGCAAAGCTGGCTGCATCTGTCAAGCTGCAGACAGAGAAAGATGACAGTGTGGTGACAGCACCGCCATCTCCTCAGACTTTGCTTGCTATCCAGACAGCTATGGTAGAAAGTGCAAAGCTGGCTGCGTCTGACAAGCCACAGACAGAGAAAGATAACAATGTGGTGACAGAACCGCTCTCTCCTCGGACTTTGCTTGCTATCCAGGCAGCTATGGTTGAAAGCAGCTCAGGAGAAGAACTGGAGGATGAATATGTAGGACGTTTGAATGTGGACCGGTCTGTAACAGGGGAAGGCAGTGTGTCTCCAAGAACGCTACAGGCAATTCAGCAGGCTTTGAGTGGTGATGATAAAAGAGAGGAAGTTGTTACTGTTAAAACTGATGAAGTGCTGCCAGAAAGATCAGAAGTGAAGGACTTTCTACTTAGTAGCTCAGATGAGGAAGATCAGATTCCTGAAGTTAAGGAGAGAAAAAAAAATCCTGTATCTACAATTTGTTTGTCAAATCAAGTGGTTATGAGAGATGCTGAATGTGAACGAAAGAGTCAGGAGTCAGAAAAAAATCATACTACACCCAAAGACATCAGCATATCCAGAGCTGGAAATTATTCTTGCATTGACAATACTAGTGGAAAAGGCAAAGAAGATAGAGACCAAGAAGACAGTGGTTCTAAGATGGACTTAAATTCCTTGAGAGGCAAGGACATAAACTTGAGCAAGCAAAAGCCAAGCTGTTCCCCTGTACAAACTAATATAGGGGCTTTGATTCATGCTGAACCAATAGACCTTTCTAAAAATGAAGAAAACTTGAAAATTTCTGAAAATGTGGAGAAAGTAATTTTGCAAACAGAAGAGACTGTATCTGAGGTACAAAAGGATATCACACCTTTTTCAGAAGCAAAAAGTTTTGAGGAGGAGAGAGAAGTGATATCACAATCTGAAGAGAGTGATTCTGATGGTATGGGTTTTTTGATTGTGAAAAAATTATAATAAAATAGGACCTCACTGCATTTGTAGTCCGTTGAAGTTAAGATTTCTTTTTGGCGAGAAATGCTTTAACGTAGGTCTGCTCCTATGTGTGTAGTTGGTGGGAAGAAAATCTAAGCTAGGTTTTCCCCCCTAGCGTTACATTTTATCATTGAAACCTTGAGTATCCAGTGCAGATAGACAAGAGAGCTTGCAATTGTTTACAGAAATTTAACTGTTCAAATACTCAACCACTTGGTTTCTGTAGTTTCCTTTTTTTTTAATCCTGTATACAGTAAATTGGTGAAATCACCACCCAAGCTAAAATCCTATACAAGTACTTGTTTTAAAACAAACGTCAGGAAGTTGATATCTTTATTGTCCTTTAATAGGAAGCTTTATTGAAGTGGATGCTGAAGTCAGTAAAGAGGATGAGCTTCCTGCTAAATATGAAGAAGAAATGAGTGATGAAAGAACAGTTCCAGAAATGGTGCCAGATGGGCATGCTGTTGTCACACAGGAGCTGCTGAAAGAGTCTGATGAAGTGCAGTTGGCAAATGATGAGAACGTTGAAAGAGAAGATGATGATAAAGATGCAGCGGATGAATGGCAAGACATCAGTTTGGTAACTTACTTGTTCTGAGCTGATAATGAAATGTTGCGTGCCCAAGTAGTTTTTAAGGAAGACTGTTGAATAGCTGTTCATATATGTATCCAGTTACATGGGAACTGATTTTTCTTCAACAATGATGATTAATGATAATCTCTCTGAACTCGGGTGGAAACTTTAAAGTCTTAACACTAAGGAGTAGACCAATCTCTGGTCTTACGACTTACTGCATTAGAGAAGCTATGACAACTTCCATGTGTGAATTAATGGAACATATACTACTAAATTGGTTATAGTTGGAGTCTTAATGCTTCACTTAACTAAGTATACCTGAATTGTTGAAATAATGAAAATCTTGTTTTGTATTTCAGGAAGAACTAGAAGAATTAGAAAATAACCTTTCCACTGAGCAGAGTATGCTTCAGACTCAAAAACAGCAGCAGGAACGTGTTGCTGCTTCTGTAACGGGACAGATGTTCTTGGAAAGCCAGGTAGTATTTCATGAATCAATTTCAATCTGATATAGCATGATGTGGTCCTCCCCTCCACCCCAGTCAAACGTTTTCTCAAATGCTGTTAATAATCATGCTTAATTATAGGTCACATCTTTGCCCTCCTAGAAGCCTATTTTCTTCAGTCCTCTTGACTCAAAATACCAAAAGTATTGAGATAATCTTGAATTCCAGCAATTTTAAGTAACTGTATAACATTATAAAATAATAAACTTTGAAAAGTTGCTGCTTTTAAAAAGTGCTGATTAATAATTTTGACTATTTCTATTATTTCCCTGTTGTGCTGTAAAAGATAAAAATTGAATAACGTTACCTGGGTACTAGGTGAATTGTGATTTTTTTTTTTTTTTTTTTTTCCTGTGGGATTGAAAGGTAAGATTGTACAAGGAATCTGTTTGGTAAGGGAGGTTTATGCCCTGGATAGCTGATTTTAAAGAATCTCACCTCTAATATCTGCATTAAGTCCACAACTTCTGTTTAAATATTATCATTAAAGGTTAATGCAGTGTAATGCAGGGACTACTTGCGGTACTATGTGTTGCGGTTGACATACCTGTAGCGTAGTAGACTAATGACAGTATTTACGATGTAATAAACTTAAGCTAATAAATTAATTCTGATAAACTTATCAGTGTGTTTATTTTCTTTACATAAAAGGGATAACAATGATCTTAATGTCTTAAAATGGTTGAATTTTTTCTTTTGTTAATATTTGGTCATACTTGTTTCTTAAGATGAATGGATTTTTTTTTAAAGGCTGGTAGGTTGTGCTTTTGTAATGTTACAGTTGGACTCAAAGGTCTTTTCCAGTCTTTATAATAGTGTGCCTACCATCAGTCACAGAATCATTAAGTCAAGCAGAAGATTAACAGAAGTTCATTCTTCAGATGAAAACACTAACTCTTTTCTCTCCATGCTACAGGAGCTTCTCCGTCTCTTTGGCATTCCATACATTGAAGCTCCGATGGAGGCAGAGGCACAATGTGCTATATTGGACCTTACCGATCAAACTTCTGGGACAATCACCGATGACAGTGATGTTTGGTTATTTGGTGCACGACATGTTTATAAAAATTTCTTCAGCCAAAACAAATATGTGGAATATTATCAGTATGTTGATTTTCAAAACCAGCTAGGTAAGCCTCAGGTGTTGATTTGTTACGTGCAGTCTTTAATAAGATAACGCTGCCACATACCTTTTGAAGCTGTACTTTTCACAGAATTTTGTGTGTCTGCTGTGACAATGCCTGCTCTTTGGAAAATCTCTAAAGATACTTGGTTGAGTTACTGATCTTACTGCCAGATGACCCCTCTGAATTTGCAGACACCTGCATTTAATATGCTGAGTTAGTGTGATGATCATCATTAAGGCTGAGGAGGAGTTATGGGTAGATGTCAGCATGACTTTTCTGACCTAGTGTGATATTTACATGTCATTGGATTTATAGTCCTCTGGAAAAGGAAGTTCATTTTGGACAAACTGATATGTAATGTCTTAGAAGAGCATCCAGCATGTGCATATACTTTGTAAAAGATTTTTCACTTAGTTAATGCAGACACTTAGAATCATAGAATCATAGAATGGTTTAGGTTGGAAGGGACCTCAAGGATCATCCAGCTCCAACCCCCTGCCATAGGCAGGGACACCTCCCACTAGAGCAGGCTGCTCAAGGCCTCATCCAGCCTGGCCTTAAACACCTCCAGGGAGGAAGCATCCACAACCTCCCTGGGCAACCCGTTCCAGTGTCTCACCACCCTCACTGTGAAGAACTTCCTCCTAACTTGTTTTCTTCTTTCAGATTGCTCTTATATCAATTCAATCAAATTGTTGCTAATTATGTTGATCAACTGAACTTCAGTGTCCTGTAGTGTATTAAAGAAAATAAGACCCAATTGTAACTTCTTGTGCCTTTTTAACCAGAACTCTTTTAAAATCAGTTTCGACATTTGCAGAGTCGAGAGAGGCTATAGACTTTGCAATAATATTTTAATATCTTCAGTATGTAAAATTCCACAACATTTTTATTTGGGGAAAAACGGGTCTTTCATGTATTCTCCCAGCAAACCAAATGAAATATTTTTTTTTCTCTACTTATACCTGCTTAGGTATGCTGCTGTAGCTGACTTAGAAAAGATTGCTGTAAAAGCATGTGTGAGATTTTTAACTGTTATTAGTGTAATAAACCAGGGATTTAATTTATTTCTTAGGGAAAAATAGTCACCATTGTTTTTCATGTCTCATTCCTTTACAGTCTTGTACTTCTCCTTTTTCTATGCTTCACATAATTCTTTCTTGATAGTTGATGGATATCCTGACTAGTATGCCAGTGGTCTTGCTTTATGTGCTTAGACACACATGCTGATTTTAAATACACTGATTTTAAATAATGTATTAAAAAAAATACTTAATCTGAACTTCTGAATTGAGTAATAAAAAATCAGTCTGTTTGCCTCAGGTCTTGCAGTGTACCAAGTAAGAAGTGGTCAGATGAATTCTTCCTTCTTTCTGGATATCCCACAGGCTCTTTTGGTCTATTTAGTAACTGCAGCAGCACATACCCCAGAAGGTTTCCATTTTTGGAACACTTTTAAGAAACAGAGGCTAGAATTCAGATTGAAGGTTTTTATTTCTGAGTTGTAAGCAGCATTAGATGAAAGCAGAACAATTTCTGGAGACATATAGAAAGTAGTATCTTTTAGTTCTTAGTAACACAGAATTTCCTAATGGTCTTTACATTGTAACATTGTAATTTTGGCCATACGGGTTTGCCAGGTTAACAAAACTTAGTAGTGCTTGAGCTAGTAGGAGCATATTGATGCTGCTCGAGAATGTAATGTTAGATATACATATATATGATTCTGATGATAATTATATGTAATTCTAATGTTTAATTGAATATAATTTTACAGAGTTGATGCCTTTGTGTTCTTTTTGGGTTTTGTCTTTCAAAGAGTGTATTGGTTTTTAATGTGGAAGAACAAATGCTGAAGCCACTGTTAGGCTTATGTGTTTTCTTTTATAGGATTGGATAGAAGCAAGCTAATTAATTTGGCATACTTGCTTGGAAGCGACTACACTGAAGGCATCCCAAATGTTGGCTTCGTAACGGCAATGGAGATTTTAAATGAATTTCCTGGGCATGGCTTGGAACCTCTCTTAAAATTTGCGTATGCTTTGTTGTATTTTGCTTTTCATCTCTCCTTACTCGTGAATATACTTTTCTTAAGCATACAGCAAAAGTTACAATCGTCACTGACCGTCATTAAGTTAACTGTAAAATGTCTGACTTCATTATATCACTGCTTGAAGTGACAGGTAAATAAGGTGACATGTTGATACAGCAATTAAAGTGAGACTAATGAAAATGATAGAACAGCTGTAGAAATGTGCAACTGCCTCTGAGTTCATTGCAGAACTGGATCCATAGTGGAGTGGAGGTTTATTCTCCTTGAGTTTGTGAGAAGGTGGCTGTAGCTTGCTCATAGAGAAAAGAGGCTTGATGACCTGGAAAGAAACAGACAGGTAGGCTGTGGGAAAGAACAATATTTGAAGAGGGCTGAGACAGTTGTATTGGCAGTGGCAAGGATGGCTAGAGGTGATTTTTCCCTCCCCCCACTTTTTTTTTTTTGTTTGTTTCTGATTTTTTTGTTGTTTTCTTGCATACCAGAAAACTTTATAAAATGATCATTCTGTGAAACATCCTCCCTAAGGCTGAATCTTGGATGTTCTCTCTAGTAGTTTATGAGGAATCCAGATGATGTTTGCTACTGTGGCTTAAAATGGCTGCATTTACTGGATGCTTTGTTTTTTCAGATTACATGTCCCTTTTGGCCATGTTGAAATTTCCTATCTCATGTAGTAACTGAAGAAGGGAGACTAAGGTTATCGAGATTAACATGGTGATTCTTGATATTCCAAAATATATTTTATGGAGGAAAATGAATACTTTCCTCTGTTTTCCAGTGAATGGTGGAATGAGGCTCAGAAGAATAAGAAATTGAGACCTAATCCACGTGAAACCAAAGTCAAGAAGAAACTGCGGGAGCTGCAGCTTTCATCAGGTTTCCCAAATCCAGCAGTGGCAGAAGCATACCTGAAGCCTGTGGTGGATGAGACAAGGGGTTCGTTCACGTGGGGGAAGCCTGATGTAGAGCAAATCGAAGAATATCCTTTTACTATATGGTAGGACTTGATAGCTGAAAAGACTCAGATTGAAAGTTCATGAGGCTTGTTAGTGAATCAGTGATAGTGTCAAATTCTTAACTCCTTGTTGATTTGAGGGCCCCCTGCCCCCATTTGTGTGCTGTTCCACAGTGATACCAGCTCTGGAATGGAAGGAAGTGCAGCCATGCATGTGTGGCATTTGGAGTTGCTCTGCTCTCCTGAGAAAGTGTTTGCTTCCCTTTGCATGGAAAGGGAGACTCTTAGCTGGACTGACTGGTTTTTTGTGATGGTACATTTCTGTAGCTCTGCTGTGCCTGTTTCTAGAGCAGGATTGTTTGGACGCTCAAGATTTATGTTTACCATCTTTCACAGCTAAGTTTCAGAACTTAGTCAGAAGTAGTGATTCATTGTATGCAGCTTGAGCTGCAGTGAATTGTTGGTAGAAAAACATGCAGAGCTTGCAGTGTTAATAAAGTGTTAAAAAGTAAATGAGGCTTTCAGTGCATTCAAGTGTAAAATAAGATTTACTTATGGATATTTGGTCTTATGCTAGTAGGCTATTGTAAAAAAGAGTCCTGTCTTCACTGAGTCACACTTTCAGAAATTTTGATGTTAGAGAAAAAGCTCTGTAACTAATAGAGAGGTAACATCAACAACACATCCTTCTCTCAAAGCTGGAGAGATGTGGATTTGATGGGTGGACTGCCCAGTGGGTAAGGAATTGGTTGGATGATTTTGTATAAAGGGTAGTAGTCTTTGTGTGCCATTGGAATGGGCTGCCCAGGGAGGTGGTGGAGTCACCGTCCCTGGAGGTGTTCAGGAAAAGTCTGGATGAGGCACTTGGTGCCATGGTCTAGTTGATTGGATAGGGCTGGGTGATCTTGGAGGTCTTTTCCAACCTATTTGATTCTGTTCTATTCTATTTATGTCCAGATGGAGACAGGCAACAAGTGGTGTCCCTCAAGGGAGCAGTGCTGTTCAGTATCTTCGTCAGTGATATAGGCAGTGAGATTGAGTGCATCCTCAGCAAATGTATGGGTGATACCAAGCTGAGTGGTACAGTTGATAAGATTAAAGGATGGGATACCATACAGAGCAACCTGGACAGGCTGGTGAGGTGAGCTGAGGAATCTCATGAGGTTCAGTAGGACAAAGTTCAAGATTTTGCACCTAGGGTGGGGCAATGCTTGATACTAGTACAGACTGGAGGGTGATGAAATTGAAATCAGCCCTGCAGAAAAGGAGTTCAGAGTACTGATGGCTGAGAAGCTAGACATGAGCCAACAGTGTGCACTTGCAGCCCAGAAGGCCAGTCACATCTTGGGTTGTGTAAAAAGAAGCATGGGCAGTGGGTAGGGAGAGGTGATTCTGCCATGTTACTCTGCTCTGGTGAGACTTCACCTGGAAAGGAATACTGCATCTAGGTCTGGGGCCCTTAGCACAAAAGCAACATGGACCTGCTGGAGTGGGTCCAGAGGAAGGCCAAGAAGATGATCTGAGGGCTGGAGCATGTCTCCTATGAAGACAGGCTGAAAGAATTGGGGCTGTTCAACCTGGAGGAAGAAAGGCTCAGAGAAGACCTTACAGCTAAATGTCAGTATCTTAAGGGGAGCTACAGGAAGGCTGAGGAAGGACTGTCTAGAAGGATTTGTAGCGATAGGATGAGGGGCAGTGGTTTTAAGCTAGAGCAGGGCAGATTTAGGTTGGACATCAGGAAGAAGTTCTTCACAATGGAAGTGGTAAAATACTGGAACAGGCTGTCCAGGAATGTGTTTGAAGCCCTGATCCTGGAGACATTCAAGAGCAGACTCAGTGTGCCCCTGGGTAGCCTGATCTAGTTGGAGGTGCCCCCGCTTACTGCAGGGGCAATGGACAAGATGATCTTTGAGGGTCCTTTCCAACATGATGCAATCTGTGAATCTGTAACAGTGTGACAAAGATAGCATCATATTGGAACCATCTACATTAGTCAGCAGTAATAACGTGGAGCATTTTCTCTGGTTCTGTAGTAGAGAAAGCTTTGCTCCAGACATTATGTATTTGAAGACAGAATCACAGAATTTTGGAGGTTGGAAGGGACTTCAAAGGTCAAGTCCAACCTCCCTGTCGGCCACACCCCACCACTTTTGTGTCATCAGCAAACTTGCTGAAGGTACACTCAATACCCTCATCCAGGTCATTGATAAAGATATTGGACAAAACTGGACCCAGTACTGATCCCTGGGGAACAATACTGACTACAGGCCTCCAGCTTGATTCTGTGCCACTGATGACAACTCTCTGAACTCGGCTGTTGAGTCAGTTTTTGATCTATTAAATGTTTACAAAATACTAGTAATAACATTTTGTAAAGTTCCTTAACTTTATGGACGTTCTGTCAGGATCACTTTGGCTGGAATAAGGCAAAGGTAGATGAAATCCTTTTGCCTGTGATAAAACAACTGAATGTGCATCAGGTAAAGTATAAAACCATGTATAATGTAACGATAATGAAAAAAATGTAGGAGAAGCATTTAAAAATGAATGAGTAAAACTTTGCTATGAAATAGATTTTTCAGAAAATGGGAATTTAGCCATATTTTAAAAAATCTTTATGTATTATTAAACTTGTTTGTACAGACTTAAGTTCTGTATGATTTGGGTGTGCTGTGAGGTACTCTGCTTAATGTCAGTTGTTGGTTTCAGATTTTGTTCTCTATCAAGCACTTACCTCTAGTCCAGTTTGCTGTTTGTTCTGGATGTAGCTGAAACTATGTGTACCTCCAGCACCATTAGTGCTTTTAAAAGGCAGTCTCTAAAAGTTATTTACAAAAATGCCCCCCGAGATTTTGTTGGAGACTGACCATTTGGCACTATCCAAATCCTTTGTGGAGGCATGCAGACTGAACCGTGGAGCAAGTGCTCATTAATGATATTACTCCAATTCCCAAATAAACGTTCTGTCAGCCTCAATAAAACTTAAAGTCGGTAGTGGTGCATAGCATGATACTGTGAATGTCAGTAACATCACCTAAGGTCCATTTTTTTTTCTCTCTTTTTGTCTTAAGCAAGATAAATATGTAGTCTAAACCAGTGTTTTAGGTTCTCTCTCACTCCAAAGGAGTGAAAGGTACCAAACCCAGTAGTTAAATCTGTATACTTTCAGACTGAATGGAACATGCTTTGTAAGTATTTGTCTCTTTTGAATAAGTTTAGGAAGAATATAGAGGACTATCTTAGTCTGTACAGCAAATCTAATTGTGGTTGAGTCACACAGACCCCTTGTGTGTACCTACTTCTGGTTCTACTCTTAAATCTTTATATTGCAGCAGCATGTGTTACAAGAGACTTGAGTCAGATGACCGCATTTTGTTGCTCTACCATATGGAAATGTAAAGTGCACTTACAACATTGGCTTAGTAAACATTCTGTTGTTTTAACAGCTTGAAGCTGAGAGTGTGTTTGTAAGGACATACTTAAGAGCTCTACCAAGATTCTCTGTATTAGGGTCAAAAAATAGCAACATATGTCAAATCAGCAGCAGCTCAGTGTTTATAAAACTTCTCTGGAGTTTCCTTACTAGTTTCTGTAAAATATTTTGTTGCATAATTTGTAACAAAAGATAGATATTGTTATAATAATGCATCTTATTGTTCACATCTCTTTGCATTATTGTATATGAATTTAATTGGTCCTTTGTCCTACTTTAATTTGGGATGCTTTATAGTGTAGCTGAGGTAACAACTGAAAAAACACCTAAATGTGTTTCCCTGTTTTATTTTTGATAGACTCAGCTTCGAATTGATTCATTCTTCAGACTAGAACAGCACGAAAAACAAGCTATTAAAAGCCAGAGGCTGCGCAGAGCTGTGACTTGTCTAAAGAGAAAGGAAAAAGAAGAAGCCGATGAGATTCGAGAGGCCACTGCTGCTATGGAGATTGAACTTCAACAGCATGAGGAGAGGGAAAGGGAAGGTTCTGCAAGCTGTGCAAATCATCACGCTGTGGCAACAGAAGTCCAAAGAGGGAAAAGAAGAAAATATTCATATTCCCAAAAAGAACATTTATATGGAGGTGGCTTTATTGGGAATTTGAATCTTTCAGAAACTTCTAGTGACTCCTCAGAAGAGGAATCGGAAATCAGAGATTTAGACAAAGGCAAAAAAAGGAAAAACATCTCCACAGTGGAAACAGCAGACTCTAAAGAGAAAAAGGGGTGCAGTAGCTTGAGTAGTGAGGATGAGGAACTGGGAAAAGTAGTCATGGTGACTGCCAAACCTGTCTTTGAGGGCAGAAAAAAGAAATCACAGAGTAAACGAGGAAGAAAAAAGAAATAGTCTTACGGGGGAAAAAAAGTTAAAAAAAAAAGAGGCTAGGTATGTGGGGTTATTTTTGATTTAAGCTTTGTAAATATTCTAATGAATTTTTGATAAATTATCCTTATTTATCATGGTTTTTATGGTGTATTTTGTGTCTGGAACTTAAATTGAAGGGATTATAAGGAAAAGAAAAAAATAATTTTGCACATTTACTTACAAAACCTTGGATTAGACTTGATAGAAGTTTTCAGTTTTGAGATTTTAAAATAAGCCAAAACGTGATGCCCACTCACTTGCTTTGTAATTGAGGTGAGGTAGCTGTCAAAAGTCAGACTCAATCTATTGCTTGACAGAAGAAAAATCATCTCAGTTTGTTTTGCTTTCCTATTTCCCTTCAATATACTTGCTTTGAAAGCTTTGTGCTCAGAGTAGTGTTGCTTATTGAATCATTCATGAGACAGTGCAAGGCCTTGTAAAATCTCTAGGAAGAATCCTTAAATAATCTGAAGTGTGGTAGATGTTTGTTTTTGAATGTAAATATCAGGCTTCTGGATTTGGAGTTAAGTGACTGTATCCAAAGACAGAATTTGTCTTTGAAATGGGTATTCAGAGGTACCTCCTGGTCGCAGATCTCAAAATGGATTAATTTGTGGGAGAAACTGTTAGGCTCAGATTTCTCCCCCACATCACCTCTCTCTTATTGTAAGGGTTATTTATAGTTCTGTGGATTAAGATCGTAGAGTCATAGAATGAATTAAGTTGGAAGGGGCCCTTGAAGGTCATTTTATCCAACTCCTCTGCAGTGATCAAGGACATCTTTAAATAGATCAGGTTGCTCAGGACCACATGAACTTTGACCTTGAATGTCTGTGGGGATATGGGATCTCTGACACATCTCTGGACAGCCTGTTCTGTTTTTTTTCACTATCCTTATTGAGAAGAGCTTCCTTATAATGTCCAACCTAAATCTACCCTGCTCTAGTAGCAAAACCATTGCCCTTGATTGATTTGCTACAAGCCCTTCTAAACATCCCTCCCCACCTTTCTTGTAGATCCCCTTCAGATGCTGAAATGCTGCTGTAATGTCTGCCCGGAGACTTCTCTTCTCTGCGCTGTACAATCTCAATTCTTTCCAGCCCATCTTCATAGGAGAGGTGCCCCAGCCTGCTAATATCTTCATGTCTTCAGCAAGTCTGTGTCCTTTCTGTGTTGAGGACTCCAGAGCTGGACACAGTACTCTTGAATGAACTCTGTCACCCTGCTGGCAACACTTTGGTGCAGCCCAGGGTATGGTTTGCCTTCTAGGCTGCAAGTGCACATTGCTGGCTTGTGTTCAGCTTCTCATCCACTGGTAGCCCCAAGTCTTTTTTCTGCAGGGCCACTCTCAATATCATCAGCCCTAGGCCTGTGTTGATAATGATGTCTTGCACTTTGCATTTCACCTTACTGAACTCAGGAGGTTCTCCTGAGCCTGCTACTATAATCTGTCTAGGTTCTCTAGATGGCATCTTCTCTCTCAGTCATGTCAGCTGCACCTCTCAGCTTGGTATCATCTAAAAAGTTGAATGTTACCAGTCCTGTCTGGATTCATACATTGCATTTTAGCCCTTTCTTGCTTCTCTTATGTAACATTTCTACTTTATTTCTCATTATTTCATTACTTGGAAGTGTCAAGTCTGTACAACTAAGTGTGATGTGAAACATGAGCTGCCTCTGAAAGAATGAAGGGCTGAGGCAAAACAGGTAAGAATTGGCCCTTAGAATTGCAGAGAATCTAGCACTTCTTATGCGGTGGTTACTGGTAAAGAAAATACCCCTTCTGATATTATTTTGGTAAAAGGCTATGTCATAGGAAAATTCTCAGCTTGGAGGGCCAGTTTATAGCAGTGTTTGTAAATAACTCATTACACTTTTAAAGCAAAATTCAGTAATACTAGATTTGGCTTGTGCGATGTGTTTAATAGTTTCTAGATGTAGAAAAGCTTCATTTAAAGTTGTCTACCAACTACAGTAAAACACAGAGATCTTGAGTTCTCTGTGGGGTTTGTTGAGTAATTTTGTACAATAATGTATTATTTTTCAATGGCATGTAGAAACCCCAGGCAAGGTTGAAGTCAAATTTTGCTAAAACTTGGGTAAACTAAAGCAATTCATGTCCTAAATTGACTATAGTCTGAATGAGAGAAGTCCTACAGTCACCTATGTATGTTCCCAGGGTAAGTGGTTACGGTTTGCTGAGTGAACGTATATCTTGTGTATGATGTTGTGCATATATAATGCACATTAACAGTCATCTCCTGGGGTAGAGCAGGCTAGAACTTTGGAGGTTGTGTGCCTTGTTAGAATTCTTCATTGCAATGTGAGCACACATTTGAACAGCCCTACTTCAAATGTACCCTTTGTAAATTGTGCTCCATGCTTGGAAGACTCCTGTGACTCTGAAGAACAATACTTGGCTCTTCTGTTACTTCTAGCAGCAATGAGTTGTTACAAACGTCGTGCTGCTGTCTTTTTTTGTGAAGAATACTGTGAAGGTGGTTGCCCTGTTGGCTGGAGCTCCCTTGACTGGGAGCTGTCACAAAATCTTTTTCCTTTACGTAAGGGACAGGGTGCGCAGTGCCCACTTTGTGGTGCTGCTGCAGCTGTCAGGATTTATTACTGCTTCTGGTGTGGGGATGTTGGCAACACGTTTTGCCTTTCAGAGCACACTTCTGCCTGGGACTGCCTGGGAGGGAAGCGGTCAGGCAGATAAGGACTTTTCTGTTTGAATACCGTCTTTGGAAAGCTGCAGAAGATTCAGGTAGTACTGGCTGAAATGGGTTGGACACTTGTTGCTTCTCTGTGCCATTTACTCTAAGTTACTTTGTATCATATACTTTAAATAGTGTAACTCAGCAACTGAGCTGTTCCTCGCAGTTTATTTGCTTGTAGAACTCCTGAATTCCTATGTTTAAATCGGGCTGTTTGTTGTGTAGTTCAGTGTCCTGCAAAGAGAGAGAAAAAGCAAGTAAAAAAGAAAATAATGTGGAGGACCACAAAATACAAAGGTTTGCCCATTAAGAGTGATTTTGGTAGTGCAGCATTGCTTGTCCTTCAGATTGCAAGGAGACTGGCTATAAACTTGTTATTTTTATCTTCTAATGGGAAGAAAATCTCTCTTCTTTTGTCCTTCTGAGCTAGGCAACAAGCTGATGGATGTAACATTTGCTGCCTAATGTTGCAGTAGTTTCTAGTGCTGCTTTTTATTATGAAGGTACAAAGACTTTGAATCACACTGAATTTGTTTTCTGTTCCCCACACAATGATGCTGCTACTGTTAAGTTCACAGATAGAACAAAAATACTGCTGTTATTTCCACAAGTTACAGTGGTGTGTAAAAATCCCGTAAGTTATTTCTCACCTTCAAATAGGTTAATGGCTGCTGGCATTGTGATGATAAGGTTAAACATTAAGCCTTTCTGTCTTTTGTAGGGTGAAGCCAGGTGAGTATGATGCAGGGCTGTCCAATACTGTCTTCTTTTATCTGAAGTCTTGGGAGGAAAACCTGCCTAAGGCTTTGCACTTTGCAGTGGTTTTCTTGGTGTTCATCATGTGCTTTTTACACCGATTATATTACTACTTTTCTTTCCCAGATAGAAGTACTATTTCACCTACTGCCTTATTTAATTGCATCCCTATTGGGTGTTTAGATGCCTGTGGATTAACTGTATGGTGCCTATAACCATGCCTGCAAAAATCAGTCAAATTTCTGTTTAACACTGCAAGAGACTTAATTTTGTTTTGGTGTGTGAACTCAGAATTGGTTTTCTGGTTGTAAAATGTCAAGTATTGGAGACTATTCATTGTCTGTGTCTTCCCCCACTGTCCAAGATAGCTTAAAAGTGTATTGTCCCCTCTCACACTTTTGCTGCTTTTTGTTTCTCCTGGGTCTGCATGTTCTGTGTCTGTTTATATAGGCATGTATGCATTCTGCTCTGCTTGTTATCTATAGCTCTTGTTTCCAACTTATTTCACATAATAGCTTGTTTCTTCCCCCTTTGAGTCAATTAGTAGATCCTTTTGGTGCATTTTTTTTCCTTCTCTTTCAAACATTTGTTGCTGCCTTTCCTTTTAATTGTTTAGAAGCCTACCAGCTGTGATTTGAATGGATTCTAATTTTTAAAGTGTCATAAAACAGTTTTAAACGTTTATCAAAGCTCTTTTAAAAAACAAACAGACAAGCAACCTTCTGCTTGTTTTTTTTTTCCTCTTTGAAAGTAGAACAGTTGAACTGGTTTGCTGCTTCTGATTCTTGTGCTTTGGATACTTTGAATATTTATATATCTATGTGTCTTTACTTAAAGTGCATTATAGCATAATAGACGTAAAAGTTATTTTATTTTTTGGTGGAGTCTTATGTGGGGGAAAGGCAAAGCCATTTTATCCAGGTGAATTTATGCTTCTCTGTCCCAGGTTTTGTGGCATAGTATGGATTTGGCATCATCAAAACATAATCATCTACAGAAAGATCTGATAGGAGAATCAGGAAGACAAGAAGGTAAAATGTTTATTTATTTTGCTGATTTTCTTGTTGTGCTTAGGAGTATAGTTATGTGTAAAGAACAAATTGTGAGGTTGACAATGAACTATATTTTTTCTGAAGGGTTGTATTTATGGCACTTGTACAGAAAATACAACAGATAGCGCTGTTGTAGTACTTTAGCTACGCAGCATGTATCTGCTATGCTGGCATACTCTGGTCCCAGCAGTTTCCTACCAGTGCCTGGCATCTTGCCTGCACTTAGTCCCAGGGAATGAAGCTGTAACTACAATCGAGCTATTCAAAAGAGGTGTCAGTTAGGGAGAATTGGTTATTACAAGCTAGATTTCTGTCTAGACAGCCTCAAACCTATCTTCAAATATCTTAAGGGGCTGTTGGCAGCTTTCTCTTTTATGTGAGTTCAATGTTGCACATCTTTCAAGATCTTAAAGCATCACAAGTAATCTTTCTCAGAGGTCACTAGGAGTATACAAGGTTTTAGGGCAAGTGCATGTGTTATTTTGAGATGGGGTCTAGTTTTTCATCTGAATATGAAATAGTTTTTATTCAAAACCTCATCTGTGTCTCAGTCCTTGTAGAGTCAGGTTTTTGGACTTTTTCAAGAGAGCTCAGTGTCTGGTTTTGCTTTGCCGCTTCTTCAGCAAGGCAAGGTGGAGCTTTGGGCATGACTGCAATACTTAGAACAAATGAATTGCTTATTGAAACTAGTATTTGTTACTTTGCTTTCAAATATTTTTTTTCCAAGTACTCCAAACTGATGACCTTCTCTTAGAAAGCTGGCATTGCACAAGAAGATGCCTGATAGGGATTTCTGAAGTTTGCTGTTCTGCAATGCACTCTTCAAGTGCCTTAATCTGGAGAGTTTCTGTAGTGCAATTCTTTTCCTGTTAATATAATTCCAACTTGAACAAATAGCTCAGGCTGATCCTATGCAATGCAGTGTGATTGTTGGGGGGAAAAATATCTAGATAAGTATAAATATTAAAAGTAGAACTACTAAAGGCTGAAATGTTGATGACTGTCATTATGTATTCTGCAGTACACAAGGGCGGAGGTTAAGTTACACAGGCATTTCTATGCTTTTGCAGGCTTGGCTCTCTAATATTGCTACTCCACACAGGAGGGGAAGAGGAGTGACTCTACATGTAGTATTTTAGCTATTGCATTATGAATATGAATTGAGTTCTGGGCCATTAGGTCAATGAATGGAAAATTAATTGGTAGGGCAGAATGTTCAAATCAAATGCAGAATTATATTCCCCTTATCTACCAGAGTAACTGTGTTGATAGCAATAGCAGACACTTCTCTTCCACGTCTAGAAACACTATTTTAAGAGGATGAGGAGACATGAATGGCGAATAGGATATTTTTATAGCTTCATCTATCACCAGACTTTGGCATGTTAAATTCTAAGCCGGGTTCTAAAGGCAAATAGTGCTGAACCTGCTGCATGGAGACTTACCTGTTCCATTACCCAACACCTGTGCCCTCCTTTTCATCCATTTTCTCTACAGTCTTCCCTATTCCCACTTCATTGATTTCACCTACCCAGTCTTAATCTCTCTTTCTCAGAGTTTTTATTCCAGTTCAGTTTCTCTGTAGGTTCCATTCTGAGCTTTTTATATTTGATGCCTTCCTCTTTCCTTCTTAGTTTGCTTGTCACAGGTTCTGCAGGTCGAAACTTCTTGTCCTTGTTCAAGATTCCCATTACTGCTGGTTTTCAGCTCATAGATGGATCTTCACCCAAGTAGCTTTATTAAATCTGTTCTTTATCACACCTGCATTGTAAGATGTCTGTTTTCTTTCTTTTTTGCATTATTATTAGCTTTGACTCTTCTTGGCTATTTTTTTCTGAGATCTGATTCTTCCCGTGGTGTCTTAATTTCTTGGGATGCTAAATTACTTCACTACAGCTATAGCTGCATTATTTAAATTCACTCCAGAATAATTTTATCTCTGAGATAGGATGAGAGAGAATTTGCAACACACACTTGTCCTTGACAGTCTGTCATCTCACTTCACTTGGACAGGACTCAGTTTTTAATCCATAAATATAAGAGAAAATGCTGACCTGGTAACCTTCACATATCTCCTGGTGTTTTAGAAGGAGCACTCTCCTCACTTTGCTTGACAGATGTCTTAACTGACGGCAATTTCTACCATCATTTCAAGTCTTTGGGTGGAATCCAGAAAGATGCCTTAAAGAGGACATAGTTGGAATGGAGGCAAGTGAGAATCAATATAACCCTGTAAGTTCTAATATATTCAGTCACATCGAGTGACTGACTTCTCCCTCCCTTCCCCACTGCCACTTTTCCCATTGACTTCAAAGTCTTTACTATAGAAAGTAAAAATACCATCCTGGGACTGGAGCATGGAGCCTAAGTCTGCCTCTTCACCACTGAGTGCCAAATCACAGTTGGAATTTTCCTTGCTTGGGGTCAGGGTCAAGACCACTTCCCCAGGAGGGTTAACCCTTTACAGGGAGTTACAAAGAGGTATAGGGAAGGGAAAAAAAGATACAAACATATATATACAACCAGATTGATGGCAATGGATGGAGGTAGAACCAGGAAGGGGTTGTCCACCATATGGAAGGATGGCCACGTGGTGAAACTGGAACAGCAGGAGCAAGGGTAGTGCTAGCAGGCAGGGAGGCAAAAGAGAGAGAAATAGGAAGTTCCTGTGTTTTTATAGGGGTCCTAGAAAGGAAGTGGTCTAACCACTACACCTGGGGTCAGCTTTCAGATTCACCCCCAGGGTTTCAGATTTACACCCCCGCCAGAGAGTTAACCCTTTACACTGGTGTTTTCTGGCATGAAATTACAAGGAAGAGCTTTCAATGACACAAACACCTCTTGACTGTGCAAGGTAGGAGATGTGAAAGGTTAGACTAGAAAGTGGTTTAAAGTGTGTAAATTACTCAACCAAGGCCTCTCTGTCTATTGGCAAATGGACTGTTGGCCTTTTGTGATATACATTACGGCATCTAAGAATGCAGTCTTCTAGTCAAAGGAAAATACTTTAGTTATCTTTAGAGACTAAACGTGATGAATTAACAAGGGAAGTATGTGGCGTGTTTGAATTCATTATGTGTCCATGAAACTACATGGCTGCTGACTACACTTCTATTTTCAGCCTTCTAATTGACTTGGATGACCTTTGACTTGGATGAGACTGAGGTATCAGTGGTGTGAATTGCAAACTGAACATGTGCCACTCAAGCCTGTGTAAATACACAGACTGCATACTATGAGCATATCCCTCTCCTGTTCTTGCTTTCTCATGCTCTGAGCTAAGTGTATCTTGTCCCTTGGCTGTGAAGAGGCTGCTTGTGGGTGGAAGTTTTGTATTTCTGCACTTGAAGTATAAAGTTTCAAGCATTGTATTACTTTGATGTAGTATCTCATATAATCAATATAAGGTACCTCATCATTCCCATCACTTCAGCAGGCTGAGCTTGTAATGAGTGTACTGGAATGTCTACACTCACATGGTCGTTTCCCTCTCTTTAGGTAGGGGTGAATTAAGGGAAAATTAACTGTGTGGTTTGGATAGCTATTGGAACAGTATTTTGTCTTGTATTCTCAGAAAGGTGTAGGTTACATCTGACTTCTGGAAAGTCAAGGGCATGATTAGACTTCCCACCTAATCCTTTCCTTTAAGGGTCCTTAGGCTGTAACAGAATGGAATGTAATAGTAATAAGTGGAGTGAAATAAAGATACTAAAGTGATACCACTTGGAATTTGGATAGTATTCTGTGTATGTTTCCATAGAGTCATCTGTAATGCTTGCAAGACCAAGGTTCTGATATCATCATCTCAGTAAACACTGTGAGACTACAAACTCCCTTAGAATTGAACCTAATGTAGATTTGGCGTAAAATTCTGAGCCATTGAAAATACCCAGTTAGATGCACAGGGCTACCTTCTGATGCTAACTATCAGTGCAGTAGTGTAACTCACCCTCTATTATCTCTTACAGTTACAGAACTAGTTGCAGATCTGTTTCCTTACTGGCCTTTCTGCAGGTGTCTTCTTAACACCAGGATATACAAGATAGCTATTTTATACATACATATATACATGCATATAATAGCTGTAATGCATATTATATAATATATGTAAAATCATATATATACATGTATAAAATGTATCTCAGCTCTTTACTTTGAATGATTCTGGCTTTGTGTGTCCAGAGTGGGCATATCTGAAGACTCCTGGCTGTCATGAAGTCTTAGTACTTCCTCTCATGCATTACTGAAGCAGTAACGTTAGGATAGTCCTCCTGTGTACTTCAAACTCAAGAGTAGTTGCTGAAAAGTCTTAAAGAAACCATGTACATCTTCACAGCTGTTGATAAATGGTTCTTAAAATATTTGTAAGTACAAGCCTAAATAATATTTTTTCCAACTAAACTCTACTGATAAGAATATGCTGCTTCTGAATAAGGGGGAATATGTTGTTGCAGAGCTGAACTTTGTTCAGGTCAGGTTCATGCTGAAGGCTTGGATTTCATTCCTTTTGCCAGCTGGAGAGGATCCATCAAGCTAGAGAAGCAGAAGATAACTGAGTCATACTTACTTATTACTGTAGGCTGTGACACCATTTGACCTCAAGAGGTTAGGAAGGATAAAGCCAGCACTTGAAAGAGACTAATCTGTGTTTTTCACTGTAGGTTGCTTTGACAAATCATTGGGTGAAACTATTGTTTCTAATAAATTAAAGCTGTCCTAATTCATTAGCAAAGCACTTGGAGGATGTTTTATTACTATGTGTGCTATTCATGAGTTTGAAAATTGAGATATTGGCTGCTACTATATTCTTCACAGTTTTTGTGGAGAAGCTTCATTTGGCTTAATATTTTAGCCACATTTTTATTGAGGTAACTAGACATGGGTATCTATTTATTACAATATAATGTTAATTCAACTCCACAGTCTTTGCTGGTTTTGCTGCATTTTAAGTGCTGTTTAACAGTAATTGTTTTTCTTCCCTTATTCCATGGAGAGTGCATTAACATAGACAGTATCATCAGTTGTGCAGTGAGAGATGTAGCATATGCTGTCATTTAATGGAGATACTCAACTGAATTTTCTAAACAGGTACTATTTGTACTCATTCTAAGCATTTCTACTCATTCTAGTAGGTTCTCCCTCCCTACACTGCCCTGGTGAGGCCACATCTGGAATATTGTGTCTAGTTCTGGGCCCCTCAGTTAAGGAAGGAGAGGGAACTGCTTGAGAGAATCCAGCACAGAGCCACAAGGATGATTAAAATAGTGGAACATCTTCCTTATGAGGAAAGGATGAGGGAGCTAGGGCTCTTTAGTTTGGAAAGGAGGAGATTGAGGGATGACCTCATCAATGTTTATAAATACATGACAGATGAGTGCCAAGAGGATGGAGCCAGGCTCTTCTTGGTCATTCCCAATGACAGGACAAGGGGCAAAAGGCAGAATTGGAGTCATAGGAAATTCCATGTAAACGTGATGAAAATTTTCTTCACTGTGAGGGTGACAAAACACAGGAACAGGCTGCCCAGAGGGGTTGTGGAGTCTCCCCCTTTGGAGATATTCAAGACCCACCTGGATGGAATCCAGTGTGATCTGCTATAGGTGGTCCTGCTCTGGCAGGGGGGTTGGACTAGATGATCTTTTGAGGTCTCTTCCAGCCCCTACAATTCTGTGATTCAGAAAGTGAGCAGGTGAAGATAGCCTAAGGCTCTTAATTGACTTGGTCTATCTCCTGTTATTTTCCTGTTACTTTCCATTCCTCACTTGAAGGACTCCTTCAACTCTGTCATGGCAGAACTTTCTTTCTTTAGGTTTTATTCTAATAATACGTGTTTCTTTAGCTAACCTGCCACTGGCTTCACAGCTCCAGTCTTCTACAATTTAGTACATCTCTTTGGAAAACTATGTTTGCATTTCAGTTGTAATAACAGTGACAATTTTGAGAATGATTTTTACACTGTTTTTTTTTTAATGATGTGGTTGACAGAGTGCAAGGTGTCAGCAGAGTATGACTTTTCTCCCTTAGCCCTGATATTAACTTAAAATCAAGGAAGTTCAAAGAACATGTTCCAGCAGTGTTAGACTTCTATGCTAAGCAGTACTTTACCTGAAATCTTTCCAAGAGCACTGTAAGAAATGAACCTATTAGGAAGAAAGTCTCAAGGAAATTGAAGACATTCAAATTTTAGTTGAAGAAGAATCTAGGCCACCTATAGATAAGAACTTACTTGTGAACACCATCTTGAGACCAAAGGAATGCTATCTGTTTCACTAAAAAAAATAACCTCAATTTTTATTTTACCTGAACAGGATCAGGCTGTCTTATCTTAAAGCAAATAAGATTCTGGCTTTTGAAACTCCAGTGGTTTCTGTTTATGCATGTTCATGCAAAGAGATGAATAGCCTGAAGAAGGTCATATGCCACTTCCGTGCCTCTCCAAATCACAGGAGCAAGTGCAAACATCTCTGGTCAAACCCAGGCAAATGAAGATGGGAGAAAGGTCCTAGAAGACTTTATGTTTTGATAGTTTAGTATGAGTTCTTTACTAGTATTGCTAGAAATGCCCATTTTGATCTTCCATTGAAGAACTGACAATCAGACTAGTCAAGTCACTTTTATCTCACACTATTGAATTGATAGGTGAGATCTTGTAGTCTTAAAATGTCATTAAAGTCCATTCATTGAGTCATAGTTCCAAGACTTTTTCCTTCTGAAATGAAGAATTGGTCTGACACAGAGATAGAATAGAATCAACTAGGTTGGAAAAGACCTCCAAGATCATCCAGACCAACCTAGCATCCAGCCTTATCCAGTCAATTAGACCATGGCACTAAGTGCCTCAGCCAGGCTTTTCTTGAACACCTCCAGGGACAGTGACTCCACCACCTCCCTGGGCAGCCCATTCCAATGGCAAATCACTCTCTCTGGCAAGAACTTCCTCCTAACATCCAGCCTATACCTCCCCCGGCACAACTTGAGGCTGTGTCCCCTTGTTCGGTTGCTGGTGGTCTGGGAGAAGAGACCAACCCCCACCTGGCTACAACCTCCCTTCAGGTAGTTGTAGACAGCAGGTCATAAAGTCCTGTGACTGCAGTGATTTGAGGGGGGGGAAGGGGTGGGGCAATGTGAAGAATTTTTGGCAGACCAACATGTTTTATGCTTATGATGAAAAGAAAAATGTCTTTGTTTTTAATAGACTTTGAGCCTGCAGTTTCCTTTCAGATCCCAGTCTTAGTATCTGTGATTTTGATGGTAACTGCAGACTTTGTACAGAAACTCTGCTTTGGACAAGATGGCAACCCAGTTATCTAAATCTCTAGCGTGCTTTCTAGATGCAGCTTGTAAACATGTTTTCCTTTAGCAGGTTTGCCAAGAGATCAGAGTTGGCTATGAAAGCAAATTTCCTGTGAAAACTTGGAACGATTCTAGGTTTTGCTGAGAAAATGCTCTGTGCAGATTCACTCTGTTCTTTTTTGTAACATTGCGGTGCAGCTTTGTGTGATGATGGCAAAACTGAAGCTGTCTTGGTATTCAGCCGAAAAAGAATGAATCCTCTCCTGTTAGAAGAGTTATCCAGGATTATGTTAGCAGTCATAAATATCCTTTGCTTAGCAACAGGGATGGCATTCAGGGTATCAAGCCAACTGGAAAGAATCCCTCTGACAGGGCTCTGTTGGAGTGGGTGGATAAGCTTTCCTGACAACGCTACTGCTTTCACTCCTGTCTGTCATAATTTGTGTTGCTAAGATCTGTTTCACAAGTTTTGTGACAGACTTATAAATGATACTGTGGCTTCTTTTGTTTACTGTCGAACCATACTATGGGGAAAGCGAACAGTAAAAGGATATGGGCAACAATAAAACCTGTGGGCAGATAAGACCACAAACGCCTGCGCTAGGGCAGCTGCCCTTAAAGGGTGAAAGAAGTTAAAACATTTCCTTTGGGTTGCTGAAATGGGAAGCATTATATGGCAATGTTTCTGTTCTTTATTTTTTATGAACTTAGCTGCTGCTTTGAAACAGGAAAGAAGTTGTTTAGTCATGAACAGAAAAATGGGATTAGAATTCAGGAGACTTCCCATGCACCGTGCTAACCATCAATGGTGAAATGTGGTTTTATTCGCAGACGTAATTCACATTCTTTATTCCAAATCAGATTTTCAGTATCAGTTGATAGTTTCATTATCAGTTCACTCAGCCTGCTTGACCTTTTTATGCTTTTTGCTTCCAGGGGAAAAAGAAGATGAACAGATAGTTGCAGAAATCATGAAAAGGCGCTTTTTTCCTGCTCTTATTACTCATAGGGCCTGGGAAGGCTTTTACTTTGCTGGCCATGAGATAAGAATTACAGAAGCCACTGATTGTTACGGAGCAGTCGTCTGGCCATCGGTATAATATTTATGCTATATTGGTTTGTGGTTTAACATTGGAGTCTTTGAATTTGTTTTGCATGATAAATATGTTGCGTGTGTTGTAAATCCAAGGAAGATATTCTGTGCCACTCTTTCTGCATTCTGCAAAGCTCAGACTTGACTTTAGCCTGTTTTCCTATGGATTCCTGCTTCCTAAAGCTTAAGTGGTATTTCTTGTTTGTGCCCCTATCATACAAAATGTGATCTTGTGTCTCCTCCTCAACTATTAGTAACTTTGGGCCCCATTGGCCAGTTATATGTGTATTCTAGAAGTACAGACAGTTAGATAACAAGCAGATATACACCTCCCTGGAGATGTTCAAGAAAAAACTGGGTGAGGCACTTAGTGCCATGGTCGAGTTGATTTGACAGGGCTGGGTGATAGGTTGGACTGGATGAGCTTGGAGGTCTTTTCCAACCTGGTTGATTCTATGATTCTAAGAACCAGGTTGCAGAAATGGCTGTGATGTGAGCTCGCAAGGTATTAGCATTCATGGAAGCTGCTCAACCTACTCACGTGAGAAACAAATTTACCTTTTAAATAGGGAGACAGAGGAATAGGTTCACCAGGAGCTTTCAAGTTTCGTAAATGGCCAGAAATCTGAGAGAGAACCCCTGTCCTTGGCTCTTGACATAAGACCCATCATCATGCTCACCATACAAAGGGACTTCTTCAAGGTTGTGAATCTGTGCAGTGCAGCTGACTGCTTTGAAACAATCCAAAGTGAAAGAAAACACCGCTGTCGGGAGGTGCTATCATGTACCATTGACACTTGCAGTACTCAGAGAATATTTCTTAAACAGAGCTACCTCCAGGAGGGCCTATAGGAGGGGGAGAATTTAAAACCCAGGAGGCTCCATTTATATTGAGTGGTATCAACTTCCCAAGGCCGTGCTGTTCTGGAGAAGTATGGCCACAATTCAGCTGAAGAGAGTTAGTCTACTCTGCTGTTTTGAACTCTGGACAATTTCTCTTGTCTTAGCAGACCCAGATGAGTCATTTATACTATATCACTTAATGGCCTCAGTGCCACTTCAAGAAAGGGTTGATTGACTGCTGATTATCCAATTATCCTGATAAAATCATGGGCTATACTGAAAAGCTCATGTGATGTTGGGTTTTTGTTTGTTTGGTGGTTGGTTGGTTTGTTTCTGGAACTCTTTAGCCAGTTTTGCTGTGGAAGGAAGGCAGCCCTTCAATCTGTGTCTCTTCACGTTCTTCCTTCTTGTTGCATCCAGCAGTGTTTGAACTCTTCAAAAAGAAAAATGTCAGCCAAATTTTTCAGAGGGGCAGAAACTTTAGGAAAAATAAAGTTTTGGCATATTTCATGGAAAAGAAGGCAGATGTCAAAGTTTCCCTGGTTTAACTCACGGACATTTTGATCCTGCCAGCCAGTTTCTACAATAGAATATGGCGAAACTCTGGGGAAAGAAATTATAGGACTATATGGAACCAGCAGGAAATCTTCATATAATGTGTTTTTTATATGTCAGTTAAACATCACACAAAATCTTTAGGAACTTGGCTTTAGTTGTGGTGCTTAGGGACTATTTTTTATATCAAAGCTCTGTTCATTGTGACATATATATAAGCTCACATAAAAGACCATACTCTTTTTGCTCTGAATTAAGAGTTAGAAAGTGAAAAATACTTGAATTTCTAACAGGTTAACATTAGGTCCACAGTCTTCCCATTTCAGTGGTCAGTATGAGCAGAAAAGCTGAAGAAGCTTCATTATCACAACATATAAATGAATGCATAAGGAATCTGTTATAATGGGATCTTTATAGCTTGGGTTGCTACAAAATTTACTAAGCTTAGCAAGGTAAGTACATAGAAACTGCAAATAAACTGAACTGGAAGAAAAGGTGACCTTATTGTGGCCTTGCAGTATCTGAAGGAGGCCTACAAAAAAGCTGGGGAGGGACTTTTCAGGATGTCAGAGAGTGACAGGACTAGGAGGAATGGAGCAAAGCTGGAGATGGGCAGCTTCAGGTTGGATATGAGGAGGAAGTTGTTCAGCATGAGAGTGGTGAGAACCTGGAATGGGTTGCCCAGGGAGGTGGTTGAGGCCCCATCCCTGGAGGGGATGGAGAGGTTTAAGACCAGTCTGGATGGGGCTCTGGCCAGCCTGCTCTAGGGTAGGGTGTCCCTGCCCATGGCAGGGGGGTTGGAGCTGGATGATCCTTGTGGTCCCTTCCAACCCTGAATGATTCTATGAAAAGGGGTAAATCTATTGGTCCCTTTTTAATCATTGTGGTAATTGATTATTGTTAGAAATAATGAACTACTGAAGGAGATTAACAAGGGTTGTTGTGGATTTTCTCTCACAAGGAGTCTTTATATCAAGATGTCTTTGTGAAGGACACGTTTTAACTCAACCAGAAGTTAGTGCAGTTATAAGCAGGAATTGCTGATTGGAATTTTATAGCTCATGTTATGCAGCGTGACAGATGAGATAATTGCAATTGTTCCTTCTGGCTATAATGCTTTACAAGCCTATGCTGAGGCATGTTGTAGCATTTATTTTGTCAGCCTATAGAGCTCAAGGATCATAGTGAGCTGTGATCCTTTAAAAACAGCACTTGAATGAATATTGCTCATTTAAACAGACACGAATCACTGAACAGACAAGATGGGTTTTTTTGCATGCTTTTAAGTCACAATACGTATTTAGTGAAGGGATTTATTTCATTGATTTGTTCAGTATGTTTATGGATTCCCTCCCCTACAGGCCCTTGCTCTGTGTTATTTTTTGGAAACAAATTCTAAACGATACAATTTGGTTGACAAAAATGTGATTGAAATTGGAGCTGGAACTGGGTTGGTCTCCATAGTATCCAGTTTACTGGGTGAGTACATATCATTGCTCTTGTGCTCTTGGAAACATCTCTCAGATGAATACTGGAGGACAAAGGAAGTGGCTTAGTTCTTCTAAAAGCCCGTGAAAGCTTCCAAGGGCAAGAAAAAGTGGATTCTGAAAAACTTGTCTAGAAACCTGCTCTTTTGCTTTTGTTTTTCTTTAAAGATATGAGTGTGTATGGATATATAAAGCAGGGCTTAGTGGGTGATACTGTCATTAGCAGTGTTAAAAAACAGAGGACCAAAATAAGAAACTGATGGATTTACAGGATGTCAGTGGCACCCAGATGACACCAGATATAGGTAAGACCAGTGCATCGCCTTCTGTTGACCAAGCAGCTCTTGGATACCAGGCCACTTTCTTTCCATTTGTGTTCAGCACTTTTTTTTTTCCCAGCAGCTAATTAGCAACTTGCTGTTTCTGCTACAGACATTGTGCTTTCTCTCATGGTAGTCAGCTCTTCTTCAAGAGTCATCCAGATTAGTGACTTCTGCATTTTAACAGAATTTGAGCTCTTTGTAGTCTGAGGAGGCTTCTTCCTGTGCGAAAAGGAAAGAATCTGAGGCCATGCTTACATCTCATGCTGTTGTCTTAGAGTCAGTAATTGGAGTTCTTCACAGTATCACAGTCTCACAGTATCACCAAGGTTGGAAGAGACCTCACAGATCATCAAGTCCAACC
>WAAF01011119.1:0-31089 GCA_013400475.1 Tricholaema leucomelas | reverse complement strand
GGCCCAGAACTGAACACAGTACTCGAGGTGTGGTCTAACCAGTGCAGAGTACAGGGGCAGAATGACCTCCCTGCTCCTGCTGACCACACCATTCCTGATGCAGGCCAGGATGCCATTGGCTCTCTTGGCCACCTGGGCACACTGCTGGCTCATGTTCAGGCGGGTATCAATCAGCACCCCCAGATCCCTTTCTGTCTGGCTGCACTCCAATGCTTCAATCCTTAGTTGCTCACTGTTATCACATGATATCAGGATGAAGTATTTGACTACTCCTCAGCTGTATTTAGATGGTAATCTGTGGAGGAGAAGTACCAGGAATGAATATTTTAAGCACAACTAAGAACTATCGGAAGCATTACCATTCTTTTCAGTGAGAGCTACTTGGTAAAATCAGTGGCTTTTGTAAATGGGTTTTCTACTGAAGTCTTGAAGTATATTCAGAGATGATGTTTGTTTTCTCCTTGTCACAGGAGCACTGGTTACTGCCACGGATTTGCCAGAACTTCTGGGAAACCTTCAACACAATGTTCTCCAAAATACGAAGCTGAAATCCAAGCACCAGCCTTGTGTTAAAGAATTGTCTTGGGGAGTTGACTTAGAAAAGAACTTTCCTAGGTCCTCCTGTCACTTTGACTACATTATGGCTGCTGATGTAGTTTACCACCATCCTTTCCTTGATGAACTCCTCCTAACCTTCGATCACTTGTGCAAGAAGGACACTGTTATTCTTTGGGCTATGAAATTTAGATTGGAGAAAGAAAACCAATTTGTGGGCAGATTTCAGGCACTGTTTGACTTGGAGGTGATTTCTAATTTCCCCAGTTTGAACATAACCTTGTTTAAGGCAATGAGGAAGGGCAGGATGAAAGGCAGACCTTCCAAACCAACAGTCTGAAAACAAGATACAGGGACATGATAGATTCAGTTCTTCTGCTGTTTGTTTTCTTTTGAATAATCTTTGTACT
The DNA here is from genome assembly GCA_013400475.1 of Tricholaema leucomelas. Classification (NCBI taxonomy): domain Eukaryota; kingdom Metazoa; phylum Chordata; class Aves; order Piciformes; family Lybiidae; genus Tricholaema lacrymosa; species Tricholaema leucomelas. The sequence goes on along the minus strand of WAAF01011119.1, from coordinate 30,124 downwards.
AGTAAATGTTAACATCTGCATGAGTAACATTTTTTGAGAAATCCAAAACAGAACTGGCTGGACATATGAGGAGGAAGTTGTTCAGCATGAGAGTGGTGAGAGCCTGGAATGGGTTGCCCAGGGAGGTGGTTGAGGCCCCATCCCTGGAGGTGTTTAAGGCCAGGCTGGATGAGGCTCTGGCCAGCCTGCTGTAGGGTAGGGTGTCTCTGCCCATGGCGAGGAGGTTGGATCTAGATGATCCTTGTGGTCTCTTCCAACTCTGGCCGATTCTGTGATTCTATGAAAACAACAATTCTCAGTGCATCCCTAACAAATCTCTAAATTCAATTTGCTGTTAGTTTTGCACATAAAATAAATGTATCTTTGATGCTTTCTTGACTTTTCTGTACTAAGCTGACAACACTAATAAGAATTACCATTACCCTTACAGGTTGTGTAATGAGTATTTACAATATATTTCAATTGCATCTTTGAAGGTCTTATAAAATCAGCTATTCACTTAAAACTTTGGACTACCTTATATCTTTGCATTTAAAAGCTGTGGTGTTAAATTTGATTTTTCTCCACTTTCACTGTTGTGTAAATCCTTTCTTTGAGCAGCTTTTATATTATGAGCTGACACACCTTCCCCTCTCCACCCTTCTCCCCTTTTGGGAACTATGTTGGTAAATAAGGGGACAAAATATAGTAGTTACCCTTTGATTTAATGGTTATGCTTTCTTCTCATGCAATTTTTTAATTTAGATTCAGAGGTTCTTCAACAGACATCTGCATGTGAGACAAGAAGGAGTTAAACAGTTGGTTGCTTGAAAATAGGTCTTGAATAAAAGGAATACAGCATATCTCTAATTGTTCCTTGCAAGGACTCAAAATTCTTGGAGGTTTGCTCCTCCAAAAATGAACAGCTATCTGGACCTCATGGAACAACAATGGAAAGCTGACAGTGGCCATCAAGAGAAGATTTCTGCACTGCTGGCTGTTGGTGACTGGAAGTAGAAAACAAAGCCAGTCTGACATGGTGTGGCTGGGACACAGGTAGCCTTAGGTATTTTTTTTTCGTGTATTGTTTTATAACATGGACAAACAAAATGCTTCTAGTCACTCAGTACTCTGTGTTCCTGTTTTCAGTAGTCAGATTAATGTCCTTGAAAGCCTATAAGCGAACTTTCCTTTTGGGAAGATTAATAACATGGTTTTTTTGCACATCCCATCTGCTTTTATTTTATTTGAGTGTGCAACCTTCAAGTTCTTTGCAGCCTAGAGAGGAAAACCTGATTCATGCTACTGCCCAGGCAGTTTCATCGCCTCTGCTGTAGCAGGCAATAATATGAGGGCTTGTCAGTCTTTATCTTTTTAGCTCTTATTTGTTTTCCCTCCAGGAGCTTTTAACTTATTGCCAGATTTGGGTGTTTTATTTTTTTTTATGATGATGTCCAGAACATAGCAGTTGTTTATACCTCTTCTTGTGACAGATGCATGTTACTTATGTAGTCTGATGCCTGGCACAAAAATGGGGCTAAACCATGATAAATGACTGGTATGACTGAATTGTACTCTTACTCCCAGGTAAACATTTGGTATTCTTGGGACAAAGGGCTGCAGTATTAGAGACAAAGTATGACGGAGAGGAGAGTCTGAGCTGCCAGTCTTCTCCAGTGGGAGCTGGAGATCCCACGTGTGAAAGTAGGTGGTTAAAAGAACTTCAAGGGAAGAACAGATGAGGATGTAAGAGAAGAGGTTATAAGGAGAGGGTGAGACAGAGGTAGAGAAAGAGGTGGCAATAGCAAGACTGACTTCAAAAAGTGTTAGGAATCATAGTGTAAGTACAGACCATCTTTCTGGATACAGACAATAGGGGAGCATTCTTCATGGGTCTCGGAGAATGACTCTGTAGTAGTACTAGAGCAATCTCTATGTCCTAGCCCAAAACACAAAAGTGAGAAAAGGGGATGCTGAGTAGAATCATAGAATCAGTCAGGGTTGGAAGGCACAACAAGGGTCATCTAATTCCAGCCCCTTTGCCATGGGCAGGGACATCCTACCCTAGATCAGGCTGGCCAGAGCCTGATCCAGCCTGGCCTTAAACACCTCCAGAGATGGGGCCTCAACCACCTCTCTGGGCAACCCATTCCAGGCTCTCACCACTCTCATGCTGAACAACTTCCTCCTCATGTCCAGTCTGAACCTACCCATCTCCAGCTTTGCTCCATTCACCCTAGTCATACCTGATATCCTAAAAAGTCCCTCCCCAGCTTTTTTGTGGACCCCTTCCAGATACTGCAAGGCCACAATAAGGTCACCCCGGAGCCTCCTCTTCTCCAGACTGAACAGCCCCAACTCTTTCAGTCTGTGTGTGCATCGACTCTATTTTCTGACATGTGAGATTTTGACTTGGAGTTTATTAATGACAATCTATTCTTCATCAGTTACTTTTCTTTGACCAGATTTGTAGGAGAAGGTAGACTCTTATTGAATGAAGCAGTGTGGTGAGAAAATCAGACTCCATGATGGAGGAGTATTACCTCTACTTACAGATATTAGCGTGCTTGCGCAGCTGTAATGAAAACCCACAGCTACAGAGTAGAAACATTTTTCCACACTGTGTAATAGAAATAGTTTGGTTTAAGTGAATATAGAAACAATCACGGATCTCTGACATTTCTAGATTTATTAATCTTGCCTCCCTCCAACCCACTTGCAAGCATAAAAATCCACTGCAAGTGAAACTCTAATCCTTGCTTCCCAAAGGGCATATCTGTTTACAAATGTTTCATGGATAAATGGATTGGTGCTCTAATTAACATGCAACAGCAAAAAATATCTCATGAACTCCAGAGTGATGAAAGCTAAAGAGCAAAGGAAGACTACATCAAAGCAGTTAAGTGTGATCACTTTTAAATAGCTATTCTGCTGATTAGCCCTCCTGTTTGGGCTGCAGGCTTCAGAATTGGGCCATTTAGCCCCAATAGCTCGTTAATATTTATTGCAATGTCACATTAGCCCTCTTTCTTGTAAATGTGTCTAGCACTGCTCTGTGAAGCTTCCTGGGAAAGCTCTGGTGACTAGCTATTCTATTGAACTACCACCTTTTGTCCTCTGGTGTGATGGGCAGGTTATCGGCTACGACCAGCGGAGGGTGATGTTGTATGTGACATTTGCCTATGGAGTTTATTTCTGCACTTTGAGAGTAAGTTCACGTGGATGTCAAGTATTACTGATGCTGCAAATCAGGCATAATTTTAATTACTTATTTTTTGTTCTAATAGTTAACTAAAGACTCGAGTTGCCATTCAGTGTGTTTATGCTGCTAATACACAGCATTTCTAATGGTAGTTTGTAAAAGATGTAGCAAAGAAATAAGTTGGGTAAATATGTGAGTGGAAGAGCTGCACCTATGAGGCATGTCAGGGAGGCTAAGTTGGTAGGCTTTTACAGTTGTCTTATAGAGTGCTATGGTAATCATAACACTTGAATAAAGAAATTGGAAGGTGTTGTGGGTTAGATTTGTGCCCCAACAAATGTGGAAATTCACCCTCTGGGATAAATTTACCAGATTGACTCAGAATTTTGGAAGTTAAATGAAATTATATTTACAAAAGTAGACTAAATGCAGAAGTATAAAAAGCAATACATATATATATTTACATACTATTTTCAGACTAATTATAACACTCCCTTGTACAATATTTCAGTGTTCTCCTCTCCTCGCCCTGGACACAAAGAGGTCCAAGGCTGTATTACAGCCAGCTGCTGTCTCTACGTCCCACCCCACCCTGTACCTGTCCTAGAAGACTAATAGGCCTAAAACTTGTCCTGGCTTGCCCCATCCTTCTGCTGATGGGGGAAGCAAGAGCAGGAGGAAAACAAAGGCTTGGGCCATTATGTCCCGTTCCAGAGTGATAAACAGGTACCCACAAGTGTTTATGCACTTGTGAGTGTCTTGCCCAGGTTAGGGTAAACAAGCTTGTTTTCACCTAATAGTCAGTTTTGCAACTGCCATTCTGATTGGTGAATTTCTGTGGACAAAGCAGCCCTTACTCTTGGGCAAATAATATAAATGGAGCTAAGCTGCTAGCAGCTGTGCTGTACTGTGTTACTGCTCTCTGCTTGGACAACGTGTTTTGCTCTGCTTTGTGCTTCAGACCAGCTTAGCCCTGATGTTTTTGGCTTGAACTATCTGGAAACTTAAGTGTCTCAAGTTTACCAGGAGAAGGCATTAAGTGCCTCACAACGTGGTGAGAAGTGCCACTGACATCGTGCTCTCTGCACATCTGCAAGAGGTTCTGTCTGCACCTTTTCAAGCCTCCATGCCAAGAGGAACCAGGATCAGGCCAGAGATCGTCTGCCTCTTTCCCGACACCCTGCTAGAGCCTGGGAAGATCTAGAAGCCTCTCAAGGCTATCAAGGTGCCGAGCAGTTCCAACACTGCTGCAAGGGAGCCAAGGGTTTATTGCTAGATTCTACTCCACTGCCGTGAGTAGAACAGACTTACCCCTAGGGCTCCAGGCTGCCTACTTATAAGTGGTGCAGAGACATTTTGTGGCTGAACCTTTCCAATTTTGTGATTCTCCTAAATTACTAAATGGCCCATAAGCATCCTTGGCAAGATTTTCCTGACTGAATGACAACCCAAATTTGACTAGTTTGTATGTAGTTTGAGGGCAGGGCTTTTGGGAAATAAAATAACTACAGATTTCATAATTCCTACTTCATTAATTGCCCCAACTAATTCAGTACCTTACAAAGCCAAAATAGAAGAGAGTCAGCCAGGTGACACAGGGTCATAAGCAGAGATAGAGCAGCCAGAAGCCAAGCAGAAGGTAGCCAGAGAGAGAGCAGGTTTGTACTGCAAAGTATAAGATACTTGTCAGTCTAATGGAATTAGACAAACTTATCTTGCATTATTCTGTGTCTAATCCCTAAAACTAATTATCTTTTAGGTTGGAATTCTCTGGAAAAACTTATTTACAGTTACAACACTAATCTGGGACACTAACCCTAAACTGTAACAGAAGGTATGGTTCAATTGCTTGGATTTTCCATATTCCAACACAAGAATAACTCACAGAGCAACAACATATTTAAGTAGCTTGATGCTATTTGTTAGATTTTCCACAAACAATATACTTTTCAAATGCTGATGTTTTCAGGAAAGGTTCTTTATGTATAAAGAATATACAAAATCATTGCAATGATTTGTCTTGCTGCATTTTATGTAATATCTCCATGAAGATTTTGCAAATCATTGCTTTTTCCTTTGGAGCTCAAGTACAAGTAACAAACATTTTTTGACATTGTATGGTTTGTGTATCCTCATATTGAGCTTTTGGCTCCATTTCTTTGCATTGTAATGCTGCATCTCTGAGTGATTTGGTTTTGCTTGCGTCATTAAATGCACTGTTTTGGGCTTTTACCTTTTATAACAGCTGTAAGGAAAAGTTACAGCTGCTGAATGTTTAGAAAATGCATCCAAATGGCAGCCCAGTTCTACTGTGCAAACCTCATTTTTGTTCAGGTGTAATAGATGCCTCACCTGAAAAATGCACCTACTGAAAAATGCTCAGATAACTAACCATGGCATAAATGACAGCTGAATGGTGAACAACTTGTATTAGCTGCTTTACAAGTGCTAGGCAGCCTTAGGTAAGCAAAGAAGGCTAGCTGTCACATGTGTCCTCCTAAATGGTGATTAACACTAAAAATCTGTTGAGCATGTCAGCAATCATCTGAAGAAATACTACATGTATCAAACGAGAGAATCCTGAGACCTGAGTGAGTTTAGGAGGCCCAGATTCAGCTCTTTGAACTCTGGAGACATGAGAGGTACAGTATTTTTACTCGCTCATACCACTGATACTGCATTGGCAAACATGAGGTGGCCTCAAATAAGTTTAGTGAGAAAGAAAGATGGACAGATGCTGTCAAGATGTCATTGCCCCACAGGTGTACTTCAGAAACTGATATGTTCATTCTTATGTGGCTAGCTCTGTGACTGCAGATGTAAAGCAAATAGGGAACTGAGCTAAATGTCAACTGATTTAACCTCAGTCCAGTACTAAGCTTCTTCCACAGTAAAAATAACATTTCCTGTGCTCTGCCTTGTTCATATTAAGGGAAAAAATAGAATTAATATTATTATTGTTTTTAAAATACATTGTTCCATGTTGCTCTAAGTAAATTATAGATCCCCTAAGAATATGAGTAGTCAGCAACAGGCAAGAATAAAGTACCTAATTTCCCTTTCACATACTTATGTAAACTAATATTAATATACACTGACTACACTGGGTGCTGTGGAATTTCAGAATCATTCAGGTTGGAAGGCACCTCTGAAAGTTGCCTAGCCCTACCTCCTGCTCAAATCTGGGCCATATTCAAAGTCTGAATCAGGTTCTAAATCATAATATGAAAATCTCTAAGGTGCACATGAAAAATCTTCTCACACATCCGGCTGAGCATTTGCCTTTTCCTTTTGTCATTTTGTGGTGCATCTCTGGCTTCTTCTCTATAACCCTCTAGTTAGGTTGTAGAAGACAGCCATTAGATCTGCCCCTTGAGGCTGAACAAGGGCAGTGCTCTCAACCTCTGCTTTCTCCAACCCCTTAACAATTTTAGTCCTCCTCCTCTGGAATCTCCCTAGTTTATTAAGATCTGTTTTACTAGTGGTTCCACAAGTGGACACAGTACTGCAGATGGGGCATCACAATGCAATGTAGAGGAGTAATAATTACTTTTAATTATCTGCTGGCTCTACTCCTGCTAATGTGTCCCAGGTTGAGGCTAGAGGGTTATTGATTTCTGTCATGGGTTTTCTAAAGATAGACGACAGAAATCAAACTCTCAGATCAAATTGGAGAGAAAATACAGAATTGTATTTAGAGAGAGAGAAATACAGTGATAGATCTTACAAAGCTATTTCCCCATCCATGGCAAACCCCCTTGAAGTTTCCCCATCCCCAGAAAAACTGAATCTACCTTCCCCAGTGCTCCAATCCTCCCCCCACTCCCCAACGCCTCCAGCCAGCCCAGAGGCCTACTGCTTGCATGTTCCCGATAGTGGGCTCCTGCCACGCACCCAGGGCAGGAGAAGGAGGAAAGGAGAACGAATTGACCTTGTTGTGAGTCTATAAGGAGACAGCAGAATTATGGGATTGAATAACAATCTTCTAGTCCCCAGAAATTTTTTTTAACCCTCTAGCCTCAACCTGGGACAGTTTGCATCAAATACACCACTAGACTGCTGTCTTTGTTTCTATTCCATGAGGACCTTCAGATTCTCTTCTGCAGAGGTGGTCTCTAGCCAGTTAACTCATGGCCTGCTCTGTTGCATCTTGGATTTCATGTGGATTTTATCAGTCTATTCCTTCAGCCTAAGTTCCTCTGAGCAGCAGCTCAGAGGTTTGGTGTCTTCATTTCAATGTATTTACTCCACTATCCAGGCCACAGATGGGCACGCGTAGTGACATCAGTCGCTGCCCTGACCTAACCTGTATAACTGCTACAAGCTGCTGAGTTTTGAACTTTTGCTCACTACTTTTTGAGTCTAATCACTGTAACCACTTTGTAGTCAAAGTGTCTATTGGAAAAAAATACAGAAAACTATAGAAAAAACTTTTTGATAGCAATAAACTATCAAAGAAAAAGTAAATCAAATCCACTCTGTTCTGCTTAACCACAGGACCAATCATAGACAGCAGTTAGGTTGTTCGGATCCTTCGCATATTAGCATTGTTTGTTTGCAAATATATGTGCTTGGTTATGTCTTCTGGGAGCATTTGTTGATTGATCTTCTTGGGGACAGAGATGAAACAGATTGGGCTGCAGTCCTCTTGAGTCTCTAATTCTCTTTCAATATGGGCTAATATTTGCCTTTTCCCTGTCATTGGGAACTGTTTTTGTCGTTTTTCAGAGTTGATATACAGCAGTCTTACAGTGACACCAGACAGCAACCATGACTTCCTCAGAAATATCTTGCCCAGTCCCATGGTCCTCTGTATGTTTGGTTTATTTATGTGGACCATAACTTGATTGTCTTACTCTACTACTACCTCTTTCACTAAACTCTTTCACTAAACATAGAGATATGAAATCCTGAAATATGACCTTGCCAGTAAAGACCAAGACAAAGAAGAAAGGTATTAGCTCAGCCTTTTTCATGTTCTGTGTCATTCAATTCCTTGCCCACTTCATCAGTGGAATCATAATTTTCATGTCTTCCTTTTGCCATTGATGTATCTGTAAAACTTATCACATCCTTGTCTTCTAATTCAGCTGAGCTTCAGCTTTTCTAGCTCCACCACTGGATGTTTGAGCAATAGGTTGGTTTTCCTCCTGGGTTGCCCACCCCTACCTTCATTTTCTGGGTATTTTTTTTTCCCCATTTCAGCTCAGTCAGGATGTATCTGTCTATGCAGAGTTTGCTTGACTTTCTCCATGGTGGTATAGACTAACCTTCTTTGAGGAAGCTGTTCTGAAGATCGGTCAACCTCTTCATACATTTGCTCTTCAGGGAATTCCACAGTGACATCTCACCTACTTGTTCCTTGAGCAGTTTGAAGTCTTCTCTCCTGAAATCTGGTACCTTTATTTTGCCAGGCATATCAAAACAGCTACAGGTTATCATATCCCTGCCTGTGTTTCATGAGTAGCAGATTCAGCACGGCACTTCCCCTATCTGGCCAGTTTAGCTCCAGCATCAAAAAAAATGGAGGTCTAAGAACTCCAGAAACCTTTTGAATTGCTTACAGTGTTGCAAGTTGCCTTTTCTACGTGCATCAGCATTGGTTAAAGTTCTTCATAAGAACCAGAGATCATGATCTTGGTGCTTCTTCAGACTGGAAGGATTTATCCACTACCTTGTCTCTAGCAGATGATCTGTAACAGATGTTCCTGTTGATCTTAATTTGTATTGCCCCTATAAGCTCTTACCTAGCCCGTTGCTTCCTAGTTACCAGAATCACTCAGAGTGCAGCTGCCACCCCTGTCCTTGCCCTCTCTTGCTGTTGTTCCTAAAGACCTAGGGACCATAGCACTGCAGCTGTCTTGTTTATCTGAAAGACAAGGCTCTAAAACATACCAGTGTGACTATTAATACCTCTGAGGAAGCATGGTAATTGGAAATTGAGAGATAAATAAATCAGGATTACTTAAGAGATGCTGCAGACTCTTAGGCACTATCCAGTCATGAAGTCTGAATGCACTGGAATCCTGAATGGTCATGTTCTGAGAGGCCCTTAATTAAATAAAAGGTTTCTGCAGAACATTATTAATCAATTTTTAGATATTATTAATCCTTGGGTCAGATTACTGCATTGTTGACTTACCCAAGAATTTTTTCACTGTGAGAGTGACAGAGCACTGGAACCAGCTGCTCAGGGAGGTTATGGAGTCTCCCTCTCTGGAGATACTCAAGAACCATCTGGATGCACTCCAGTGTGATCTGCTCTAGGTGATCCTGTTCTGGCACGGGGGCTGGACCAGATGATCTTTCGAGGCCCCTTCCAGCCCCTGACGCTCTATGATTCTATGATTATTATTCTCTTTTATTATTATGTGTTAGCTATAGGCCATCTGCCTCCTGTGTTATTGACTCTACTCACATGCCTTTCAGTCTTGAAAGCCTTTCATGAAAACAGAAAATGCTGCTCTTATGATGCCTGTGATTTTTACATCCACGTGTGCAGCAATGACTGTTACACTGTGAGGTGCTCAGCCTTAGCAGCAGAGTAAAAAAGGTCACTAGATACTGGCTATGTTCCTGCCAGGAGTCAATCAGCTTAGAGAAGCGTTAGCACTTCTCTGTTAATTAGTACAAGTGTGTGGGCACTCAAGAGTAACTGAACAGACTTCTTGGCGGTGGAGACCATCTTTTTGAACAAATGATTTCTCATCATTTCTTCAATGAATCTCTTGAAAAAAAAAAGTTATTAATAATCCCCAAGTGGCCTGTAAAATCACAAAAAAGTGGTCCTGAGGCTTTGACAATGAAATCATGGAATGTTCTTCTGTCTTACTGCCATAAAAGCTGAGAAAGACATGTGGTTCCATTCCAGTTTGTTGAATCTCGGACAGTGTTGTTTTGATTTACAGTGGGAAAGCAAAGGTATTGATAGATGGTAGGTCTGATTTAGAGGAGCAAACACTACAAGCTGAAAGAATACTTCCTTGGCTGTTTCTGCCTGATATGGATGACTCTGAAAATATTTTAAAGTGCACTCCATAAGTACAGCCTGCCACTTTCCAGACTGGAGTGCTTCATCATAGAAAGGAAGCTTTTGTGGAGTGTTTATGTCTGAATTAATATGAGAAGCCTCACAGTTTCAGAGAGCTGTCTGAGATTTGATAGGTGACAGTGAATGTCTGAAGAGACCCATTAGTGCCTGGTCTCCCAAGGTAGGTAATACCCAATGCTCTAGCAGAGGTGCCTGACTTTGATTCAGACTGCTTGGTGGAGAGAGGCTCTTCAACTTTTGAAATACGGTTTTCCTAACAACTCAGTAGATAAATACATAATTTCAGTCAAAGTGTGTTTGTTGAAACCTGTGTGTTGTGCTGTAAGGCAATTTTGCCAGCTAATTCTAATTAGGACAATGCAGTAAGAAGAAATCTGTTGAACAAGCTGTGCAGAAGGCTGCAGAGATAAGAAATCATATGAAAATCATTGCTGAGCTACGTAAAATAGCCCAGCTTTATTCAATAGTTTTTTCAGTCTAGTGCCCTTTTTTCAGTGAACTCCCAGCAGGTAGTCCATAAGCAGCTGAATAAGAGTCACAGGATAGTTAATCTTAGGAAAACTGACACAGCCTGTGAAAAGAAATTGGCCTTTAAATAAGTATATAAAAATCCAGACTTGTAATCTCATTACTATCTATATAGAACCTCTAGAGGCTATCTGGGGTGTAACTGCAATTTTCTAAGGTCTAGATAGAGAGAGCAAAGATCTCTTTTGTGAGTCTCTCATTGCTGCTCTCACATCAACACCAAACACAGAAATTCTCTGGTTTTACACATTCTCCACTAGTATACTTGGTGTGTATATCTATATACATACACACATATATTACCTCTTCCTCACAGGCTGTAATGGCTGGGGGAAAAAAATGACATGGTATAGAAAGAGGATGAAAGAACAGATCTAGGGTTCTTTTATATGCATAAGGCTTTATTAATTTTCTTCCTGACACATAGGGGTTTAATACAAAATCTATATGCACTTTAGAGAGTGGTATGAAGCCTCCCAGCTGAAAGCCCTTTCTTATTCATGAAGGGTTAAGCTCACCCTTGAGTCTTTGGTGTCTGGCCCCAGGACTCCTACATTCCAGGATGCAGTATAGTCTGAATTAAAAAACAAAGTAGAGATTGTTCCCATCTAACTCCAGGATAGGAAGACACCTTGAACTTCATTCTCCACCTTCTTAAATAAGTGCTCTAACCACTATGCAATTAGATAAAATTATGCACCAGCACTTCCTAGTCTGGATCAAGACACACCTTCCTGGGAGAAGGACATAGCTAATTTAAGCAGATTAGATCATTGCCAAGATGTTTAGGTTTTGTGTAATAGAAATGGAGAGACAGAGGCGCTGATGTTAAGTGCATTTGAAGGCTCAGCAGGTCTCTGGAAGCATTGCCTCTTTGCTAATTGTCTGAGGAATCTCAGTAATAACACTGGAGTGAATGGATTTCTCCTTGTACCTTCAGGCCTAAGATTTCACTGACAGAATGCCAAAACCAAGTATGTAAATTAGGAGAACATTAATTAGTTAATTAATTAATTTCTGTTGCATTTCTCTTAGTCATTAGAAGATTTTACTCAACCAGTTCATTTGTTAATTAGTATTTTCTTCCAAGAGGATCTTCTCTCCAGGTAACAAAGCACTCCAAAGACAAACCCATGATATTAGAGGAATTTCAGTCTTCTGTGGTCCATAAACCAAGCACCAGAGGTCCAAAGGAGGTACAGTTGCCTTTCTCATATTAAATAGATCATCATCCCCCAGTTCCAAATAGGTACAGACACCAACAATTCTGTTGTTTGGGCATCTTTGAAACCTGGCATGTATTTGTGTCATAGAGTATGAAAATTCATGTTGAAATGTCATGAAACATTTATTATTTATTATAAACTTATTGTCTGGAAGTTATTAACACTATTTACAGGTTTGGATGTTTAGTAGTGGTGATTATTTACATAAGGGGGTATCTACAGGCAAACATAAGCAGTATTAAATCAAATCCAAAATTCCCAAGCAGTATTTTAAAGTGGTAGGAGTTTTCTTGGCAATATGCTGCTTGCCTTCTAGGGGAACTCAAGGAACAGAGCTAAAGCAGAGAAGGTACAGGGAGGGTAGCAACAGAACTAAAGCAAAGAACTTTAAATACAAAGAGGCTTTCTAGAATATTTACTCACAACTCAGTATCTCTGTTTTTCTGGGGCTGCATTATATAGTCCAGACAGTACCCAAAAGAGTGTGTGTGTGTGTGGGGTGCTGTTATTAATGGAAGCTTCTAGAACTTTCCCAGGACTCTTGCAGGGTGTCCAGGGCTTGCACAGTCCTCTGACCAGGTCTTGGTCTGTTCTCAGGAGGACAGATATCGTTCCTGGGGACTTTGGGCTCGGCACAGAGGTTCAGAGGTGTGCAGACAGACATGATATCTTGCTGCTGGGCAGTAACCTGCTTTCTGTCTCAGCGCAAACTGCGGTGAGGTCTGTGTAAGCAAGCTCTCAAGCTAGGAGCAGCTTATGCACTTACAATAGGTGTTGGTGGGAAGGTGGCCAGAGTCACGATGCCATACCAATGTGGTTAAAGTCATGCTCCAGTTTATTGCAGTGATACAGCGACTTATATGCTAACTTGGAAGAGGCATGTGCAGCTAACTTCAAGATTGGTACACATGTAAGGCACAGATAGGCTAAGGCTGTGTGTGAGGTACAGATAGGGTAAGGCTTATCGAAAACATTTATGGGTCAGCCTCCTGCGGCCAGCAGATCCTGCCCCCTTGCAGCTGGACGTGAGGGTTTGTTTTATTGCCTTAGTTCCTGCCTCGGGGATGGGCTCAAGGACACTCTTCACAGTACGGGTTGCTCACGTTTATCAAATCGTGTCCTCTGTCAGCAAGAAATGCTTCCACAAATAGGTATAACTGCTAGTGACAGCATTGCAGCTCACTCAGGGGCATTTGGCTCTCCTGGTCTTACTCCTTCTGCACGGTCTAGGCTGTTGTTGCCTGCTGGCAGGGTTGTTCACACTAAGGATGGCTGTGGTTTTGGGCAGCTTTCAGCAAAGACTCTTGCCTACAGCGTACGGGGCTCCTGTGCTTCTCTCTGGTAAACTGAGGCACTTGAAAGTTTCCAGGAGACAAGCTTGGTATTGCAGAACTAACCCTATTAGGTAAAGCTATGGGCTTGCTTTATCCCAATTTGGGAAGCAGACATAAGCCAAGCATGTGCACCTTGTTTACCACAAGATGTAAATGGGAGAAAAACATGTCTGAAGAAGCCAGAGTCCTTAGACTCCATGGCTCCAGGTGACCTTGGCCTATCTTCTGTGTCTCTCCCCACTCCAGAAGGTAGAAGTGGAGTGGGGGACCATGCCTGGACATGGCCTACCACCACAATTTGATAGCTGGTGTTTCTGATATTAGCATAGTTCTGCTCTTTTCCCAGCACACAAAAAAGTGTTGTGTTATGACTATGGAGTGACGTCTGTGAAATTTTCGTTGCATTTTGCTACATGACAACTAATCATTAACTTATACTGCATGCAGCGCCACAAACCCCATTAGATGTGGCTAACTTCAGGCTACAGATTTGATCCTACTGTGACACTTGAATTTTCTTAACAGGACCATTTCAGTCTTCCAAAAAGTGTAAACTGACCACTCATTTCTCAGGAATAAACCCACTTAATTTTCACATGAAGGAGGCTTGTACTCCATAGAACATAGAGTTTATAGTAGCTTTTCAGTATCTGAAGGGGGCCTACAGGAAGGTTGGGGAGAGACTATTTATAAGGTCTTGTAATGACAGGATGAGGGGTAATGGGTTTCAACTGGCAGAGGGGAGATTCAAACTAGATGTTAGGAAAGGGTTCTTTACAGGGACGGTGCTGAGTCACCGGCACAGGTTGCCCAGGAAGGTTGTGGATGCTCCCTCCCTGGAGGTGTTCAAGGACAGGTTGGATGAGCCCTTGAGCAACCTGTTCTGGTGGGAGGTGTCCCTGTCTATGGTGGGGGGTTGGAACTGGATGATCTTTGAGGTCCCTTCCAACCTAAACCATTCTATGATTCTATGATCTTTGATGCAGAAGTACATGGATTCAATTTCTGTCTCCATTTCCTGACTCACCTGTCACACTGAGACAACCATCAGGGATAGTTTTACCTTCCCTAAAGGTTTAGAAGCATGAAAGGCTGATGTTGGCCAGTGGATGTCACTGTAGCTCTACAGAAAAAGGAGATACACATTGATTAACAACTGACTAAGAAAAGGTTTAAAGATTGAGTGTTCTGGGACTTTCTGTGTTTACGGTGTGAAAACTGTGGGATATAAACAATAACCCCCTCTTTCAAAATGTGACATATTTTGGCACCTATTTTTTCAAATTGAACGTGTTTAGGATGTATTTTGAGCAAATAGTGTAGGAGCTGACTCCCTGTGTGTTCCTTCTTTGCATGTTGTGAAGATTTCAAGTGCTGAGTGTAGGAGGGGAGATGCCAGGCTAGTGCCCATCCTTTCATCTTTACACAGATAAGTGCTCTTCCTATCAAGAAATATTTCCAGCTTCATGCAATTGTTATCTGAAGCCTCTGCTTCCCTTAGCTGGCCACCTCTGTGGGATGCCTAGAAAATACAGATACTAGTCTTGGTTTGAGGACTTTTTCATTTGGTTTGTTTTTACTTTTTTTTTTTTTTTTACATTAAAAAAAAAATTGTGAGTTGCACCTTTGTCCTTCTCTGTCGTCTCCAGACAGTGAAGGGCAAGACCTACTTTCCGGCAGGTACATGACATGCTCAGCCACAGCAAACCCTGCTGCACCTGTGCTCCTGGGGCAGGACCCAAGACCAGCTCTTATTACTCCTGATTACTGATGCATAAGCAGGTGATGGTAGCTGGCTACAGTTGCTGTCTCAAAGCTGCCTTGACATAAACCTGTCACCTGCCACATGTATAACGGTGACACCAAGGAAGGTTGCAAAACCTATCTGAAAAGGTAGTTAGGCTTTCTGACCTTTATCCTGCCCTGAGCTCCTTGCTGCTGCAGCAATGCTGCCATCAGCAGTGAGCCAGCCATTTTAAAGCCAGCTCGGGAAGGATGAAATTTTGGCAGTCATACACAAAGTGCTTTCCTGCAGCAAAGCACTTTAGCATATGCTCATGCTCAAGCACAGCTATGTCTGTAACTTTAAATGGAGCATAAGAATGGGGTTGGAGAATGTAAAAACTTTTTAAAAGATGCAGAATCAGTTGTTCTTGTACTTGAATATTTGTGAGCCTTCCTGTCTCTTCTTAACAGCTGCTCCTTGGAGATCTCTCCTAGGACGACACCCAAAAAGCCTTCAGCTAAAGAACAACAGTATATGAAAAATACATGTGAGGACAAATGAAGTTCCAGTCCAGTAGATCCACATCTACTAAAAGCACCGGGGTCAAGGTTCATCTTACCCAAGGTATAAGCCTCAGTTTCCTTTTATAATCTAGCTTTGAGCAGATTCACCCTCTGCCTCCTTTGAACTATGCAGAAGAAAGCATATGTGTAAGGTCTAGCACATCCTCAGTACAGAAGTACCTACTTTTAGGTGACAGTCATGCCCGGTGGTGAGTAAGAAGGAGCTATGCAATCAGCAGGGCAAGAGGCTTAATTTGGAATTACCTCCCTTTCACCGGGAAAAGGCTTGTTGCAAGTGAGACATTTGGCAAAACCAATGGCAGAAAAGGACACAAATATTGTCATAAATGTGGTTCATTTCAAAGAGAAGCCAGGGTCACTCTCATCTCTTTCCATGAAGGAGGTGATAACGAGGCAGATTAATAGATAATTCGTGCAGAGTTAAGCGTTGGTTGTTTGTGTATCGAGATCTAATAATTTATGCAAATAATATTCATGTGCATGTCTGGATACTCACAATGCAAAGTGTGGCTAATAGGTTTGGAAGACAAGACTGTTGTAGGTTAAGATAAAAGAGGACCAGATCATGGAGTGGAAGCCTATAGATTTGCCTGTCTGCTCATATACTTAGCACGCACACAGTCAGTGTGTCACACTTGTAAGAGGCTCAATGCAGGGAACAACAGCCCTGCAAGCTATGTGGGGTATATACACCTAATATGCCTGTTAATGCATTGCAGTTGATAGGTTTATGCCTGTGCAATGATACATCTCAATAAAGAGGCAACAGGCTTGGACAGGGCTTGAGATGTTGATGTTTCTTTTTTGAATCATGTGTTGCCTCATTTTCCTTCATGAGGGAATGTCCAGGAGAAGCCTTTTTGTTAATTGTTAGAGCTGATCAAAATGATTATGAATGAGGCTGTTATGAACGAGGCTTTCACAAGACTTCCATCAAAACCTCTCTTAGAAGTTGTGATGGTTTGGGTGTTCCCTGCACCCTCCCCCACTTTCGGAAATCACCCAGACTAGACTCAGCCACCTCTGGAAATATGAATGGAGCTTATATTTACAGCTAGCACAGTATACAAGCAGATATTTATAGTATATGCAGTTATAGGCAGAAATATACAAGGTAAAAAAGTAATACAGAAACACAACTCCCCTCCCAGAAACCTGAGTCCCCAGGAGGGGCTCTCAACCACCCCCTCACCTTCCCTCTACCCCTCTCTACCTTACCCCAGTCCCAAGGAAGCATGGAGGTTCAGCCAGGGGGGTTAGGAAGCAAAGTGGATTAGTCAAAAATGGAAGGGTGAGGTTAGAGAGTAAGATGCAGCCCAGCCAGTTACCCAGGAGAAGCAAGACTCCCGAGTGTGTTATCTGTGGTTTGCTTTTTATTCTTATACATCTCAGCAAGCCTATGAGGGAAATAGACATCACCATTGTTTTCCTTTCACAGCCTGTAATCTAAGTCTTCTCACCAAAACATTCTAGCTAGCTGCAAACTAGCACAGAAGTATTGCCACTAAAGCCACATATTTTTAAGGTTAATGTTATACGTTAAAATTGTTCTGTTCTGTACCTTCTTGGACTTGCACACCATCTCTCACTCATCTGAGGAGTTATTAGAATATTAACTTCGACATATTTGACTTCACTATGTGTGTGAATGTTATCAGTACATCTTGAGAACTGAGTTCTGAGCTGGAATTTGAAGGAGGACTGAGAAGTGCTATTCCAGGACAGTTCACTGCATGTGTTCTAGGCACCACAGATAGCTAGTAAGCTAGTATGCCTATGAAGGCAGCTCAGGAAAACAAGAAAATAAGGAAATAGGCTCATGGTGAATGTTATTGCTAGGCAATGGTACCATGGGATGTGTATGCACTCTCTGTCACAAACAGGCTACTAAATACTTGCCTGTTTCAAGGTTTGTCTTGACAGGATTATTGACAGAAGGGAGAGGCTAGTGCAGAGGACATGATGTGAGGGTCAAGGTGTGTGCTTTGTTGCTTCCAGCTGGCAGAAACAAGAAAAGTTTAAATTGCTGACTTTGAAGTTGGATCTGAAATACTAACCTTCTGAGTTTGTTTCTTTGCAAGTCAAGTGTGAATAGAGACCTTATCTGGTGCTGCAATGTTGCTTCCACTTGGCTAGCCTACTTTTGAGTCACATTGGTGGGCAGCGACATGAGATTTGCCCAGAGGTGCCTAGTGAAGGCTGCCAGGAAAAAGGGTCTGGGCTGGATGGGGAGGGTGGTCTGAGTTTGGATGATGTACCTGGAGAAAAAGAGGTAAGGAATTCTCCATGTGCAACGATGATCTGCAGAGGAGGGAGCATGTGTTTGCATGGGTCTGGGGTGTATGTGCAGAAGTGAGAGTTTCAAAGGGAGATGGGCACTGGTGCCCCTGCTCATTATTGAGAAACCTCCTTCACACCTTTTCAGAGTGAAAATGGAAATCATGCACATAAGATGTCATCAGTCAAGTTGGCTGTTTTAAAAACATTTTTATGTTCACATCTTTTATCTACCATTCAATTTGAATATCAGACAAGGAGAAGGATTTCAGAGGAAGAGAAAGTAGTTTCCAGGGGATTTTCAGCAAGAATGTCACTGTAAGACAGCTCCTCAAAGGGAATTTTGCTTCTTTTAGAAAAGTTAACCTCCTGACCTCCAGTGTAATTTGGAAAATCATCTCTCTAGCTCCTGGTAAGGAAGTGCAGCTGACAACTCTATAAAAATGTACTATGCTTTAAGCAGGAGACCTGACATCTGAAAGATCTCGCCCATCAGTCTGTCTTTAACACTGTGGCAGCCTTCTATGGGAGAAGTAGGACCAAACACAGGGTGACATGTCTGGAATTCAACTTTGCTAATTATCTGTAACTGCCTGAGTGATTGTGGGCAAGCCTGTGCACTCTTGCCTCTGTTTTTCTCTCAGTCAAACGTGGTTTTCCTGCCAAATGCTGTGATGTCTGCCTTTTCTCAGACACCCCAGTATTTCCAGTCTGTTCAGCAGTTCCTCCCTCTGTTTTTTCAGGACCATTGCTTGACCTGTTTCCATACACTTGACAGCGATGTCTGACAGTCATGACATAAGCTGCCTTCTCCTCCTAGATCTCCCTAAGGAGCCTAAAATGTCTCTCATTCTCCATATGGCTGTGTGGGACCTCTTGTTTCACACAGACCTGTGTCCACGACAGAGGCATGTCTGAGAATAATAACCAAAACCTGCTGGGTGTGTGGTTTTGACCTGTGCATAGTCTCCTTGTTCTTTCTATCAATATCAAGCTTAATGAAACAGCAGTTGTAACTTCTGCAGAGCATCTAGCTGGTGAGAATGAGCAGGGTGAAGCAAGCCATCTTTGTCTGCACTTGTGAGCATGGTTCAGTACAATGCTTTTGCTGTTATGGGTCATGAAACATAATGAAGGAGGTGGTAGTGATAACTGGATGTGTCAGTCCATGGCGACAGCTTCACTGAGTCCTCTCTTGGCTTCTTCATGGCAGGTTTCCTTTGGAGGAACAATTCAGTGTCTTGCTTTCTCTTCTCCTTTGGAAGGCTCTCAGGGTCATGTAACCTGTTTCATTGTTTCCTTTTATTCCTCTGAACCTTCTGAAAGTACATCGTCTCCACAGGAATGGTTTTGAAGTGCAGTCGGGTTGTGGGAGTGTCGCTGTTGTCCAGAAGCTGTGGTCAGAACCCTGTTCTGCTCCAGGGCTCAAGCACATCAGTCACATGGCCTGCATGAAGTTCTCTTATCTAAACAGGCGAGCCTTATCTGCTGCAGATGCTCAAATCATTGCCAACAGTGTAAGAGTCTTTGCCAGGATGCCTCTGTGGTAAGAGTGAACCTTTTTCTGTACTGCATGCCCATGCAGAGGTGGAAGGATTTGCCTCACTATTAGAGAAGCTCTACCTAAGAGATAAGGGAAGAGGAAGGTGCCTCTGCTCTCTAGGCTTGGACAGATGCATCAGGACAGCCAGCCACCCTTCTGATTCTGCCCTTTCTCCCTGCCTGCTGAGGCTGCCCTGAGGGTCCAGGATTTTCCCCAGACAGAAATTGCTCTATGCAGCTGTGATGGAGCTTATTTCTACTGGGAGCTCAGAGATGTGGCCATCGCCCATGAGAACTTGCACATTCCTACCCTTTACATTATAAATACATAAAAAGCAAACAAAAAGAAAACAAAACCAAACAAAACCAAAACCAACAACAAAACACCCCCCCCTAAATGTTGTATTTGTTAGGTCTGAGCTATCAATCAATTAAGTCATAGCATTCTGCCCACCCTAGCTTGACAGGATTTGGCCGTGTGACTGTTGGTGTGACAAAGACCCAGAAAGAGAGCACAGATGGACACGTACATGCAGTCATTCATACGGTTATGTCAAGTGTACAGTTGCTTTGGTAGAAGCTCACTCCCCTGCTCTAATGGAGGCATTTTCTCTAGCTGCTCATTGTGCTGTGTGTTCTTAAGTTTCTGAGGATGGCAATTTGTAGAATGCTTTGGATTGGAAGGGACATTAAAGGTCATCTAATTCCAACTCTCCCTTCTGTAAGCAGGGACACCTTCTACTAAACCACGTTGCTCAAGATCCCACCCACCCTGGCTTTGAACACTTAAGAGTGGCTTGTGTTAGAAAAGATCTTTAAAGAACATCAAGTTCAAAAATTCACAGGGCTTGTTTCCAGCTGTTGGTATTTTGGTTGCAACATGTGTAATTTAGGTGTGCTTCTGAAAAGTAATCTCTTGCAATTAAAAGACCACAAAGGAATTGAATATTTTATTTTCATTCCTTCTCAAAACCAACCAAACAAAAGAAATATTTCAGTGTTTTGTTAAAAAATGGCTGAGGGCTGTATCCTGGGCTGCTGTTCTCACTTCCTCATGGTAGATACAGTAACACATGATCATACATATCCAGCCCATCTTTCACTACACATTGTGCATGGTGAATAATAACATCTGAGTGTGGACCACAGTACAGACACCATAAAGTTGGACAATTTGCAGTAAAATTTGGATTTAGACACATTAGTTCTAGTCTCCATCATTCCCAGTATAACAGATGGTGGAAAAAAAACATTAAAATAATAGATTGTCTGCTGAAAAAAAGCTGTAAATCTGGACTCTGCTATGAATGTAGCACTACAGAACTGCTGTAATGTTAGAAATGTTATGGGATTCACTGGCAAGCCACAGAGGTATGAAGAAATAGCTAAGGAGGAAAATCATCAGTCTGTTCATGTTCAGAGCAGGGAATAACAGCTGTGGCTCAGGGAGGTGATTTCATACTGTCAATGCTTCAGCATCACTTAACTTTGTGCTAGCTAAGGTTTTTTTTCCTTGGAATTTGTTTGCTACTGCCCTTCATCTTGCAAAATAAACACAATATTTGGCTGGTGCAGGTGCACCAGAGTGAAAAGTATGGCAAAGAAAAGAGACAGATAGGCATTCATTTGGCTCAGTGCAACTTGGAAGAATTCAAGTCTGACTCGATATGAAGAGTCAGCACTTATGCTTCTCTGGCAAGACTCAAGGCTGTGAAGGTTTGATTTAGCACTGTTGAAATCTTCAAATTATCTATATGGTAACTGAGCAATTGAAATGCAATCAGAATTGTTGAAGAAATTGTGCTCAGAGCTTGAAATCAGAAGTGTATATACTACTGTGGGAATTGTTATTATTTAACATTATAGATGTAAATACCTTGCATATTATCTATATAATATATAATTTTGTTAAGCATTTAGATTTTAATATTTAGACATTAAAATAAACACAAAACTCTCCAGTTATATGGGTATTATAAAGAGTTACGTTGGTTATACCATCAAGAAAATTCAGCTTCTCCTTGAAATAACCAAAGGTTTTAACATCACATCAATAGGGTTTAAAATGAAAACAAAGGTCAATAATTTTTCTCTTCCATTTTGTGTCTGCCGTTACAGCAGGTGATGATGAATGTGTATTTCCCAAAACATCTACACAGCATGTGCAGGAAAGGATTAGATCACTATCTCTGGACTCTGGACTGGTATTTATCTTGCGTAATTTCAGACACGTCATTGACATTTTCTGATGGATAGCAGAATTCTTGAGCACTTTAAATAGGATCAGCCAGGTTGGAAGAGATCTCCAAGATCATCCAGTCCAACCTAGCACCCAGCTCTAGCCAATCAACTAGACCATGGCACTAAGTGCCTCATCCAGGCTTTTCTTGAACACCTCCAGTGATGGAGACTCCGCCACCTCCCTGAGCAGCCCGTTTCAATGGCAAATCACTCTCTCTGGGAAGAACTTCCTCCTAACATCCAGCCTAGACCTGCCCTGGCACAACTTGAAACTGTATCTCCTTGTTCTATTGCTGGTTGCCTGGAAGAAGAGACTAACCCCCACCTGGCTACAACCTTCTTTCAGGTAGTTGCAGACAGCAATAAGATCATCTCTGAGCCTCCTCTTCTCCAGGCTAAACAAACCCAGCTCCCTCAGCCTCTCCTCTTAGGGTTTGTGTTCCAAGCCTCTCACCAGCTTTGTTGCCCTTCTCTGGACATCTCTCTTGAATTGAGGAGCGCAGAACTGGACACAGTACTCAAGGTATGGCCTGAGCAGTGCTGAGTACAGGGGCAGAATAACCTCCCTTGTCCAACTGGCCACACTGTTCCTGATCCAGGCCAGGATGCCATTGGCTCTCTTGGCCACCTGGGCACACTGCTGGCTCATCTTCAGCCTACTATCTACCAATATCCCCAGGTCCCTTTCTTCCTGGCTGCTCTTCAGCCACTCTGTCCCCAGCCTGTAATGCTGCTTGGGTTTATTGTGGCCAAAGTGTAGAACCTTGCACTTAGTCTTGTTAAATCTCAACTGTAGAAGCTTTTGGAGACAGATTGAAGTTGTCCACTAGGCCTGAGCTCTCAGATGAGTTTGCAGTTTTTGGACAGCATAAGATAGAGGATGTGAAGTTGCCATTTGCCACTCAAACTGCATGTCCCTGGATACAGTCAAATTGTAAAACCTTTGTATGATGTGACTTGGAAGAGGAACAACTTTAAGTGGAGACCTGAACAACAAGCAGCCTTTGATCAGATAAAGCAGGAAGTAGTCCATGAAAGGGATCTGGGACGTTGTTTGAACTGGTCTGGACATTAAGAACATTCTGTATACAGCTGCAAGTGATAATGGTCCAACCTGGTGCCTATGGCAAAGAGCCCCAGAAGAAACAGGGGACTGACCACTTGGTTTCTGGAATAGAGGATATAGAGGGTCAGAAACAAACTATATGCCAACAGAGAAAGAGATACTTGCTGCTTATGAAGGAGTAAAAGCTGCTTCTGAAATAAACAGAACAGACTGTCAACTTCTTTTTTTTGTTAAATAGATGCTTCAAGATGCATCTCAGGTGCTCTGCTTTAAGTGTCAGCCTAAGGATGAGGTGAGTTGCATTCCTCACCTTTGGCAGTGAAGGAAACTGACAGAGAGTTTGGACAAGCCTACTCCATCTCTTATCTGAGTCCCCAGAGAGCAGACATGGTTGGAAACAGCAGCTGAGTATTTCCTAAATACCCTGCCACTTCCTCCTTCCCTTGATTTAGAAAAGCCATGCAGAAGGAGAGAGAGATAAAATTTCTCTGAACAGGTCTACATGATCTCTGAAAAACAGCTGTGAGACCATTTGCCAGCACAAGGTGCCTATAGATGCCTGCAAACTTTGCCTACTTCTAAGCATACAACTTTCGGGCAGCCTTTTGGGCTGGTGGGGATCTTGCTGTCTGCTTTCCTTGTGAGATACCCTTCACTTGTAGCCAGGTAGTGCTGGCATCTCCTGCTTGTGCAGCCTTTGGCTGTTAGTTTAGCGTGGTGGTGGGCCAGTTCTCAAACACTGTGCAGACACATTTCTCCTTCTTTCAATTACTGACTTTTCCATTGTTAGGAGAAGCAAAAAAGCCCAACAGAGGTGATAGTTCTCGTCAGGAGGACGCATGATCACTGTGATCCCAAGTGAAACAAGCAATTATTTCCCAGGTGAGAACATTTCAATGACAAGCTGTCTCAGGATATGAGAGCAACAGGAGCAGAGCAGGGAACACAGGCCATGTACATGAGAATAAGCTTCAGAAACTTGCACATTTCAATGAAAAACTAATGAAAATTTAGCCTTAGTTTGTTTCCGTGTAACTGGCCCACTCACATCTTACAGCAGATCAATAATTTGCTTTGACATCTGAGTTGCAAAAAAGAAAGGGGGAAAAAGCGAAACTCATGGCAATATGCCACCTAATTATATCTACAACACAAAATCACTGCTTCAGCTGTATCTGACAAACATCAGGGAAGCTTTAAACCTAACTATGCATGAAATTCCTAACAGACTTACCACATGTGTGAAAATTGCCTGCAAAACATTAAAAAGAATAAATTCTGCACTTTATTGTGTTCTAATTAAACAGACAACGAGGCACCGTATCTGGTTGCTGTTGTTCTTTTTTTTAAAGGCTTAGACTCTTGCATATCTCATTATAATAATTAACAATGCCACTGCAAGTGAAAATCAGTTCTGAGAGAGCTGATGCCCAAGTTGTCATGAAAGAGAATACTGAAGAGATTTGCTTTCTACTTGAAGAAAAGCAAGCTGTGAGATTTCAAAAATAATTATGACTGTGAAAAATCTTCTTGGCAGCTCATTTCATTTGTGTCTCAGGGTTGCCATTCTTTCCTTTCAATGATTTTTTGCTAGGTCTAAGTACAGACCACCGGTCTGAAGTTCCTCACTTCAACTTTTAAACTCACTTTTGAAGAGAGCTGGGAAAGAATTATGTTTGGTAACTTTTGTGATTCTTGATCATAGACTCATAGAATCAACCAGGATGGAAGAGACCTCCAAGATCATCCAGTCCAACCCAGCACCCAGCCCTATCCAGTCAACTAGACCATGGCACTAAGTGCCTCATCCAGTCTTTTCTTGAACACCCCCAGGGACGGTGACTCCACCACCTCCCTGGGCAGCCCATTCCAATGGCAAATCACTCATGTTTAACTGCAGTTAATTTTCACTCCTAGAGCTAGACTTCAAAGTGCCACAGAGCTATTAATCCATCCCCTGGTGTTTACCATTTACTTTTCCTACAGTTTCTTATTTTACTGCGTTTGGCATCAAAAAATGCAAGCTAGCCTTAGGAGGGGCATCAGGACATGCGTCCAAGGACTTCACAGTCTAAGGTCTTTCTATTGTAACTCTGTGCAAAACCTTAATTGTACTCGTTTAAGTAGCCCCAATGTATGAATTAAGGTATATTATTTTTTAATAAAGAGGGGAAAATGAGGAACCCTCATAAAGAATTTCAAACGTTAAGCCTTGTAAAGAATCCCTTGATACTTCACAGTTTAGAAACAGCGCTCTATTGATCACACCGTGCTTGCCTAGTTTGTTTTTCATGTGCCTCTATGGGGAGTGTCAAGGGTATTCCTGTGAGGAGAAATGGAATGACAAGTGCTTGTTATGGGCTCCTGTTAAGACTACACAATGGAAACAAAACAAAACTATGCTCCATTAAATTTTGTCTTGGCTGTGCCCCCTGGAAAAAAAACCTCAAGCAAAACAAACAACACACCAAAAAGCCACAGAGGGTTGTAATACCCCCCAGAAGAACAGGCCTGAAAGCAGATGTTGCTGGTATTTTTCTAATCTAATTGAAAACTTATTATTTGGTAAAATACATGGCATTAAGCAATATTTTCCTCCCGTGCTGCCTGTTTTGCTCGCTAAGATTATCTTTGAAAAGGTAATCCTTGATGCCAAATCTCTTCTGAAAAGCATGAACTTGGCCAGGAGTATGACAAAATATGGTCAAAAGGAAGCACAGGCAGATGGGGAAGTAGATCTCTCTTCCCTTAGGATGGAAGAGAGTCAAAAAAGCATCTGCAAAGATGTGATTTGGGAACAAAAATTGCCTCTTTAAAGCTCTCATTGTAGAACATGGAACTAGTCAAGAGAATCTCTTTTGATTGTTGTCCTTGGTCCTACCTGTTTATTACCTTCGTTTCTCTTCCATTACCACACTTGTGAGCTCTCAGTGGCAATGACTGTCTTCTTGTGTAGGTGTGGGGGGGGGTCTATGCGCAAAAGCAGAGAGGTATGTGAAAGCCTCAAACAAGATTTGTTGCATCTGTTGACCTGTCTGTAACTGCTCCATGAGATTTAAAAATATGTATATAATATGTATATTTTTTTAAAGACAATACTATGTCTTCTGTGGAGAAGTTTATAAGCATTAACATGGGTTAAGGCTCATTTTTTTTCACAAGTGGCAGGAAAAATAGGGAATAGATGACTCTGAACTCTTTAGTCTGCATACAAAATATTCCATATCTTGGACAAATGCTCAAGTTTCTGGGTAGTGTCACAAAATAAGGGCACTTGTACTTCCTCTTTGCTTTATTTGTAATGGCCTCTGGGTGGCTAACATGAAGTCTAGGGTTTGCTGTCCTCAACTGTAGGGTCTCACTTCCTCCTTGGTGCACTGGGACCATCTTCCACTAAGTTACATAGGTGGTGACATATTACAGCTGCTGTTTGGAAGCAAAGCAAATTAATGTCACAGAGAGCAAAATTCTCTTTAGAAAACTCTTTTATTTATTTTTTTCCCCTCTCCAGTGAACACTTTCTAATTGTGTGTCAGTGGACATGAATGCATTAAAAGGCGATTTCACTTACAGCATCCAAAGGATGACAACCATTGCTGATGCGCCAAGCGCACTGAAATGTTGTTTTCTTGCTTACAGCTCCAAACTGCTCTCCTCGCCTGTAACTTTATTTATTGTTTAACTGACACTAGTCCATTATTTGGCAAAGCAACGTGGGAGGCAGTTTTTAATAGAAGATACTGAAAGAAATATAGTTTATTGTATTTTAAAGCTGCATGTTTCACCTCAAATGTTACTACCAGTGAATTGGCCAGAAAACCCAATTAAGGATTTGTATGTTATGCTGTAACCATCAGAAAATGACATTTTGTCTTTAAGTCTTATGTACTTGTCTGGGGTTCTAATTTAAATTCCCAGAGACTCTAATAGATTTGATAGAACCAGTGACAATTAATTTAAAGTGCCCTTCCCTCTCCCCACCTCCTTCCCCAAAGAAAGGAATTGGAAGTGAGAGGAAAAGGTAAGCCCACCCAAATAAATCAGTCTCACTTGATTTGGAATTTAAAAGGGAAAAGTTTAGCAATAACTTAAAAGGGTATGAAAGGTAGGAAGGTTACAAAAGGTGTAGGTAAGGAAAGGATAACAAATACAAAAAAGGTATGAATAGAACCCCAGTTTGTGATGGTGGTGGCCATGTATGTGGAGAGATGCAGGGAGATCTGGAGTGTGGTCCTGAGAGGGCTGTGGAGTGGTCGAGAGAGAGTCTCAGAGAGAGAACAGGAAGTCCCCCTGCTTTTATGGGACAGGAAGGGGGGAGTGGGCTAACCATCACCTGGGGGTGTCCAGACCCACCCCTGGGGAGGGGTCAGGACCACCTGAGGTCAAGTTCAAGGCCACTCCTCCTGGAGGAATGAATCATATACAGTACTAATATATGAACCATATACAGTACTAATTTTCCCTCTCTTTACAGGCTAGTCAAAAGTAGCAGACCAGAAAGGCACTGCCATTTCTTTTCCTGGATGTTAGAGAAAACTCTTTGTACCCATGTACTTGTGTGAAAAGCATGCATTCAGGCACCATCAGCCATTGCATGAGGTTGACTGATCACTCAATGACTGACTCTCTCAGTTTGTGGAAAGCAGAGAGTTCTCTGTCCCTCCATTTCTCTTGCTACAGATCTGATTCACTTCTTGCATAGACTTTTGTCTCCCCAGTCACCAGCTTTGATCACAGAAATTTGTCACTTCAGTAAGCCTGGAAAAGCTCTGAAATGACAGACAAGATACTGAAAAGGATGCATACAAAATCAACACTTCTGACTGTAGCTGGTTTGAATGTGTCCTCTATTAGCAAGAATAACACGATACTTCTATGACTGCTTACAATAATTATCAGTACTTTAAATGAAAATTTCACAACAGAAATATATTTATTATCCATGAATGTAACAAATAAATGTGCTTTTCAGGGAAGAGTAAAATATATACTACCAGAAAAAAATAAAAAAGGCTAAAGACCATTTTTGGCCTTTTTACTACAAGACTTTCATTTTCCTTACAAGGACATAAAGACATTGTGTGACCACCAAGTATCTGTCTGTTACTTTTATTTTGCTGCAGCCAGGTGGATACTGCCACCCCCAATTTTCTGCCTCAGCTACTGTTCAGTTAGCGTAGAGTGCTGCTGAGCCCCGGGCCAGCTTTCAACACAGTTATACTTGCTGCGTGGCTCCACAGGGACCTCCACAGATCCTCTAGCTCTGCTACTTGGCTTCTAGTGTCTAGACTTTAAAGTATTCACTTCATAAATGCACTGTCTTTCAATTCTTATAGAAAAAGGACAGATATACAGTGTGGTTGATTCTGAAATACTTACAGCAATCTAGGTTGTAAATCCTTGGGCTGAATGAAGGGAGAGTTTATCAGGGAAAAAAAAGATTAAGTTTAAACCCAGTGTTTCCATGTTGATAACAGCATTATTATTGCCATCAAGTCCATGCACTGCATATCTCACTAGTAAGTAGCTCTGTCACATCATTCAGCTTCAAGATCTGTTCAGAGGATTTCTCTGCTGTGCTCTTGTTAGCTTTGGATTGACCTTGCTTTCTCACCCTTTAATTTTTTGTTTGAGGGACAAGTTTTGGAATAATTTTATAAGCATTTACAAAGATAAAGCTTAATCTGCTCAGGCCATCCCATGTCACAGTGCACAAATACTCTAGCTGAAATTTAAGCTATATTATAGAGTTATATTTTAAGTGTGTGTTATATATATATGTCAACAGGCTAATTAATATTTGTCTTCTGCTAGTTACCTGTGGCTGTTGCAGAGGGAAGAGTGTTGATGTTCTTATTGACTGTAACTTCATTACAAGCAGATGCTCATACATTTGCTCATACTTTCTCTTCGCCTGTGCAGTTAATCTGATCCTGTTGCCCATAGTGCTTCTTGGCAGCTAGTCAAGAGCCTGGGATGTGGAACTGGGCTTCTGTCCAATGTGTTTGGATGATTTGTGGGTGCACATAGAAGGAATATCTGCAAGCCCCTTTTTTTCTCCTCCCATTTTCTTTCCGACTCCTCTCTCCCCCCCTCAGATTATACAGTCTGTCTTCTTCAAAGATTTACACCACAGCCTTATTTTTGGCCTCCAACAGTGCTGCTCCACCTGAGACTTTTCAACAGTGTCTCTCATCCTTATCAAGGCTGACACTCTTTCTTAGTCCTACCATCAGTGTCTCTGTTGTTTAAGATCAGTTGTGCACTGCACCTGTTTCTCTTATCACATGCTGAAGATTGAAATGTCCTGATCTCTACAAATGCATTTCTCTTCATCCAGTTCCATAGCTTGTGCCTGTTCAATATCATGCACGAATGATCTTCCCCCTTGTTCAATATCATATGCAAACAATCTTCCATACACTTTGAGAACAAAGACATTCACCTTCATCAACTTCATCAGCTCCATAGTGGTCCTGGTAAGTAGAACAGGCTGGAGTATTTGTTGAATAATGAAGTACTGTGGCCGTTGGAGCTAGATTTCTGGCTCAGACACAAAAGCCACACGCTGACAGTGTGGGCTTATGCAACGTGTTTATGTAACGTGGTTACTACCTGGGCCTTTAGGCAGGCCAGACTCTATGGCACCTCGGCCTATTGTACCCTTTGTGTACTTTTAATGTGTTTACCCCTGGTATGGGCTTGCTTACCCCTGCTCGGGGAGGAAATCATCTTTGGGCAGGCAAAGCAAAGGGAGGCATGGAAATCAGCCTATTTTTCGGCCCTCCACAACAGCTGCCAAAAAGTGAGCTGCTAAACATAGAGGAGCTCAGCCTCAGTAAAAAGGCCCAGCCAGCACTCGTGAGTGATCTTAGAATCAGAATCAAGCCTACTCCTATGTAACTGGGGGGCCACCAGGCCCCCCGGCCTTTGAATCCCCTTCACCAGTCACCCAGTGTGTGCCATGAGGACTCACCAGTGACGACAGGAGGAGGAGGATCCCTCTGCCCAGATGGGCAAGCTTGGACACTGCCTTTCCTGGGGTCCATTAAAAAGGGGAGTGGGCAGGGAGAGCAAAGTGATCACACCTGGGGTCGGAGGAGACTCCAACAGAACCCAGGTGCTCTGCATTTGGGGGAGAAAAGTCTGGTTTTGAACACCTTCAGGGATGGTGACTTCAGCACCTCCCTGGGCAGCCCATTCCAATGCCAATCACTCTCTCTGCGAAGAACTTCCTCCTAACATCCAGTCTGTATCTCCCCTGGCACAGCTTGAGACTCTGTCCCCTTGTTCTGTTGCTGGTTGCCTGTCAGAAGAGACCAACCACCACCTGGCTACATTAATTAATTTCTCCCCTCCGCGACATGT